>CM021101.1:386510368-386876119 GCA_007115665.2 Sequoiadendron giganteum | reverse complement strand
CTCTCACTCTCTCACTCTCCCACTCACCCTTTTTCCCTCTCCATCTCACTCTCTATCTCCCTCTCACTCTCCCTCCTGCTCCTCCCCCTCTCCCTCTCCCTCTCTCCCTCTCCCTCTCCCTTTGGTCTATGTGTCTACAAATCAGATATCCAATCTGTGAAACTCCATTGTGCAGAGGTTAAATCTTACCATTGCAGAACATGTTTTACAAATCGGATATCCGATTTGTGGGCCATAGAAAAACCCCATGTGGGCCATTTTTGTGCATTCCAACGGACCTTGCATTCTGTTTGCAACACTTTGCAGGTGACAAATGCTTGGTTTCAGACAGGAAGAGACAAATATAAACTTTTAGGAGATTCTTGTACTCAAATTTGTCATACATAATGATTTTTTAGCATCTTTTATTTGGTATAATGGGGAGCAGCAGTCGTCGGAAGCAAAAGCGTAAGAGAAAGCTGACAAAAGAACAAATTGAAGGATATAGACAAAGAGATAGAGAAGGTCATAGAAAGAAAAGACAAGGTATGTTAAATATTGGTGAACCTGAGCCCTATGGTCTTTCAAGTGAAGAGGAAATTGAATATGTTCATGGTGAAAATGTAGAACATAATATTGAAATTGGGAATGAAAATGTTCAAATTGATATTGAAAATTTTCAAGGTGAAATTGTTGGAATTGAAGATGTTGAACACTATATTGAAATAGTCCGTCAAAGTTTGCTGCCTTTTAGCACTTTGGACTCTTAAGGGAAAACGCCGCTCCGATGCAGCTCAGAGCGATTTGATGTATTTGGGTGCAAGAGAGAACCATACCTAGCATAAACATACCCATCCAGACGTGTTGGAACACTCCATTGGGTCGTACGAGTTCGAGAATGAAAGTTGCACCACTTTGCAACTTTACACTGCTTGCATTTGACAACTTTTTCCTCAACTGAAAACTCATCACCACGAGAAAACGCTTTCGAGATAGCAAAAAATGAGAGAGGTTATTGTAGATGGTCTCAACACAATCCTATATCCTTAGACGAAGAGTTTGTAAGCATCACGGTTTCTGAGAAATAGTCCGTCAAAGTTTTTTGCCTTTTAGCACTTTGGACTCTTAAGGGAAAATGCAGCTCTGATGCAACTCAGAGCGATTCGACGTATTTGGGTGCAAGAGAGAACCATACCTAGTGTAAACGTACCCATCAGGATGTGTTGGGACAGTCCATTGGGTCGTACGAGTTTGAGAATGAAAGTTGCACCACTTTGCAACTTTACACTGCTTGCATTTGACAACTTTTCCCTCAACTGAAAACTCATCACCACGGGAAAACGCTTTTGAGATAGCAAAAACCGAGAGGTTATTGTAGATGGTCTCAACATGATCCCGTATCCTCAGATGAAGAGTCTGTAAGAATCACGATTTCTGAGAAATAGTCTGTCAAAGTTTTATGCCTTTTAGCACTTTGGACTCTTAAGGGAAAACATCGCTCCAATGCAGCTCGGAGCGATTCGACGTATTTGGGTGCAAGAGAGAACCATACCTAGCGTAAACGTACCCATCCGGAAGTGTTGGAATAGTCTATTAGGTCGTACGAGTTCGAGAATGCAAGTTGACTGACTTTGACTAAATCGTATCCCAGTAAACACGATAGAGGTCCCACTTTTTTTTTAATGCAGGAGCACCATCTGACCATTTATCTCCATTCCTCTTGAAGCATCTTTTCTTTCCTCCTTTTCCTTCCTTCTTTGAGGATTGAGTGGAATACCTATCGCAACCAACCTTGACTCCCCTTGAATACAAGAGAAGACAATGATAAATTTGTGTAATTTTTCTGGTTTTTGCTTTGAATTGTGTGTTAATGGAGTGATCCTGACACTGTGAATTGTGTAGAATGTAGTGAAATTGTCTTCCAAGCATTGTGTGGAATAGTAGGTAGCTAGTTTCTTCGGTTCAAGCATTCTTTTGTAGTTAGTTCATTTCTTTTGACCATTGAGATAGAGTTAGAGGCTTAGGAACATGTCTTGATCACGAGTGATAAGGAGGATAAGGAGTGGAAAGGCTTAATGAGTTTTGGAACTCATTTTACTGATTAAGGGTAGATTAAGGGATTTATTTCTTGGAGAATGTTAGTCTTTAGGGTAGATTATGGAATAGTGAGCAAGACCCAGAGCATGGAACAGTGATTGTTCCATCCAACTGATAGGGTAGGGTTGGATGGAACACTCACTGTTCCATGCTCTGGATCCTTGTTTGCAAGATCTCCTTGGTGTATTTCTTCACCATCTGAACCTATAGGACCTTCATCATGTCTAGGTGCCCCTGGTTTTTCTGGCCAACCCTACTATCATGTCAAATCAGCTTACTTGGTGCACTACCTCTTATTCTTCCCTTAGCCTTCAATCTTCCCTAAAGACTAATTCTCTCCATTAACTCAATTCAACTTTGCAGGGGTGATGATATGTTTCCAAGGGCTTCTACTCATCTCCCTAGGGTTCTTGACAGTTCCCCATACTCCATTTATCATTCGCTACTTCCAAACCCTCAATTAGGGTTTTTAGGCTACTAGCCCAAGAGTTCCAATTAAGCCTCCAACTCTGAGAAAATTGGCTTTCATTCCCAAATTATCCAAAGAGAAATCAGTCTTTCCTTGAGGGTCCTGATACCTTAGCTCACCTCTCAAATATTTTTGGTGCCTTAGGTTCCCACTGTCCGTACAACTCCATAAACTGGAACTGACCAAGGATTTGGGCCTTTTTAGGTCTTTTCACTGTATTTTGCAAACTGTCAAGAGTTTTCTCACATCAAAAAAGTTGATGGGGCTTCCTCCTTCTTGGTAATCCTTGGCAAGGCATTCACCTGCCCTTCCCACATCGTGTTTTTCCTAGAGTTTTCCACCCCTGCACGTTAAGTGCCTTTTTCTCCCTGTCTCTCCTAGCCGGGCATTATCAAGCTCGCCTAGGAGTAGACTGTCTTCATGCTTCCTGAACTCCTATCTACTCCTAAACCTACTATAATGACAACCATGGAGTCTAGCCTCATTCCCCAAAATCCCATACACCAGGTACAATGGGAAAGAGAACTAAAACCCCATTCTTGCTCGGTTGCCAGTTAGATCAGCAACTCAAAAGGAAACAAAACAACTACTACACACACCTGCAAAATGAACACACACTCTAAATACTACCACCAAAGCTTAGAAAATAACAAATACTTCAAACTACAACAACTATAGAGCCATGATTGCTCCTGATCACTTAAAATTCAAGCAAACACAAAATTTTCCTTGTTCTCATTGTTCACTCTTAGCATCCATCAAATTTCAAATTACAAAAGTTCTCAATGCCTTCCAACCCTGATCACAGGTCGAAGCCTTCCCTATATAGGTTCCCCAAAGTAGTTATGCCTCCCTTTGGTCGGACAAGTCAGTTACCAAGTGGCAAAAGGTGCAAAATGTCCCATTTTGCCACTTTTGCCAATTTCCTAGAAACTAACAAAAGTGAGTGTCTAAACTCATAAAATTTTCCACTACTGATAGCTCCTGACCAAGGCATTTTATTAAGTCTCTCACTCAATTCCAATGGTCAACATGACCTTTAAAGTATCAAAAACACAAAACCTCATTCTAGGCCCTCAAATTGCCTAGTGCTTCCTAGTGCTTCCTAGGTGCTCTTGCACCATCTACCCTATTAGTCGGCCTCATCCATTTAAATAAAATGAGTATAAATTAAATATCCATAGGCTATCATTTAATTTATTACAAATTAATGTGATCACTATCATTTATGAAAAATGTGGTAGCATAGACAAGGCAGTGGACTATTTGAAAAAACACTTCAAAGAAATGTGGTCTCATAGAATTCAATGACAAAAAAATGCAATTGACAACTGCTCATAGTTTTTAGTTATGCAATGTGAAGTAATTGTATAACTGCTTAGGTTGACTTTGTTAGAACTATATTGTAATTGAAATTTTTTCATCTATGAACATCTAGTTGTTAGTTATGCAATGTGAATTAATGATTTGAGTTTGAAAGATGTGTAATGTAATGTAATAAGAGATATAAATATAAACTACATAATATAACCATTCAGTTTTAAGCTATTGTACATTGATATTTAACCATTGCTCAAGATAAAATTTTCAAAGAGTTTAATCATGCACATGAGGATCAAATTAAATTTCGATTGTCAACTTCTATATATCAAATTATCCAATAATCAAGTGTATATCCATATACAAAAATGGCATCGACGCCAACTCAAACAAAGTTTTACAAAATGTGGCATATGCCATCTCAATATGTATTCAAAATTTACATGCCAAAATATCTATCTCATCCTAAACTACTGGTGGATCATCAAAATGGAGTCTCTTTGAAGCACTCATTGGCTCTGAAGGTAGCTGCACAAGAAAAAGTCAAACCACAATTGAGATTAGTTATACTAGATATAATTTAAAATCGAATAATTAACATCAAAATCAATATACATTGAATTTTAATTGAACTCTAAAATTGAAATCTTGATTACCTGAAATATACGTCTCTTCAAAGGGTCAGGAGTCCTAGAATATACCAAATCAACTTTTGAAATGCCAATCTATATATGTGAACAAAAACATAAAATTGATCCAAGTTAGCATATGATTATTGGTAATAAGAACTTATTTACCAAACACAAAATAAAATAAGCACATGTACCTCTTTAGGTTGATCTTTTTCTTTATCTTTTTCAGGTGTTTCGACACCTCCTCTTTGATGGGTTTCAACACCTACTCTTTGAGGTGTTCCAATAACTACACCTTTAGGTGGTGTGTCCCTTGTCAACATATCTGTAAAGCTCATAATTTCCTATAAATAAAATTGACAAGTACATATGAAACTACCAATCTATGTCGATGTATGTATAATCAATATAAGATCTTAAAAATCTTAATTCAATCCAATTTGAGTTCAATTACCTTCCCCTTATCTAGATTTGCGCCTCCATAGTCTGGACAAGGCTACACCTCACTCATAGTGGGTATTTCCTACAGGAGGAAAACAAGATAAACATATAAGCTATTATATAATTTCATTAATGACAATTCAAATGACAAGAAAGTATATAATATAAAATGTAAACGAGTGAGTGCAAAAATATATACTGCGTGTGTGTCCAAGCCAAATGAAATGGCCCTAAGGGTGCTATCAATCACCCGTGTGAGCTCCTCCTCAGACATCAACTGTTAAATAGACCATGTAAATAAATATTAGTACTTGATACTATCTCTTATTAATATTCATTTAAAAACAAATGCAAGTTATGAAATTACAACTTAAATCTTACCTGTGTCACTATTCCAGCATCTCCCTCTCTAGCAGGAGAGGACTCTGTAGGGTGCACTCCACTCCCCTGTGAATGATCTATAATGTCTATATCATGGAGGTCATAATTAGAAGTGTCCAAGGGATGCTCGACGGGCTTTACAGAAGGACCCAAGCATATCTGGCGGCACATAGTGCAAGCATGTGGCACACAAATATGTGGACTTGAGGAGGATGATGCAGCAGCACTCGAGCTTTCGCCAACATAACCAAAATGTGGCTGAGCTACTGTAGAAACATGCGAAACCAAATGACCACTCAAAGAGTGAATAGCTTGAATAGTCAGTTTGGATGCATCCTCGATAATCTCTGGGTGATATATTGGAGGTGGCAAAGGAAGGGGAGGAAGGGCAAAGAGGGGAACATTTGGGCATGGGACTACTCTAACAGCCCTTGGTCTATCCTGGGGCATATCTCCACCGATGCCTTGGAAGGGTTTAATGTCAAAGTAATTGACATGATGCCCTAACACAAACTCAACATATAATTTTTTAATAAAGTAAAATGGTATGTCAGAATTATTGTTCAGTGGTTTATCAAAAACCATACACCAACGATCCCAAAAGTTTGCTACAATGTCCCTATGTATGCACCATTTTATGGAAATTTTTGTTCTATTAACATTCACTGGAAAACCGATGCGGGGGTCAATGAATAAAGAGGCTATTTGGGCTTTGGTTATTTGGAGATCTTTCACATCATCGTAAGACAATCCACATCGATAATACTCCCTCATGTCTTCTCGCCACGAATAAAAGGAATTATGTTGGGTGGAGAGGGTTTCTATATTTTTAATTATTTCTTTCAATGTGTTTGTCATATCTCTCAATCGAGGCATTGTCTGATAAATTTCACAAATGCCCCTCAATTGCCCCAATTTTTCACCAATTAAGTCTTCAATTGGTGGCTGCGGAGGTGGTGGAGCATTTGGCTGTGGAGGTGGTGGAGCATTTGGCATTTGTGGATTTACATTCATAGCCATAATACCTGATTAAAGTTAAAAACTAATTAAACTAATTGAAATTACACAATATAAATGAAATTATTGTAAAAAAACCCTAGTTTTTAATAAAAATCCAAAAAAAACCATACTTTTTCACAAAAATCAATAACAAACTCTTATTTTTGATAAAAATACATCAACAACACTAATTTTTAATCAAGATCCATTTCAAAACATTAAGTTTTAATAAAAAAACAATGTAAACTCTAGTTTTTTTAAAAAATCAATACAAAACCGTATTTTTGAATTTTTTTTCATAAAACCTACTTAAACTTAACAAAATCTATTGAAAAATCGATTACAAGATCAAAAAACAAAAATACATACCTTTCAAATTGGATATCAGATCAGAACGGATATCAAATTTGGAGTTCACCTCTTGCGCCCATGTCAAAATGTGAGAAATGAAATTAAAGAGTCGGCTATGTTTTTATATACAGCTTCCACAAATCGGATATCTGATTTGTGGAAACTACCTTTGGTTTTTGGTTCGGGTAGAAGTACTGACACCCGAACCTAGAAAAGTCAACTAGGCCATTTCCACGTTTTTGAACCGATTCAAAACGTGATTTTTTTTCATTGCCACTTTTTGGTCCATCAAAAGCCTGCACATACCCAGAAAAATCGCAATGTTAGGGGAAATCAATCATACCTTCATTGCACTCATTCCTAAAAAGAAAGAGGAAAATTGCATGGGGGACTTCAGGCCAATCTCCCTTTGTAATACAGTCTATAAAATAATAATGAAGGTTATCGCCGATAGGCTCAAGTTGATAATTGATAAAATCATATCAGAAGAGCAAAGCATATTTATTCCAAGCAAGTTAATTGTAGAAGGCATAATAGTGGCACACAAGACAATCCACATGACAAGAAAGTTAAGACTGCCAAGTATGATCCTCAAATTAGACATTCTAAAGGCTTATGACTGGGTGGACAGACAATTTTTGGTAGATGTGTTTATTGGATTGGATTAAAAGTTGCATAATTGCTCCAAGATTCTCAATTATGATAAATAGAGTAGCCCAAGGTTTCATTGACTCCTCCTGGGGGCTAAGGTAAGGGGATCCATTTTCTCCATTTCTCTTTATCATAATGGTAGAAGTCCTAGGTAGGAAAATTTGACAATCCAGGCGGGAGGGATCTTCAAAGGGTATTGAGGCTGCCCCAGGGGTGGGAGCAAGTACTCATCAACAATTCATGGATGATACCATCCTTTTCAGCCTATCCTCAAGAGTGGAAACAAGAAATATTAAGGAAGTATTGAGCGATTACAATAGGGCATTTGGACAGGCCATCAATTGGAGAAAATTAGAAGTCTTCTTCCTCAATACCCAACCTAGTTTACAACAAGACCTTGCAAGGATATTGGGTATAAGACTAGCCTGCCTCCCTGGGATATTCCTAGGGATGCCCCTTTTCACTGGGACCAATCATAATGGCTTCTGGGATAGACTAGTAGGGAACTACAAAAATAAGATGGAATTATGGAAAGCTAAATGGTTAACCTCAGCAGGTAGGCTACTCTTGGTAAAAAGTGTTTTGGTAGCCATCCCAGTATATTCAATGTCATGCCTAAAAATTCTCGAGGGCATCATGAATCAACTCAATCAAATAATGAGGAAATTCTTCTGGAATGGACTAGAGGATACAAATAGAGTTCCCTTGTTGGCATGGGGTAAGATATGTAAACCACAGGCCTTGGGCGGGGCAGGAATCAAACAACTAAAGGAGATGAATCAGGCAATGGGTGCTAAACTAGTATGGAAAATGTCACCAACAATAAAAATGGGTGAGAATTTTGAGAAAGAAATACCTCGACTCAGATGTTCCTATGAGCATAGTCAGGGTACTCAATCCACCAAGAGGCTCGACAATCTGGAACTTCATTTGTGAATATAGGGATATTATTTGTAAGTATGTGACATGGGAAGCCCACAATGGTAGGAATGCATCGTTCTGGGAAGATTCATGGGATAAACACTCTAAGCTAGGCAATATGTTTGGCCTGGCAGAAATCAAGGCAAAAAAAATCAGGGTCTAGGGCCCGAAAGTGAGTGACTACGGGGACAATGTTTGGAATAACAAAATTCAACAGTGGAGGTGGAGACATTTAGATGCGCTCAATGCCCTTGAGGCACAAAAGAAGGCCCTGAAGTTGATCCTGAAGGCCATGACTATTCCCATTGGCGAAGGGGAAGGGAAGATGTTTTGAGATGGAATGCCTCAGCAGATGGTGAGTATAAAGTAAATATTGGATACAAGCTCAAGGAAAGGTGGGAGGGAGGAAAAATCTAGCCAAATTCACTCCTATGGGGGAAAAATGTCATACAAAAAGTTGGGGTTTTTACATGGCTAGCCACCTAGGGAAACATATTAACACAAGATAGGCTAATAAAGATAGGTTTCAGGGGTCCTAGTAGATGTATAATGTGCAAACAACATGTAGAAAAAACATCATACCTTTTGCTCACATGTCCCTTCTCTGAGTACTACTGGAAATATATACTCGAGCTTCTAAGCTACCCGATCCTGCTATCGACAAACCTCTGGGACTGGCTCTCCGTGTGGCCAAGGAAGCTTCACAGTGAAGTCTTTAGCAAAATTTGGCAAATAGTACAATCCACAATATGCTGGGAAATCTGGAAGGAAAGGAATAGGTGTATCTTCCAAGAGCAATCAATGGGTAGAGAAATGTTAGTAAGACGCTTGGTCAAAGCAGTGGTGGAATTGGCAAAAAGTGCAACAAAAAAGATAACCTTTCCAAAAAATGAGTTCTCTAATAGAGACATCGAGCTTACTAATAAATTCGTTGGACTATGCATTCCTCCCATTGTAGGTGCCTTGGAAGCGAATCAAAAGGACGAAATAAGAAGAAGAATCCTGGAGCGATGGTAACTCTATTGGGAATCCTAGAGCGACCGACATAAGGTGTGTGGCAAGGGACTCCGAAGGAAGGGAGCTTGCATAGAAAGCAAAGAAAATTTGTCAGGAAACAAACAACATGGTAGAAATCATGGCAGCCCTGAGTGGATTGGAATTGGGAAAATGTATCAGGGCATCAAAACTGCACCTAGAAGGAGACTTGTTAATCATAGTGAACGCTATCAAAAGTAACTTCACCCTGAACCGGTTATTGCAGCGTTGGTTGTGACCAATTCGGACTCTTATTTCATCCTTCAAGGAATTCCAAGTAAACCACATGTACCGTGAAGAAAATACAGTGGCAAACAACTTGGCAAAAGGCGTGGTGAAGGAGGCAGAGTACGGCTTGGGTAGTGACAACTAAGTTAGAGACGAGTGAAGGGTCACATCAACATGAAGGTATGGGAAGTGGCGGCAATAAACCTAGGATGTGGAGGAACTAGCTGGCCCCACATATCCATTTAAACCTACAGGCAGTAAGGAAGGTACGCCTCAAAATTTGAGATGCATCATATTTGGCAGGTAACCACCGTTTCAAGATTTAGTCAATCGATTCAAGGCAAATTGAAGTCACTTCAGGTTGGGGACCTCAAGAATGTTGGAACGGTATTAAGGAGTCACTTGTGTGAATGGACGATGCAATTAATTCAGATCAAAAAAGGTAACATTTGGCTATAAGTATGGGTGGCGTCACTGAAAAAGCCACAACTGGAAGTGTAGCAGAGAAGCATCTGGTGAAGTATAGGTGGGATAAGATAGAAGATGGATACACCTGTGTGTTTAGAGACAACTACAACCATGGTGTCATTTTAGGGAGAAGTGACAGACGTCAGGCTATGCGGAGTCCTCTCGGTGAAGGACAAGATGGTCATTCACGCAGTTCGGGAGGTGCTGGGCCAAGAGTTCATATGGTCATATCATAAGCACCGTCCCAACACAGACATCCATGAGATGTTCTTAGCCCTCTCATTATACACGGGCATGGCAAATTCAAGGATTAAAAACCTCTGCCAGTGTTTGTTCAAACATATGTACCTGGGGGAAATAGATACAGTATTGGACAATATTGATGAATATGGGCGAATTCCTATGCCGCAACATTACTACCTGCTCAAGAGAAGGGGAGGGCGGCCAGTTCTAAAATTTTTGATTCTATCAACAATAGAGCCCGAGGAATTGGAGGAACAATGCAGGGACATTGACATAAACATTAAATTCCTTCTCCACATTGCAGGCCTCCTTTTGCCTCTGACAAAGGAGGAATTGGGAAACTACATTGTTCGGGAAGGGTTCGAAGTGGACAATGATGACGAGGTTGGCAACACTTCAGTGACTCCAGTACTCTCGGATTCAGGTGAAGACTGGATAGAAGATGATGGTCGAGATGTGGAGGAGATTGCAAATGGTCTAGCCCACAAGAGATGCAAATTTGAATGCCCAATAAATTCCCAAGCCACCCACACAAAACAAATGCTAAAGGAAGAATTGACATGGGGTTCAGGATGAGAGGTTTCAAGCCCCATCTTCATTGTTTTGCGCGGCCCTTGGAAGCCAAAGGGAAGGAAGGCAAGAAAATATTGAAGCTTGTTAGTAGAAAATTAAAAGTTTCTTTTGCTTAAGATTTATTGGGTAGAAAAGATATAGATAGGTTGGTAGGCTTGCTTTTTTCTTAAGATAAGTAGTAAATTTTCTTGATACTGGGCCAATTTGGCAATCTGAAGGTTGAAATCAGGCTGAAAGGCAATCAAAACTTTATTACTTTTTGATCGATAATATATGGTGTTGGCCATACTAGCTATTAACTTACCAAAAAAATTAAATATTAATATATAATATATATATTATTATATATATATACATATATTTGTATATGTATGGAAATATGTCTATGTATTATTTTTTTCTTCCATGCACAATATATATATATATATATATATATATATATATATATAAGAACAAAATAATATAATTGCATGGCATAATATCTTTGAAATGAAAAAAAAATATATGTATAGAAATATGTCTATGTATTATTCTGTTCTTCCATGCACAATATGTATATATGTATGGAAAGACAAATACATATATAAGAAAAAAAAAAATAATTGGATGATAGAATAACTTTAGAATAAAATCAAGTGAATCCATTTTCATATTTGTGAATAACAAACAATTATTAAAGGAAAATTGCAGAGTTAAAGTTTGTGCATTTTCAAAGAGAGGAATACAAGTGCATGGCAGGAAACCATGTAATTTTGAATGAGTGAAACCCTTTCCATGTTTGGTAGTAACAATCAAATGAAAAAAGAATTTCACAGAAATAACTATTGTGCATGGAAGAACATAATAATATATAAACATGCTAGAATATCTTCAAAATGAAAGCCAGTCATACCATTTTCATATTTTGGAATAACATGAGAATACTATAAGAAAATTACAGAGTTAAAGTCTATGTAGTGAGGAAGACTCGGATGCAAGTGCATGACATAAACCATCAAAATGATAAACATTAAAACCCTATGAATATTTCCTAGTAACAAGCAAATATATTGTACCCATTTTTCGTATTTTGGAATAATAAATAAATGTAAAAATAAAATTGCAGATTTAAAGTTTGTGCAATGATGAACACATGAATACATGTGCATGGCTGAAAACCAGTCAAACTCTTTCCATATTTCATCGAAAAAGTCTAGTTGTAATGAAAAACCATTTAAACCAATCAAACCCATTTCATATTTCGTATAAGGAAGCAAATATGAAAAGAAAAATGTAGAGGTGCAATGAATAACAAAATATTAGGAGTTCATGATCGAGTGTAGATGAAAAGAAAACCAGTTAAACCCTCCCCAAATTTCATTTAAGGCAATCTTTCTCAAAGAAAAAACTTCGCAACAAAAATTTCTGCAAAAAAAAGTGCATGGCAAAATACCGTCATATTTGAAGACAGTCATACAGGCTGAGTGAGGTTAGAAACCTAACCTGAAAGAGAAAGGGAGCTCTGGAGAGTGCAGAGCCAAATGAATAAGTGTGAAGAGTTGAACAATGAAGCATGAAGATCCGAACTAGTTTCGGTGCCAAACCAAATGAAGAGTCAATAATGTTTGCAAACAAAAAGAGTGAGAGTGAGTGGGATACGCAAGAATGTGGAGCATTGAATGAACCTTGATCTTCGATTAATGTTCTTGACAGTATGAGTAAATGCAAAGGGATGCATAAGGCAAGTTTTTCAGTGGAGGAAACAAAGGAGGCGACGAGCGTTTAATGCTCTAAACTGTTCGTTCAGGGTGGTGAGGCTGTCATGGACACATGACCGTTCAATCCATTGTACGTAGATGTGTTCATTGATTAAGGAGCCAGATGGGCTCCACTTTCATGCGGAGGGAAAAATGGGACCATTTTGGACATGTCGGCATAAATGGTGCTTAACAAGTGTCGGGGTGCTTGATTTAAAAAACAAAAATATTGGGCCCGATGCACAAGTGGCAGGGTGATGTGGCAGATAAATTTTCAATTTTTTTTGGTCCACATGGACCTGCAAAGTTGACTATCCCTACTTTGGGCCCCTCTCCCCTAGTTTAATATGATTTTTTAAGTTGTATAATTTTGGTTAGAGTATTGTATATATTTTTTTTGAGAGATTAAATGTGAGTCATATTTTGAGTTATTTTTTATTATGATTGTGTAGATAGAGATTATATGTGTGATTATCATGTTTTGAGATATTCAATGTATATATTGATTTTATGAATATGAGAATGTTATATTGGCTTAATTGTGCTTCTACTATGATCCCTATGATTAGATTTGATGCATGTATTTATTGTGTAGACATATATAGGTGTATGGTTAGTGGAAGAAATGTGGAGAGAACATCATGGATGTCACTTAACCATCTCACTTTACCTATTTGAAAGTTTGATGAGAAAAAGTTTGGAGTTATGTTATCCTTTTGGGTAAGTCAACATGGTTGGACATAACATAAATTTGACCAAAGTATCTATTCCCATGCCATTTTGTGCTTAAATAGAAAACATGGGGTGCATAGGGTTTAAATCAAGATGGTTTAGCCAAACCTTATTTTGTTGAACCACCTAAATTATATGTTTTCCAAATTTATTTTATTTTTTAATGTCGTTCTAGTTCAATCCAACTTGTGAAGCCTAGAATGAGGATGCCAATGAGGACAAGGGAGTTATCCATTTTGATGGGTGATACACAACTTATCAATACTTTTCAATATTATAGAAAAAATCCTACAAAATTCCTACCTCATGATGAAGCTCCTCCAATTATTTCTTCCTATACATAAAGCTACATACAAGTTCATAAATTCTACCCTCTCTTTCCTTATTGCTTCCTTTTTCTCATCTCCCCTATGTTCCTTCACAAAATTAGTAACCTCTATGCCACCAAATTAGTCTAACATAAATATTTAATCAAAAACTGATATAAATTTACAATCTAATTTATATGTTGATATACATATCATAATTTAATATTAAATTAATATAAACTTGATGTTAAATTAATATAAATTTACTTCCTAATTTATATAAATTCACATTAAGAAAGTTGTTCCTAAAGGGTTAGATAAAATGATAGTGGATAGAAGTTTAGATCAATGACCTTGCCCATTCCCCAACTAGTTCAAATTAAATTTTTGATAGAGCTTCAAAATGAAATCTTAGTTAAGTTGGAGGTTGAGGAGATATTAGAGACCACCAAAAGAATTTTTTTGGAACTTTTTATATTAATTTTAGAGTATAAATTAATTACCATGCTAAAGCTTTGGAAGCCTTTAGCTCAATATTCCTAAACTTGTTATTGAGGGTGATTATTTGAGCATTATTAAATGTTTATATAAGGAAAGTTCATGTACAACTAGACTATAATCAAAATTGATGAGGAAACAATATGCATGATAGATTTTCCTTTTGAATTGAATATCTACCACATTTATCAAGAGAGAAATAACTTAGTTATGAATTGGTTTTCTAATAAAGGCATTGCTAGTTTAGGGCTTGATAAGGGCTTTGACATCACTTCTCTACTTGAGAGTGTGATTAACCTTATTATTAATGAAATCTCTCCAATTTAGTTTCATTATTACCATACTTCTCAACCATCATTAGTTATTATTAATGCATATAATTTCAATTGCTCTCATGCATGTATCTTATCCCATCTATTTTTCATCTTGTCTCTATTTTTTCATATAATGGAAGTGGTCAACTGTATAATGATTAGAGATCTTAATTTGGTTTCCATTTATTCTAGGTGTTCAACGAGAAAAAGATTATTTTTTGTAGGATCAAGAAGAACTATGATAATAACATCTTCATGAAAATGATCAATAACTTCTCTATGATTATGGGTGGTGACATGGTTAGATATGAACTATCATTATGTGAAGAGGTTAGAGATAATCCTACACCTTGGAATGTATCATAAGAAAGGGATGCATTACTAGCTAAATGAAAAGAATTAAAGAGCACAATCTTGCATTATATTTGGAATTTACAAAATATTGGAAAGTGAGGCATGTGAAGATTAGAAGGATGAAAATTGAAGTTTTATAAAAAAATTATGCTCAATCCATAACTATTTTATTTGATGGTTAGAAAATTTTAATTAAAAAAAGAGGTGTAGAGAATGAGATACTAAGGTTTTTTTGAAGGGGGAGGAATCACTTAAGAAATTATTGGTGGGTTATATCAAATATCCCCTTCCAAGCCTTGAAATAATGTTATCCTACAAATTATCAAGAATTTCACTTTGGAAGGTAGGTTTGAATGTGTTTATTCCTACCATATTATTCTTTTGAATCACTTTAGACATTAAAATTTGGTGAGTGACCATTTTTTCTATTGATGTTGTTAGATTTATTTGTGGTCAATGCCTAATTGGGTAAGGTTGATTGCCCCATCCACTAGGACCTAATTCTTACTCTAGTTCTATGAGATAAAAATAAAATCCATTCACTCTCTTTAAAGATCTATATGGTTAAATTTGATCTCATTAGTAGTAAGGTTAAGAGGTTGGACCATTTTGATGAGGGAAATGATCCCAAATCCCTATTGGTGGTCAAAGTAAAGAGGTGAGTAGCCATAGATCTATATTAATATCATCCAATTTTATTTCTTAGGCCTCTTTTAATTACTTTGTGGTCAATGTCATGACTAGTAGGATGTGCTAGTGAAAGTAGTGGTTCAATTGAGGATCATATTTGTAAATATATTTCAATTGAGGCTACAAAGAGGAGGAATGAGAAGGTTTTATTCCATACTATTGGTCATGGTGGTAAGTGTAATTTAAATGGTCGGTGGGTGAAAATGTTGGGGGGCCAAGAAGTGGCACTCTTTAAAAAAATAAATGAAAAGCCACGAGTGCGTTATAGGTGGTAAGATTTTTTTGAAGGGGAAGGAATCACTTAAGAAATTATAGGTAGGTTATCTCAAATATCCCCTTCCAAGCCTTGAAATAATTTTATCCTAAAAATTATCAAGAATGTCACTTTGGAAGGTAGGTTTAAATGTGTTTTTTCCTACCATATTATTCTTTTGAATCACTTTAGACATTAAAATTTGGTGAGTGACCCATTTTTCTATTGATGTTAGATTTATCTATAGTTAATGCCTAATTGGGTAAGGTTGATTGCCCCATCCACTAGGACCTAATTCTTACTCTAGTTATATGAGATAAAAATAGAATCGATTCACTCTCTTTGAAGATCTCTATGGTTAAATTTGATCTCATTAGTGGTAAGGTTAAGAGGTTGGACCAGTTTGATGGGGGAAATGCTCCCAAATCCCTACTGGTGGTCAAATTAAAGAGGTGAGTAGCCATAGATCTATATTAATATCATCTAATTTTATAGGTCTCTTTTAATTACTTTGTGGTCAATGACATGAATAGTAGGATGTGCTAGTGAAAGTAGTGGTTCAATTGAGGATCATATTTGTAAATACATTTCAATTGAGGCTACAAAGAGGAGGAATGAGAAATTTTTATTTCATACTATTGGTTATGATGGTAAGTGGAATTTAAATGGTGGGTGGGTGCAAAAAGTTGGGGGGCCAAGAAGTGGGCAACCTTTTTTAAAAATATTGAAAATCCATAACGCGAGTGTGTTATAATGCACTCACGTTATGGCTTGGTGTGACCAAGACTAAGGCTCAGTCACACCTCACATTATAACGTGCTCGAGTTATGAGTTGTTATAAGAAAAAAAAATCAAAACAAAATCAATTTTAGACTGCCATATTTCCTTCATCTGTAGCCTGCAAACCCTTCCAAGGTGCACTCGTGTTGTGGAGACCCCAAAATTCATCAATTTCTTCACCAAATCATTTCTATTTCTTTTCCAGAATGTCACCATGTCAATGGGGAGCTCCAAGGAGTAAGATTTTATTGTTTTTTTTTTTTGTGAATTTGTTGTTAAATAGGTAGATTTAATATGTTTTTGATATTAATTTCTTTAATTTTTAGGAGTTGAAAATCCACCTGATTCTCCTCCTCAAAATCCTTCTCCTCCTCATGAACAACAACACCAAAAAAATCCTAATGAACAACCACAACAAAAAACTCCTCCAACAATTCCTCAACATCCTCTTGGAAATCAATAAAATTTAATGGGGGAAATTAAAAACAATAAAAAACAAATTGAGGAGTTAATTGCGAAGTTGAATGATCTTGTAAGTTCAACCTCAAAAAGAACCATGCTTGCAAATTCACTTCAAGCTATGTTAACACATGTAGATGCAATTAGCAAGCAATTAATTGGTTGGGTGGATAAGAGGCAGGAGTACAAAGATTTTTTATGCAAATAAACTATCCTACAAACAAGTAAAAAATTACAAAATTACAAAATATGACTTATGTTCACTATTCACTAACCCACGTACAAATCAAACTCAACCTTACAAGAAAGAGGTTTCCTATCCATTGGTGTAATCACCAAGGGATAAAGAATAATTTTTGGAAGATGTGGTGGATGGTTTTTGACCATTCTCCATACAAAAATAACAAGGTCCCCCAATATTTCTTGAGGAAACTCTACTGCGAGTTTGTCCTCAATAAAATCCCTAACTATTTTGATATGTGGGGCTTTCAGGGGAGAGGTGGTGGGTCGACACAAGATAGACTAGGTGCCCATCTCAATCCTCAACGACCAATGAGATGAGAACTCGCTAGACCGGCTTATGAGAACATTGCTATCCCTCCCATCATGAAGGAGAGTGATGAGGTGGATACTCTACAGTCTATTAGTTCTCTGAACTAGAGTATCATCTAGCGTACGAGTCCTGGAGTACAACATGAGCCAAGGGAGACTTCGAGGGGTAGGGTTCCACCCCATATTTGTCAGGCTTGTGGGTCTACCTATATATATGACCCCACAGATAGTTAGGAGGATGGTGTGTAGGCTACGTCTGCAACTGACCAGTTGGTGATGACATATGCCCTTTTGAATGAGGCTTTTAGCCTCGATACTCAAGTAAATGTTAGAATGTTTATTGAATTTAATTTTTTTGTAAGGGGGGGAATGAAGCATATGAAAAATGAATGAATTAAACTAATTCAAACAAGATTATAAATCCATAAACCCATTACTCATGAAATGAACAATATAAAAACTAATGAATTCAATGAAACAATTGTTAGCAAATAAAGAACAAACAATAAAATAAATAAATTATATTGTTACCCATCTCATGTTGAAGTATATTTGTATCAATGTTGAATGACATATTGTTGTAATCAATACAAAGCCTCCATTATCTATTGTAAATACTTCAATGTGTGTACACTAGTAGAATTTGGCAAATAAATGACTAAGTGATTAAAAAGTTTAGCCAACAACTAAAAATGACTAAATTCTACTAATTTTTTGCAACTCAACTATAAATGAGTAAATAAATGACTAACTTGGTCGTTGACTAAAAAATTATTTAGTCATACAAATAAAAATGACTAATTAGTTAGTCACACAAATAAAAGTGGGTAATTAAAAAAAATATTTTGTATTGAAAAATTATTGGCGGGATGCTAATCATTTCGTGTCCATTGCTACAATTGAGAAATTAAATTTATAGGATGCAAATATTTTCTCCATTGTCCTTTCATTAGTTTGAGAGCCGAGAGCCTCACAAAGGAATGTAAGCTCGAATTGATATCTTTAGTACAAAAAATATTTCATCTTGTTCTCGTCGGATGCTCATTAATGAAAAAGTTTTCCATGTATGAAGAGGATTAGGGTTTGAATATTGAGCCTTTTTGTAGACATTTGATGAAGAATAAAGGACTTCTTTAGCAAGTATAACTTTAGGTTCAACAAGAATATTGGTAATGTAGTATGACTCAATGGAGACTTTTTCCCATATTTTGGTGTTTTTTGAGCTTATATTGAGAAGCCCTATAAAGCTTCCAAATGTAAGAGGTTTTGTTTAAAATGTCATGTAAAAGTTCTGACATTATGCAAACTACAATCCTTGGGTTAGCGTTCGAGTTCCAATAATTAGGGTTTCAGTAGGCTTATTCTAGAATCCCTAGAAAACCTTCCAATATTATTTTATGAAAAAGTAGCCCTATGCATAATCAAGGGCATTTTTCATATAGACACTATCTAGCTAATTTTATCATATTTCAAGACAACATTATATTGCACTGTACCAAACATAAGTTTTAAGTATACAAATAGGACATGTTTAAAATAATTTTAAAGGGAAAAAGACTCCTTGATGTGTGGAAGAAGACTCCTTGAAACCATTTTCAAAATATTCTTTATGATTCTTAACCCCACTCGCTTACTCCTTCCATGCTGGATGCTAGTTCTTCTCTTTGAAATAACCGCCCCTTCATAATTACTATCTATTATATTTTTTAATGCATTCACTTAACTGCCCCTAAAGGTTTATCCTTTGTGATTTGCTGGTTGTGCATATTCTCAATATCCTACCTTCTTTCCCGTTTCCATTGTCATAAGAAAGTTCCATAGAGACTATCATATAGGATTCACAGTGCTTAACCACTGTCATTGCAACAAGAGTGTATTCCTCTATGCAAAGGATTCATGGTCTTTACATTTAATGCACAAGGTTCTTATGCACATACCCCTGCGTTATATGTTATTGACTATCTTTGAGATTAGTATATTGCATACTAGCATTTTTCAAGGATATTGTCACTTTGGAAGGACAATCATTTGAAACCTTTGACCATGGAATCATTGCTAGTATGATTGTCACTTATTGATTTTACACAGTGAGTTTTAATCATTGCCCTTTGTCATGATAAAGTCTGAACTTTATGGTTTATAGGTCATGTCTATTATCTTCACAAAATTGCCTTTACTTTTCAGTGGACTATCGTATATTCACCTAGTTTTGTGGTTTTCAACACCTTTTATACCTTCATCTCTTTATACCCACAATATTTCTTCTTCACAATGTACTGTTATGGACTCTTTGTTCTACAAACTATCATTTTCAACTTCATAGTCCATATTCATATATTGACTGCCCTTGAAACTATTACAAACATATTTGGTGACTGTCTTGGAATTTTATGTCATCATTGTCCATTGTTTCCATTCTGTCACTCAACCTCTTGCTGATCTTTGTCTTTTCACTATTGCATCTTCCTTTTGATGGTACCTTTATCATGCCTTTTTGGATTGTCTTCACCATGACCATTGACTGTTCTCAACTTGGAATTGTTGATTGTCATATAGAGATGCCTCTATATAGTTTAATATCACTTCATTATTTCCTTTAGACTTTAGATTATCAGTTTCTACTTTGTAGTTCACAACTTGGTTTCCCTTTGAATGACCACTCTTCTATTGTCCAAGCCAAAACCTTGACTGTGACTATCATCTAGTTGTCTTGGCATGATCTTGCATGTGTCTTCAAAACTTGTTTGGTTTGCCACTAGGTATCACTGAGCACAAAAGCACAAAGACATTAAATTCCTTCTTCAAAAATCCATGACCGTCCCTTAATTTCTACTATACTGAAATGCTACAGTTAATTCAAATGAATAGAATCAAACATCAAACTTCCCACTCCTAACTACTTGTCCTTGAACTCTTGCTTGAAGATCACTATTAAGGTGAAGTTTCTTGTTCAACAACCTTTGCTTCATTGCCCAACTCTACCTATTTGGATCAACTTCTTCCTTCATGCAACCAATGTAGACAACTTCAACAAACTAAATATGATATGTGTGCACCTCTTGCACTACTTACCCTTGGTATTGATAATAAATTGTATTTAGATTGTCTTGCATTGATCTCCTATTGCATATAAAACAATCCTCCTCACCATGAGCATTTGTTGTGATCCCACAATAATGGGTTACACTTTTTGGCCAAACTTGACACTGAAATCAACATTTTTCACCAGATCTTCACTTTATTACACCTATAGCAGCTAAACCATTAAGAATTTGAAGATGAATCAAAGTAGTGATTTGTGATATTTTGTGTGTAAATTTTAATTATATTTAAAATAAATTAAAAAACAAATTGTGATTATTTTATGTTATTTTTAATAACTTATTTTTCTACTAAACAATTTTTTTAACAAGTGATGTTTACTTTGGATCGCATAATTTTTTTTTATAGAAAAGATACAATTCTAATTTTTAAAATAAATATTTGTCACACCAATATCTAGTGCTTGGATATTTTTTCATATTTTTTGTTCCATATATATTTTTTAATTAATTTTCCAAGTCAGAGTAATTATAATTTGGATAGAGGTGCACTTCAGATTGCATAACGTTTTTTGTATTCATTTGAATTAACTTATTCTTTTTTAGTTGGAATAAGGACATCAATACCTAGCACACATGTATTTTTTAGAATTTTTTTTCTATATTTTCCTATTTTTTTCGTATGTGTGAAACAAAGAACTTGATGTTTATTGAAAAACCTACATTCACAAGAAATAAAAATAAATATAATAATCAAATTAAATATATTTAAAATTATACTTTTTGGTAAGCTTATAATAAGGGCTACATACTTACAAAATATAAATTTTAAATGAATTCATTTGATCGCCCAAAACATAAATCAAAAGTGGTTTTTTATTAGCATTTTGATAGGTGTAGAGGAGAATCCATTATAGGTATGGTTTAAAACTAACGTGGTTCTATCCAAGGGGGTTTGATCAAACCCTCTTTAATTAAAATCATTTAAATGGAACCTTTAAAGGCTTAAATCATTATATATTCCAAAAATATATGATTTCAGGCAAAAATTAGGATGTGCCAAAAAGTGTAACCCATTATTGTGTAATCACCAATGAATTAAGCATTCTTAGGCTACCATCTTCCATAATAATACTAAAATCTTTGAATTCCTTCAGTTTCATCTCCATGGAGGCTTTGAAAATATCGATTGTTCTCTCCATCCTCAATTGGAATTGATGAAATTATTAAAGGCAAAGCGATCAAAATCTAGTATGAAAAATATCAACATCTTTTGTCGGCTGAACTAGCATCAAAAAGGGTTTCCAACCAAATGATCATATCACCAGTATCACCATTTCCTGCTAGATCATTTGAAAAGCTACTATTTGTGAAAGCATGTGGGAAGTCTAGAATGAAATCTTGAAAGTAGATGTATGCATAAAGTGTTGATGCAGAGTCTTTTGTATTTTATGTTATGACTCTACAAGCTCTATGAAAAATTACTTTATCATTGTCCACTTGAGACTTAAATACCATGAACATATCAAGTTTCCACGAATGTAACCTAATCATCTCATAGTGATTGTGTCTTGTTGACTGATCCTTATCACATACTCTTTTCCTCAATAATGGTTGATGATCATGTTTGACAGTCATGACCTATGTTTCCTTCATCTTAGTCTTCAATCTTTCTATAGACACCTTTGCCCTCTTGCATAGGTTGAAGCATTATCATCATAACCTCCTTTACTAATGTTTTCCTTGCATGGTAATGACTTTGGACTACTCTCTTCCAATTTATGAACTTTCACTACCAACTATACTCTCCTTTGACAACCCACTATGATAGTCCACAAAATGATAGTCATAGTTTTATTGATCATAAGTCACAATCTATAAGCACATGGGTCATGAGAGTTTTTCCTCAAGACCATTTTTTGCATTCTTTTGGATCTTTATGCACAACCACTATCACTATGGTATCCTATCTAATGGCAGTCATAGTACCTTTCACTGTGCAATCATAAATATTGCCTTTCTTTCATTTAGGACTACTCACTATCTTCCACATTTGCAACTGCCCAATCCACTATGCTATTCCCTTTTCATTGACTATCCTTGCACTCTACGCATGATGATATCATATGACTATCATATTGATGACTGAGACATTAGACTTTCACTCTATGTATTGTCCTCCACTTTAGAGTACCAATGATGCTCATTGATGATTGTCACTCCTTCAAACCCTACCTTGGTTATGGTTGTTCGTTAGTAATGTATTCTAATGGATCTTCAAGATAATAGTAACTGCATCCATTTCATGCCTAATCTTATCCTTGGTCCATCTGTGAATTGTATTCCATTTAACATACTTTAACTTTCACTTCAACTTTGTTTCTTGTATCATCTTGTTTGAAGGTTAACTTAATACCAAAAAGATAGATTTTCACCACTGCTGACATGTGTAGACCAACCAAAGTGCAGTGTACATACCATTCTCATGTGTTATGGAAAATCTTGGGATATTAATAGCTAACATTTTACAACATGGAAAAGTATAGACAAAATAAAAATGGAGCACATTCCTTTCACTATCATGAACCTATGATAAAAATCAACAATGACTATCATGTTAAAGAATGCTTCAGATTCTGCACTTTACATAGTGAACCTAATTGTTCACTCCATATTTTACCATAGTACCCTAGGCTTCAAGTTTTATCCTCCATATCTAAATGGTAACTTTGAAATCTTCAAACCACAACATGTTGGAAAACAGATACAAAAGAAGCACTTCAATGATATATGGTGATTGTGAGGCATACCTGGAAACATATGTTCAATGTGCCCCCCTAATATATGTTTAACTTTTGTGACCTGCCTTCATTTCCTTGTGACACAACAACGTGGAGATATTTCAATGCCAACAAAGGAGATTTATTTGGAGCAAACACACATGCCCTCTATTCTTCAGGATCTTTCTTGCAATGTGGTCAAACGGAAAGCCCTAAATTTTATTATGAAGGATGTTAGAATAAATTAATTCAAGATTTATTAGTATAGAAAATCTCTGACATAGTAGTCTACAACTGCTTAATACCACTCACCTCACCATCCATCATAACTATTTCAATCAATTTATGTGCTATGTAGACTGTAAATTAATGATGTATTTATATTATAAAATGAATAAATTTACCAATAAAGATGTGTGGTCCAATTCATATCCATGAGATCTGTGTTTTGTGTTATTCATTTGAGAATGAAATATAGATTGTTGTAATGGTAATGGATCACATAGTCTCATCTAAAATTCCAATGGAGTATTTGGATTGTTATAGTTTTTCTAGAAGGATTCTTTTTATTTGCAATGGACCATGGAAGCTTCAATAATACTAATATATTACCATCAAATTTCTTGGCAGATGGATAGGTTTTGTGCTTTCATGGGGGAGATGTATGGTAAATCCAACCATCCCCTAATATCCCTACCTAATTATTCTCTAGACCTTGCAGGGGGTTCAAACGATTCAGATCACCAAAGCCTTCACAAAAAAATCTGTATAAAATTCAATAATGAAGAATTTATGCACAAATCCTCTCGTGAATGATGCATAAATTGTCCACCACAACAACACATAGTTTGTTGCTAGGCCTTGCAGTGATGCGGGTGATATCACATTTATTTGAGGTATTTTTTGAAACAATTTGCTTGCCTTGTCTATGCTTCCACATTTTCATTCAATTTAAGTTACCAACAATCTATTTGCATGAATTTATCCTTGATAGACTACAAAAACCTCATGAGCATAGGTTTGTTGCAAAAATTGGACTAAAAGACAAAGCCTTAAGAAACAAAAATGGGAGATTCTTTGCTAGAATCATGGAAGAATGAGAGCATGATCCAAAGGATTTTTTAAAGAATCGATTTGTTCAAATTTGGAGCCATTTTATAGAACAAATATTTTGGTGGTGTTTGGTGAAGGGGTGAGCTCGTTGGAGCAATTGGGAATGTCTCTAACCAAATGAAATAATGATTTTCAAAGGCGTTTTCATCTAGAATGTGAATCCATCAATATAATTCAAACCCATATCATTTTTTCAAGTTTTCTAAACCTTTTTTGATTTATTTTAGGCATTTTTACAGCATCATAGCTGCTCACAATCTATTTTGAATTAAAAATAATCAAGAGTGATGAAAAACCATCCTTCCTAAATCTGTCATCAACAATAATTTTCTATATTTTGTGGCAGTAAGAATTAGCCCAAATTTTTGATAAAATGTCTATTTATATGAAGATGTGATTTGTAGATAATTTTTAATGGTTAGAGTGAATTTTGATCAACCGAGTCTTCTAGAGATTTTACCCTCTCATTAAATGAATTTTTATCAGTCATATACTCTATCTCCTTGCTTGATCTAGTTTTGAAGATGAAGTGTTAGATTTTTTAAAAAATTTTCCTTTAAAAGATAGAAAATGAGTTTTTAGATGGAATCGATTTCTGAAGGTTGTCAATGGTTTTGATTTGGCCTATGGTGATTAATAAAACCCAATCAAAACTTTTTTAGTAACACAAAAAAATTGTAATGTTTTAGAGTGTGTTCATGTTTTGGTTGCAAGGTGAGGTATTATGATAAAAACCCCTCACCTTGACTACATCAATACCTTTCACCCATCAGTTTAGCTAGACATCAGATTTTGTCCTGTCATTAGATTTTTTTGAGTTGAGAGATTAGATCCTTTCAGTTTGTACTCATAAAATCCTTTGAAATCTTGTGATAATTGGAAATATTACTTCTTTTTGTCTTTAAATATTGAAACATGTGTTATATCAAGTTTTGAAATGACAGAGTGCAAG
Organism: Sequoiadendron giganteum; assembly: GCA_007115665.2. Taxonomy (NCBI): domain Eukaryota; kingdom Viridiplantae; phylum Streptophyta; class Pinopsida; order Cupressales; family Cupressaceae; genus Sequoiadendron; species Sequoiadendron giganteum. The sequence continues at coordinate 386,850,769 of CM021101.1, read as the reverse complement.
TTAAGCTTCTATCTTAAAATATGAAACTATTATTTGGTTTCAACTGCAATCTGATGGAATGTATTGATCTTAAGTGGCATATATTTTCCTCAGTTTTTAGAATTTTATAGGGATAATCCGTAATAAATTGATTCACAATATTTTTGTTTCGCATCATGGTGTAGTCAACATTATATTCCATCATAGCATTATATATTTTGATCCTTTTCTTTTGGTAATTCTTTTCCTAGAAGGATTTACACTTTCCATAATGAAGTATGTTATTATGAGTCTTTATATATTTCATTGATTAACTACTAGCATAATAAGATTTTTGGAGTACTCATCATTATTTTCTTTGTTTATGTTACATTTAGACCTATATGTTCGAATATGATAGTATCCATGGATAGTGGAAGAAACATGAAGTGAATGTCAAGGATGAAAAAACTTTACTTTTTGGTGAGACACGTAGCTGTATTTGGTTGTAGGTAAGTCATTTTTACTTCTTGTAAGTTAAGACCATAAGGTATTCATAGTCATTATCAATCAATAGATTTTTATTAGTTTTAACTTTTTTTTTCATCTCTTCACATTCTTATTGTGAATTAAAATTTCTATTGATTGTGATTTTTTTTATATTATAATAATATTGCTGATTATTTGTTTTCTCATATTGTTGCAAGATAGATATTTGAGACTTGTGCAAGCTATACAAACACCTTTCTTTTAATAAAGTTTAGCGATTTTGCCTTCTTCATGGTTGTCTTATTGTGTGTAATTGATGATTGATGTGCATTTCTATGTTTTATGTTTAAATCGTCAAATATTAGTCAATTAAAATGACTAAATATACTACTAATTAACGTCAATTAATAATTAAATTGACTAAATATACTACCAATTGACAAAAACCAGTGAACAATGAATAAATATGACTAAATATATGACCAATGAAATCAATAAATAAAAATGACTAAATAAGTGACCACTTAACAATAATCAATGACTAAATTAACGACTAAATCTATCAATGAATAAAAAATGACTAAATAAGTGACCAAATTACAACAATCAATTAATAAATCAACAACTAAATATAATACCAAATTGATCAATCAAAACAACCAATAAATGAATAAAAATGGTTTAGTCATCAATTTGGCTGCATTATAAATGACTAAAAATAAACTACTAATAGTCACATGAACATGTTTGGTCATTTATATGCAGTTTTTAGTAGGTTTTTTTAATCATATATTATTGTTTATGTACTAGTGGTATGATATTGAACTAGAATGTGATGATTTATAATGTGTTCAAGAGGTAATTGCGTAGCGCTTTTCTTATGTAAATTCTAGATCATTTGTGAGAAGGTAGAAGGTTATTTTATAGATTTCCTATTTTGAGATGAACGTGAAAGATGCAACAATGTAAAATCTCGATCAACGGTTGAGAACCATTGAGAGGAAATAGATTTCTTCGTTAGCTTATGTGATCGAATAAATTAAGGATGTTAATTGCACAATCAAGGGATTCAAATTGCATAATTTGTGGAATTGAGGAAATCAATTTGCGTAATCAGTGGAATTGAAGAATAAATCGATTAGTTAGAAAAAAAGATGAACCATTTAGCCAATTAGAGTGAGAAATCAATGGTCGTGATTTGCTCAATCATAAAAAGGGGGTGAAGGTAATTAATTAATTAACATTTAGAGCTTTGAACGTGCAAGTCATGTTTGACTTTAACAAATAGTTATATTTGTTTGTTGACCTTTTTGAATGATGTTTGAATAATTAATTTAATTATTCATGTTTAGAAAGAGAAAGTGATTTAATTAAACTATTAAGTAATAATAATTTAACTAATTTAGGAGAATGGGGTAGATTAGTGACAGTTAAATAATTGATATTATTTAATTAATCAAGAGGAATAAAGATTAGATAAATGATGATATACTGATTAATTAAATAATTTAAATGTTATTTAATTAATAGAGGAAAATAGAGTTTTTTATGTAAATAATGTGAAATGTAATGATTTTAAATGATAATGATGTCGACGATGAAACTTTTTTATTTAGGATGCACGATAAGCATTAGGTAATTTTTACATGTCTATATTTTGCTCCTCTTTGAGACAAAGTACTAGTTGCTTTGTTTCAAAGAATTCAATGTTAAGATCAAGATTTGAATTTTTTTATATGCCCCACTGTGCCTCGGTGGTCAGTAGAAAGATAGTACAACATTGGGCTACCCCCTCGAGAGGTTGGCTAGAAAAAAACCATTTTTTGGGCCAGGCTCACAACACAGTTCAATTTTAGTTTAGATGCATAGAGGGAAAAAAATTAAGCTTATAGGTCCCTTGTTTATAGTTCAGATGTTCCAGGGAGCTCATAATTTCAATCTAGGAGGATTTCCTAGGTAAAAAATAAGGGTTTGGGGGTAAAAATAAGGGATTAGGGTTACATTTACCTCATTTGTACTCTCAACTCTTATTAAATTCTTGTCTCTGGATTTCCTAATTTGGCGATTGTCAATTCGTGATGTCGAGGATTGCAGGTGCTCTACATCATGCAAAGGTGGTCTATGAGTTCGGGAGGCCCAATGGGGTTGGTATTGCAGTATATACCTTCTTCTTTCTCATTTTTGTCTTATCATTTTTGAGTAATTAATGCTAGAATTTTATTTTAGTAATAGCGGAAATTTCATGAAATTAACGCTTTTGCATCGTTCTTACTGCTATTGACATTTGTGGTTGTACTGATTTCACTTGTCTTGATCACTTTTTCCTAATCTAACATTCACTGTTGTCAAATCTATTCGCATTTGATTTCTAATTTTGCTTAAGGTGTTCGCTTTTAAATTTCTTTGAATGAAATGATTGCTTTTGTGAATTGTTTACGCTATTGAAAAAAATGGTCGCTTTTGTCATTTATACCACTTTTGAATTTCCTAATCACTATTGCCAAAAACAAGGTTGTTATTACATTTTTGGACTGCTATTACCAAAAAGTAACTACTATTGTCAATTTTGAAATTTTGAGCCAGTATGTTTGTAGTTTGATGTTGATTTTGTGTTTTTATAACAAAATTTTAATGTCATGGGTTAAATGTTTGTAGGCAGTTATCAAACCGCTTTATTCTAGGAAGCGACGTCCACGAAAATTGTTTGAGTTGATCATTGGTTTTTAGGAGCTTGAGTAGGATGTCCTTGATGTTGTGGGATTGTGACATATATGCTACATGCCGCCAATTCAATGCCATATAGTGATGATGACCACCCTTGTGGAGTGATGGCACTCTGAGTCATCATCTTTTCATTTTTTGACTAGCGAGGCCACCATCACCTTGGAGGTTGTATGGAGGATTCTTTGTATTCCTATTCGCAAGGAGCTCATTACGTATGATGTTATATAGGGTACCCATGGTATGCAATGAGTTTTCTGTGTTAGGAATCTTTAGGTAGTGGAGTCAGAGATAGAATTATCTCTTTTTATTGACAATATAAGTCTTGTATCCTTGGTTCTATATGGCTTGATCATGGGGCTCATTGTTCTTGATCAGAGAGGTAGACAATTTCCACTTGGTTGAGGCATCTACATCAAGTAGATTTTTTAGCACATCATGAAGTACGCATGGGGCCCTTGTCTCCTTGCATATTTATACAAAGATATGCATGAGGTTGCCTATCAGGTAGGCATTTCTATCTCCACTAGTGTTACATTGTTGCATGTATGGGCCTGGGAGCACATCCTAGATACTAGACTAGATGGTGTTATGGATTGGGATTCAGAGGATCCATATTCCTATAGGTACCTTGATTTTTTGCACTACACCTAACCTGGCTAGTTATTGTATTGGCATCACGTTATTGATGATATGCCCACTTTTTTTTGGAGACCATGGTTAGGCTGCAAGGCTTGGGATGATGATTAGGAGAAATTTTTGTATTGCTAACAAACATGTTGGTTGATAGGCCACATGGACTATTTGCTTGAGAATTACTTACTAGATCGGGTTCTCCATCAGTTTGGAGAGTGGTAGACATGGTTTGCAAATGCCTACCATGCTCGTTTCAGGAGGACCACCTAAGAGGTTAGGGTGTGGGGGTAGTAGGCTTCCTCTATAGATGTTGTAGCTAAGTTTCATCGTCTTATCCCATTTGGATGGGGATGGACCATAGGATCGACAGACCTAGGGACTATTCATGATTATGATCAATGGTGGGCTTGCCATGTTCCTCTTTGTTTTATAGATCCTGTTGGCATTGGGCTAGCCATAGGAAGAGCAAGTGTGACCGACTGTAGGGGCAAGAGACAACGGCTCAAGATCGTGGTTTAGCAGTTGGGTAGAGAAGGACCCAATGCATAATAGGATCAATAGGATGGATGAAAATCTGATCTGATGTAGAAGGATCACCCAATAGCATAGGGTCCTCCCCCTCTTGGGGATGTTCCAGTGGCAACACAAATTGCCCAATTGATGGCAGAAAGAGATGCAAAGATTGCACAGAGGTAGGTTGTTGAGGCACAAGTTGCAACACTAACTACCACAAGAGATGCCACTAAGCAGGAGAGGAATGAGTTTAGATAGGAGAGGGATGCTACTAGGTAGGAGTTGGGTACAAAGAGGTAACTTAGACTTTCCGCAGAGATTTCACTTGCCTCATCTATTCCCATGGCTCAGCATTAGGCTGATCAAGATAAACTATTATAAAGGTGCACATTTTATCAGACACTCTATGAGGCCTTCATTCCTAGAGCACATAAACGGCCTCATTTTGGAGAGCCTAGCACTCAGACAAGGGCATAGTTAGGTGGTCATTCAATGAAGTAAGATTGTCAGTCTCTAGTCATCCCTCATCCCTCTCCTCATCAGAGACAGGAGCATCCAAGGTCCCTACCTCGAGATGGCCAATAAGACTGATTCATTTCTTGATCTGTTATGATGTGTATTATATCAGAGACTTTATGTAGACATGATATTTTTATATACATTCATTGAACCAACTGAGGCCTCATATATGTGTATTTTTTTGTATATGATATCACACATGGTACTTTATGATGTATATGGCATTCTCGGTTTTGATGATATATAAGATATACCATATTTTGATTTGACTTTATTATGTGTTTATGAGATGATTATGGATGATGATGTATACATTCTTATGTTTTATACTTTTTTTATGTATGCATATTATGTGGATGGATGGATGATTTATATATCTATGTGATGAATGATGATTTATTATGTATATGGTGTATGTTGATATATGATGGATGATGAGATCTTATGCATGTGATGGAGGATTATGATGTGTACTAATGAATTTGTGGATTCAAGATGTATGTGTTATTAATGATATTGTGATGTAGGATGGAGGTGTTAGTTAGAAGAAGTGATTGATGATTTAGAGATGGATGGAAATTTGATGTTGTTAATTACTAATGAGTTTTTTCATTTTTTTTCATGGAGGCTTTGAATCTTTTAGCAATAATTTTTGATGTATCAAACAAAAATGATGAACTAAGGTATTAATAACCAAGGTGGAATTGTATCCATTGCGTAGACTTTGACTCGACATACAAAGAATATTCTTTCTCATACCAGACATACATAAACCCTTTTAGAGTATATAGTTGTGTTGTGTTAAAAAATTAGACTAGTTACACAGAGAGGTATGAAGTACCTAACATGAAATTGCTACACAAATTGTCCCAAAACAACTTCCATACACAAAACAATGCAGGTATCACCATGGTAGTATCACAAAACATCTTACAAACAAAAAAAATAGAAATTGACGGTTAATGCTACCATTCCTTCTTCTCTAAATCCTTATGGACATCCTTGAGAGATCCTAGGAATGTGGTATTAAGATAAATAAAAAAGATAAGACTATACAAAGATAAACAATGTTGCAATATCACTTGCCATAGTTGTTTTGATGTTTCATGATAAAATCCATTGATGACGTCTGTTGTAGAAATGTTTTATTTGTTAAGACTCATGTTTAGGATTGTTGATAATGATTTTCAATTATGTATGGTAGTCTATACTTAGGCATTGTTTTAACTTGATAGTGATCCAATCATTTAAATCCTCACTTTGGAGTTTTTTATTTTTATGTTTGTTAAATGTTTGTTGTCTTCTTTGTCAAAGGTTGAAGGTGATGATTGCTTATTTTGAATAGATAGTTTATTGCAGATAAGTGATAATGGAGATAGGATGCTTTTGATTTTATGAGTTTATTTGATGTTAGTTTTGTTTTTTTTAGGATTTTTAGAAAAAAAAATAGGGGGACCTAAAGGGACTAACCTATTGCCTTAGAGGTTGATCAAAGATTATCCTTGCCTACGTGATGAACATAGAGATATCATAGTTCAACTGTATTGGTAAGAACATTTTTTTTTTTTTTTTCTAACTTTTTATGATTTTTTAAAGATTTTGATAAGAAATTTGAATGTTTTATTTTTATTTTGGGGGACTAACCAAGGGCCTCGGGGGCTCATCATTTATGATGGTCTTTCCTACACTATCCACACCAAGGCTTATAGTTCACTTGTTTGATAAGAACATTTTTTTGACTTTTCTATTTTTTGATTATTTTTGGATTTTGTATTTTTGACTAAGTTAAGAGAACATTATGGATAGCTAAGGGGAATAACCTAAGGCCTCAAGGGTTGATAAAAGATAAGCCTTTCCTATGCTATACGGCCAAAGACCACATAGTTTGACTAGTTTTGACTAAAAGCATAACATATTTTTGGGATTTTGATGTTTTTGATAGTTTTTCAACCGTGATGGGATTTACAATGATCCAATCTGCTACCAGTTTCAAGAAGTTGTACCCAGTTCGAGAAAAAATTACCTTCATTAGTGGAGATAGCTTTTGATGGTGCAACAAGGTTCAACACTTGATTAGTTATCGATCCATGGTTGGTTTGCCTGTTTTATTATGGAATGAATGAGGTGGATGCTTTAGATAGTGTTGATAGATAAATATGCAAGTCTTATTTAAATGTAGTGCTTGTTTACTATGTTTTGACTATGACACCTATCCTAGAAGTGCCACAAAAGTGGTTTTCACTTAAAGAAAATTTTATTTCTCTTTATTGTTTTTCTTAATTTTTTTTTTTTTTTCTTTTTTTAAAGATTTTTTGTTGAGATACTCTAATGTGTTCAAGTATAAAACCTTTTAAGATGGCTACTATTTAATGGTTCAGCTAAAGTTTCTCCTTTATTAGTAGCCTATTGATAAGCACAAGAGCCATAGATGTTTTTGATGATGAAAGAACCTAACCAATTCGGTTCAAACTTCCCCTTCCCATCCTGATTTAGTTGGATATTTTGATTTTCATTTACTACTAGGTCACCAACTTGAAAGATTTTATTTTTGATCTTTTTTTTGTAGCTTCGTTTAAACCGATTCTAATAAACCTGAAGATGGTTTAAAATGTTCAAATTAATTTCATCTAAGAGTTCCAACTCATTCAATCTGGAAACCCGATATTCCTCATTGTTGACCATACCTTTCAGGGATACTCACAATGAGGAGATTTCAACTCCAGTAGGTAAGATCACTTTAGATCTGTAGACCAAGGAAAAAGGTGTGGCACCTGTAGGTGTGTGAATGCTAGTTTGATAAGCCCATAAGGCTAGGTTTGGATGTAAATTCCAATCACGACCGACGTCATTAACGGTCTTTTTAGTATTTTTACAGTGGTTTTATTAGATGCTTTAGCTTGAACATTTCATTGGGGGTAGTAGGGTGTTGTGAATTTATGTTGGATAGAAAACTTGGAACAAAGGTCACAAACATCTTGGTTTTTGAATGGGGTTCCATTATTTGTTATGATTCTTCGAGGAATTCCATATTGACAGATCATATAATTCAATATGAACTTGGATATCTATTTTCGTGTGATGTATGTTAATGAAATTGCTTCTATCCAATTTTTGAAGTATTCAGTTGTAGTGATAATGAACTTGTTCCCATTGGATGAAGTAGGATATATCTTACGTACCAAGTCTAATCCTCATTGTGAGAAAGGCCATGGTATTTTTATAGGTCTTAGTTCTTGTGCCAGTGTGTGAACAAGGTCACTGTGCTATTGACATTGATGAAATTTTCTTGAGTATTGAATGCATTCTTGTTCCATTGAGGGCCAATAGTACCCTATTCTCAATAATTTTTTTTACTAGATTAGGTCCACTAGCATGAGACCCATAAAAACCTTTGTGAACTTCTTGTAAAGCGGTTTGCGCTTCTTCCATGTTGAGACATCAAAGTGATGTTCTGCCTAGACTTCGTCTATATAGGGTATCTCCTAAAATGGTGAGTCAAGATGTTCTACGGATAAAGGTTTTCTTTTGGCTTGTTGTGAAGTCAGGAGGTATGATACCATGCTTGATATAGCTAAATGTATTTTGGTACCATGGTGAGTTAGGACCAAAAACATCACAAAATAGTTTTGATTTTGAGATTTTGAATGCCGGTATAAGGAGTTGCTCCACAAGGAATTCATATTTTTGAATTTTTTGTGGAATGTCAAGGAGTGAATCTTTTGTCACCATAGTTTCTATTGCTTTTTTGCTTATCCAAGGAATTTTTCAAAGGTGATGATAATAAAGTACTATCTTAAACTATGCACCATTCTTTTATATGGCATTAGCTTATCATCCTTTATTTCATATTCATTGTTGACTTGCCTTATTACTAGTTGAGACTCTCCATAAACCTGTAGCTTCTTTATCCTCCATTTTGTGGCCATCTTCAGTCCTGTGATTAGTGCTTCATATTCAGAGATGTTATTTGTACACGGAAAAGAAATCCTATAAGCCTTAGGTATACTATCTCCTTATGGTGTGAGAAATAAGATACCTACTCCTGAGCTGTGTTGAGTGTGGGAACTGCCAAAATTCAAGGTCCAACGGCTTGTCTATTCTATTAGTAGTTTGCTTTCATCTAGGAATTATATTGTGAGAGGTTGATGATCTTCCATCGATGCTTCTTCTAGTTGATTTGCTATGATTTATCCTTTGATAGCTTTTCTATTTATGTAGTCTATGTCAAACTCACTTAGTATGATTACCCATTTGGTGATCTTCCTTTTTAGAGCTTCTCTTTACAATAAGTACTTTAGGGGATCTACCTTTGATATCAACTTTACTTGTCTATTTAAGATATAGGGTATCAAATTCTATGTTGCAAAGATAATAGATATGAATGCTCTTTATATGGATGAATAGTTCAATTCATAGCCCACTAGTGTTCGACTAATATAACAATGTACCACTCTTTCCTTGTTATTGTCATCTAGTTGTGCTAAGAGAGCTCCTAATGTTGCTTGTGTTGTAGATACATAGAGGATCATTGATTTATCTAGAATTGGTGGCATTAATATTGGAGGAGTGAGTAGATACTCCTTGACTTGTTGGAATTCCTAGTCACATATGTCATCCCATTTGAATGTTATGTCTTTGTGTAGAAGATGGGTGAAAGGATGGCACTTGTTTGCGAACTGTGTAATGAATCTCTTGATGGACTATAGTTTCCCTTGTAGACTTCTCAACTACTTCAATTTTTTAGGGGGAGGTATTTCTAATATAGCTTTTACCTTAGCAAGATCTACCTCAATGCCTCTTCTTGATACTATGTAACCCAATAATTTTCTAGAACTTACGCCGAAGATGCACTTCTTTGGGTTAAGGTGCAAGTTGTATTGTTCTAGACTATCAAATACTATTTCTAGGTTGGTCAAATGGTCATCTCTTTTGATGGATTTTTCTAGAATATCATCTACATAATCCTCCATAGTGGTATGCAACATATCATGAAAGATGGTAGTCATTTATTTTTGATAGGTTGTCCCTCTATTCTTTAGATTGAATGACATGATGTTCCAACAAAACTTAACCCATGCACAGATGAATCCTATTTTATGTTTTTCCTCAGGGGATATTTTGATCCAATTGTATCCAGAGAAGTCATCCATTAATGATAGAATTTCATGCCCTGCAGTTAGGTTTATGATCATATCGATGCTAGGTATCTAGGGAAGTCATCCTTTGAGCAAGCCTTGCTTAGATCCTAGAAGTCTGTGAAAATTCTTATGCCCCTTATGGGCTTTGATAATGGTACTAGATTAGACACCCATTCAGGATAGTCAATGGGTCTGATGAAACCCATATCTAACAGTTTTTGAAGTTCTACTTTTACCAAAAGTGCTATTATGGATGCATCTTCTGTAGCTTCTGTTTGATGGGTTTACTCCAAGAAATATGGCTGGGTGATGTACAAATAATGTTGGATCTAGTCCTAGCATGTCAAAATACATACATGCAAAGTTATTTTTTCTTTCATTGATAAATGTTGAGAAGTTCACTTTTTCTTTAGGACCAAGTGATGCTACATGATATGTGATTTTGGGTGTTTTTGTTGTGCCAACATTGATAGGTTTGGCATCTTCAACTAGGAGTGTTGATTTCTCTTGATATTATATGGTGGGGAGATTGAATATTCCATCTTCAGGTGCCTCAGAGAGGTTTCCACATTTAGATGTGTCCTTTGATTTTCTCTTTTTTGGATCTAATAAAGCCACATTGTGGTTTTCTTTAAGGGACCTCATTTTGATTTTTAAATTTTTTAGTTTATTTTTGCGATTGGAATACACAATCTCTCCTCCAAAATATGCTCCTTTATCTAGTTCCATTACAAACCCTAATTTGTGATCTCCTTGGGGTATATTTGTTTGAATTCCTATGAAATCCACAATAATCTCATCATTCTGGAATGTGTCTAAAATTGGACTATGATGTTGTTGGTCTCAATCTATCAACTGTGGATAATGTAGGGATATTTTGTCATGAGTATCTATGAAGCTTATGGATGTTGTAGCTAGGTTAGGTATATTGGTTTTTTGAAAGCTCCATAAGGTATCTAGGTTATATTCACTAGAGTCATAGGAATCCCATTCATACTCATTGGAATCCATCTCGATATGTTCATCATTAGATGTGGTTTCAAATGCAGGTTCAATGATGAAAATAGTTATGCTCAGTATTTCAAACATGTTTTGGATATACAAATAGTCTTATAGACGTTCACAAGTATTCGGTGTCTCAACAGTGGTAGAAGTAGCTTCTTCATAGGAGGTGTTTTTAGTATTTGGGGTTATCACGCTAGATGAAACATAACATAGTCCAAGATTCTTTGGGAACTTTTCCATAATGGTTGGTTATCTTCTACCTTGTCCAGTGAATCCCATGTTTTTGGCTAGCTGATATCCTTTGCTACTTTGATCAATAGGAAGGGGAGGTAGTGCTTGTCCCATCCTTTTTCTTTGTAGATCCATGAAGATAGATATTCTTCACATACTTCCTCATCTTTCATATCTCCCCACTTGTTGAAGATGGTAGGTTTGACTATCATCATTATAGTTTGAACATGTCTGATCTCTTTTGGTCCTCCATATGTTTTTAGTGTGGGGGGAAGCATCCCAATATAAAAAGACTAGTTGAAGTGGTGTTCCCCGCAACCCTTGTCAAGCACTTGGATCTGGGTATCATATTTAGGTACCTTATTTGATGATGTAGTGGAGGATGAAGCTAGTGATGCTAGGTCAATCTATGAAAAGGAGTGAAAATATATATCATTGTTGGGTATCTACCGAATCTTTTTTATAATTTTCCTCCAATTTAGCACAGTAATGGAAAGGTTCGAGGTCAAAATATATGGAAATTTCCTTATTGCCACATGAAAAATTTAAGAATTGATGGAATGTAGATGGTACTACTTTCAAAGCATGGATCCATGGTCAACCTAAGAGAAGGTTGTATGGAAGCGTGAGATTCAGTACTTGACAAGTAGTTTCTATTATTGTTTGCCCTATCTGAACAGGTGGCCTGATAGTTCCTTCTGAATTTTGCTCCATATGAACATAAGCTTTGATGGTGACGCTCTTGCTTTTCTCTATGACATCATCAAAGTATCCCAATTTTTTCACAAATTTTAAGATGCAAATGTTTATACCTACACCATTATCTATGAGTACCCTCTTGACTTTGTGTTTGTGGACACCCAGTTCTAAATAAAGAGCTTGGTTGTGGAAATACTTTTGTAGAAGGTCTTTCTTAGAAAAGATTAAATTATGGGTGGATGTGATATTTCCAACCATGACTTGAAATTGATCCATGTCAAGGTTTTTTGGGACTGATGTTTCAACTAGTGCTTTCTCCAATATTTCCTTATGTGCTAGCAATAGTTTTAAGAGCTCAAGGATGAAGATTAAAGCTAGATTTTTCTTGAGTTGTTCCACAGTGCTATAGTCACTTGATAGCTTACTTGTGGTTTTTATTGGGGGTGGTGCTCCTTGGATTTTTACTCTTTCCCTTTAGGTAGTTACATTGCATTCAGGATTGTGCCTAGTATGGTTACCACATGGATGGTATGATCATCACAAGAGATATGTCTTGGAATGGTATATTCACCATAAGAGAAGGCAACCTTAAAGTAATCTTGTTCTTTTCCCTTGTTGTTTCCCCTAGAATGGTTGGGGATTTGGATCCTTGTAAATCTTTAGGTCTTTATTTCTAGACTGATGTTTTATGTCGACCTCTCCCTTTTCAATTAGATCTTGCACAATATTCTTAAATCTCATGCAGTTGTTGATGGTATGCCACTTGATTTTATGAAATTCACACTGGTTGTTCTCGTTATACCAAGGAGGTTTGAATTCAGGTTCTTCATAGTTTTTTTTGTCATTGATCTTGATGAGGTTATTGTTAACTAGTTTGTGCATAATCACCTGAAGAGATTCTCCCAATTTAGTAAATTTCCTCCATGGTGGGTCATATTGTCTTGGTGGTCTCCTTTCATTATCATGTCCTTGAATTTGTTGTTGGTTGTTGGATTGATTATTTTGGGGATAAATGAGTTGATTTTTCTATTGATAACCTTGTTGTGCTATTTGAACCCAATTTTGTGGCATATTGTGAGTTTTCACATTATGTACTACCTTAACATCAACTACTCCATCATTGGTTACATGTTATTCACCCATATCTTGGGTTTGTCATTTGAAGTAGAAGGTTGATCTTTAGGGTTGTAAAGTTTGATCACTCCCCTTGCAATGAGGGCTCTTTCAATATCCCCTTTCAATAGTTTCTTCAAAATTGCTTGGGTATAACACTATGAGGTTGTAATTGATATCTGCATGTACATTGGAGATAAAGACATTGACAAGTTGTTTCTCTGGAATGGCCACTTAATTTTGATCGCTTTGTGTCTCCATCTTTGTAGGTATGAGGCAAATGATTCACCTTGACTTTGTTTTATTTTATAGAGGTTAGTGATCGTAATGTCCTATTCTATGTTATATGAGAAATGGTTGACACACTTATCTGATAATTCATTGAATGTTCTAATGCCTGGCGGTAAATGAGAGAACTAGTCTATAGCGGGCCCACTAAGAATCTATGGAAAAATTATCACCAAGTAGGTTTCATTTCAATGTAGTTCCATGCAAGATATTGAAAAATCATGTACATGCTCAATTGGATCTCCTTTCGCCCTATACTTTTCAAATTTTGGTATTTTGAAGCCTTTGGGGAAAGGTACCATGGATATGGAAAAATGTCTTGGAGAGAATAACTCTTCTTTGGCTTTCCAATTTATATATCTCATATCCTTTGATTGAGTGTTTGAATTTACATATTTATGTCATTATTTGGTGTACTTGCTTGAGGATTTTGGATGTTACAGATTTATTGTCCCATGATGTTTGTTTGGTCTTAACTTGGATATTGTGTATTCATGGGACCTTGAGGACCATGTTGTGTGCCTTGATATTGATCTTGAGGTGTTCCTTGGTACTGATTTTGTGGTCCTCCTTGTTTTTGTTGAGGATTTTGATTTTGGTTTTGTTGAGTTTGGTGTATACTATTATAGTTCATTTGTGGTACACCATGTTGATGTGGTTTTTGTTGAAGGCTACCTTGATTTTGCATTAACGGTATACCTTGTTGTTGTGGATTGTGTTGAAGGGTGCCTTGGTAATACATTGATGGTACACATTTTTGTTGTGATTGTTGCTAAAGGGTACCTAGATATTGTGTTGATAGTACACCTTGTTGTTGAAGGGTACCTAGGTATTATGTTGATGGTACACCTTATTGTTATGAGTATTGTTGAAGGGTACCTGGGTAGTTCATTGTTGGTACACCTTGTTGTGTTTGATATTGTGTAAATTTACCTGGGTAGTTTTTTGTTGGCACACCTTGTTGTGGTTGATGTTGTGGAAGGTTACCTAAGTAGTTTGTTGATGGTACACCTTGTTGTGGTTTATTTTGTGATAATTGCCCGTGTTGATCTTGTATGTTGTTAGAAGGGTCAATGTAGGAAGTGTGTTGGGGAGTGTATTGTCCTTGTGATGGGTTACCACGTTGTTGATCCATTGAATTTTTTCCCATGTTTCACATAGTGTTATGTTGTGTCATGTTTTGGGTTGTATTTCCTTGATACTGTTGTGCCACAAACACTTGTTCAATTTGGGATGATTGCCTAAACAATGGGTTATCCATGGGTTGTGTCAGATCATTGGTTTGTGAAAATAATGGTGGTATGTTGGTATTCATGGTTGGTTTTTCAAGTTGTCTAACTATTGTTTGATCTCCAAGTGGAATAATATTTGGATCTTTTAGTATGTCCATGTTGAAATCAATGGGTAGTTTTACACCACTTTGTGCTAGTGTGAGGAAATATGAGTTAGCATTTCTTTCAAGCATCTTGTCCATAAGCTTTTTCATTTTAGGTTCTTGAGAGTATTCTAATATCTTATCCTCAATGATCTCCTCATCACTATCATATTCTTCTATGATCACGTCATTGGGATCTGGAAGTTGATTTTGTCTATCAATCATGTTTTGGTTTCTAAGGCATACTTCATCATCACTTGGTGGTTGGTATGGTGTTGTGTTGAATGAGGGTTATTTTTGAGGAGTTGTAAGATCACTTGGTTTGTATCCCCATGGGTTGGTTTCCTCACTAGTTATGTTGGTTTTCGGTGAGCTTGAGCTACTCTTGTTGGCTTCCATATATTTTTTGTGTTGAGATCTTGTGGTTGTCATAAAAAAAATCAAGACCTAGTTGAATTTTTGTGATCACTTTAACTATGGAATGAAATGATGTTTGTTTTTTGGGATTTTTTGTTGAAAAGATGTTTTTTAAGCTAATATTACCTACTACCACACAATTGGTTGTAATACTGGTCTTCTGGCTGCAAGATTGGCTTTTCATTCCTATTTGCCTAGAATATTAGTTTTGTTTCTTCACTGAGTTGGTGTTTCCTTTTTCTCAAACATGAAACTTCTCAAACTACTAATGATGTCTAGCTGTTCACATTCAACTTGCATGAAATTTGGTTGTATGATAGGATTCATAAGATCTGGTTGTTGAACAAGAGTAGTAGGATGCCAAATGGTCATGAAGTGTAAGATTTTTCTTGATGTTTGATTTTTTTTTGTTTTAAAAGAATGATGAATGAAGATTATGTAAAAGAAAACCTTTTGGAAAAAGGTGTTGATGGTTTTCTATGTTTTTTTTGTCATACTCAAGACCCTAAAGTATGCATGATGATTTGTGAATGTTTTGGATATGATGCTAATTTTTGGATTCAAAGTGTAGAAAACTTGGACCGATATTTTACTCAGTTTCTCTAGAGGATATGTTTAAAGATTTAATTGAACTAGCCTTGAGGTACAAGCAAATGTTAATATCTTAGAAATCGAGAGAAAAAGAATAATCCAAGTTGTGTTTTGATTTTGAATCCTAAAACTAGGTTGATGTGTTTGATTTTTAGCAAATGGATATGGATTGATGCAAACATGAGGTGCTTTTAAAGGTCTGACTATTTTATTCTCAAAATATGGAAGATTAACCAATTTTAGATCAGTCTCTGATTTACATCATAAAATAGGGTAGTAACAGTAATCTTTAGAGTGGTAGTGATTTAAATTGAAGACAACCATGGTCAAATTTAGAGAAATTGTGGTCTTTGTTTCTTGTTGTGATTGGTAATGGAGAAAAAAATAGCGGTAATCCTTACATATGCGGCCCTGGTTTTTTCAATAGCAGATGAATCTCAACAACTGCAGTAGGTTTATCAAAAATGGTCTTTGTTATAAAAAATTTTTACTGGTGAAATAGTGAATGTAATAGCGGTAGTTTTATCAAAAGCCAAAATGTTTAGGTCAACTGTGGTAATTCTTAGATCAATAGATGAGATACTCTGTTCAATTGATTTTTTTTTTACAAAAGCGACAAAGTTTTCACAGTCACTGTCATAAACCAAAGAGCAATAGTGTCATGTTTTAGATCAACTACGGTAATCTTTAGGTCAAAAGCAAAAAATTATTTGCAATAGTGACTTTTGTTTAAGCTTGTTTACAATTTTCATTTTGACAACAGTTTGGAAATGTTTGCAATTTTGATGTTTTGATTGATCTGATTTGTTTTTCAAAATTTGGCAAGTGATACAACACAACAATAATTTTTTTTGACTCTAAATGTCTATAGTTTAAGCATTTTTCTTTCCACAAAATCTCAAAGTTTGTGAAAGTCAAGATACTAAAACCATAGTTCCCAATGTTAACTTTGTTCTTAATGTGACATGAAATGTAAGCCTAAATATTCAAACACCTTTAGAGATATTTGTTTAAGATTTATTTTAAGGAGTGTGAATATAGGGATCTGGTATTCACACTAAGTCCAAAGGGTTTGGGATTTTGATAACCAAGTTAATTTTTTTGTTGTTGTTGTGTTCTTTTTAAATCAAGCAAAGTGTTTGATGTCCAGAGTAATGAAGAATTTTGGCAAGTTCATAGAATATATTATTACAACCTAGAGATAGGCATGTTATTTTAGGTGGCTTACCTCATGCCCCAAAGGGATGATTTTACATGTAACTTATGGAGAGTATTATGTCTCAACCATAAATTAGAATTGGTAAGTAACTTATCAGAAGTAAATTCTAATGCACCACTTTTAAAGAATGTTTTGGATAAAAGGGTGGCTTCTACTACAATGGTTCTTAGGCATTGGTCATGGGACTCAATGCTTGGATAATGTCCAACAAGATACTAAAATGTTTAACCACTCCTACTAGGGGCCCTATATACCCGAAGGTACCTCCCCATTCTGAATGGTACTATAAACCAAATAATTGTCGATTTGGTTTTGGCATTTAGCCATGACCTAATTTATATAATGGCCTAAGGGAAAAACTGCTTTGAGTCACCTTGAGTTCTCCAATGTGGGATGTGTCTCAAAGGCAGACCCAATCTAAGGGTGATTCTTGAAATAAAACAATTGTGAAACCCAAAGTGCTTTTTGTCACCCAAGATCATCAAAAGATACGAGGGGAGAGGATGCACACTTGGTTTTCCAAGAATGAAAGAAACAACGTACAATCCATAGCAATTCAATTTTTAATCCAAAAATTTGAAGTGTGAAGATATCAATTCATTTTTTATGTGCATCAAATCAAAAGTGTTTGAGACTTTAGTCAAATATCACAATGTGCAAATAAAAATGAATTTGTTCAATTTTAAGAACCAATTTTGAGTGTTTCTAATGGCCTCGTTCATCTTAATGTGGTGAATAGAAATAAAAATAATTCATTCATCAAAAAAATGAAATGTGTTGGTCAAATAAAACATTCAATTTGATAATCACCATATGAAATGTTGCTTAACTAAGAAAGCTTTTGAACGTTCAGTTTTAAAATCACCAATTTGAAGTGTGCAAGTTGTTGGTTCATTTTTACAACACCAAATCAAAAGACTTTCTAAACTACAAAAGCTTTTGAAAGTTCAATTTTAAGAACACCAAATTAAAGTGTGCAATTTGTGGCTTCAATTTTACAACACCAAATTAAAATATTTTATAAACTAATAAAGCTTTGAAAGTTCAATTTTAAGAACACCAATTTGAAGTTTGCAAGTTGTGGGTTTAGTTTACAACACCAAATTGAAATATTTTACTAAAATAATCAAGCTTGTTAGAAAACTAAAATATACTTTGACCATTTGCCATCTTTGCAATCAAATAATTAATTTTTCTTGATGTAAAATGTGACATACTCCTGCAAGGATTGCACAAACAACGTTAGAAACTTCCAAAACACCTAAAACAATCACCCATTAGCATTAGAAAGAAAAAAAATGCATTTTTAAATAAAAAAGAAATAGAATTGTAGTTTTAATGTTTCAGATAGTAGAGAAATTTTCATTTGCAGAAAATGTGGTCATCTTAGTCAAAATTGGTCCAAATATATGCAACTATGGACCTGCTTATGGAAAAAGCGGCTCAAATGTTAGAAGCGGTCCCAAAAAGTTTAGTAGAAATTGGGAAAAGTTCAACTACAGTAGAAATGAGGAAACAACCATGTGAAAATCCTGTAGCTTTCTCATAAATTGTTTTCATTTGTGTTTCAAAAAAAGGCATTTATGTTATGGAACTTGCAACTACTCAAAATGAACTCACAAAAATGTTAATGTCAAGGACCGAGGTCCCATCAGGCGTGCAAAATGTCATGAGGGGGGGATGAAGCATACGAAAAATGAATGAATTTAACTAATTCAAATGAGATTAGAAATACCTAAACCAAATACTCATGAAATGAACAATATAAAAACTACTGAATTCAATAAAATAAGTGTTAGCAAACAAAAAAAAAATTAATGAATTCAATAAACTATATTGTTACCCATCTCGTGTCGAAGTTGTATAGGAGTGAATTTGCACCCCTAATGCAAATTCCCCTTTTACCCTTCTCCACTTTAGAAAACCAAATTTGGAGGCTTAATTCCACATAAGCCTGTTGCCTTGGCTCCACTTGGTGCCTATTTTGAGCGTCGATGGGGGAATAATTGTCGGGGACGCCCGCACGACGAGCGGATGTCCATGCGGTGCACTTACATCCCTGGAAGATTCCTTTGGCTGGAACTTGTAGAGGATTTACACTTCCCATTGGAAGTCGAATTGTAATGCCCCTCTTCTGCTAACCAACCCGAATATGGTCGTTTTCTTCATCTTTCCTTTAAATTCATTCACTTTGATCCATTTTTGGAGACTCTACAATCTCTTCACAATCCATCTAGCATTCACTTCAAGCATTCAAGAACATTCTTGCACTCCATTGCAACAATTCCATCACTCCATCACTTCAATAGAGAAATTTTATGATGACACCATTGTAGTAGAGGCTTGAGTTCCTCTCATGTTCTCCCCCATTAGCCTTGAGCACTCTTGGTGGAAGTGGTAAGCTCTCTACTTTCCTTCTCTATTACTTTGTTGAGTTAGCGCATTACTGTGTTGTAGTGTTTTAGTGCACTTTGCTTGTATTTCCTTATTTATCATATTATTTCTACATCATTATAAACTTGGTTGTTCATGGAGGTGGAAACACCAAAACGGGGGTCTGACTAAGGCAGACCCCTAAACAAGCCCCCAACAATTTCTCTCTCTTCTGTGTGTAGGTGGAGATATCTTGGAGTGATCTAGTGAAGAAGCTTTTATGTGAGATCGCTCTTGTCACCCTTGCATTCATTTACTTATTTTATCATATCCATTTATATGTCTCTTATTTCATAGTATTGTTTCGTTCACTTAAAAACTATTAACTAGACCATTAGTTCACTTTTGAGAGGTCAGACCTTGTCTTCTTGGTTCTCTACTTGTACAAACGACAATGCACCTGAAAGATGCCAACGTGTTGCATTATCGTCCCAGAAGCGCACTTTTTTCCTCTAACAAAGAGCTATTTGAGACATAGAGTTGACCCTAAAAACTGACTCACCTAGCCTCCTTTAGAATCTCGGGTTTGAAGAGTGATTGACGGACCTTATAGTAATAATCATTCTCATCCCACATGTCCCAAACACTTCCTTTAAATTGAGGTAAGTTAGGGCAGCATACTGTTCTCAACCCTCCATGACTTGGGGCCTTGACATGGTTGGTCCCCCTCTCTTACCTTTTTGGTGAACCCGATGTGAACCATTTTGGTTCCATTATGCGATACTGAAAGTTCCTTTCCTCGTATCCTAGGAGTGTTGTAGGTGTGAGTTTTGTGAGGTGTTCGCCTTGCAACCCAACCTACGACCCCTAGTAGGCATAGTTGGAAGGTTCCAAAAGTGTTGTAACGAAACCTAAATCGGGTCACTGTCTTATCCTGTAACTTTTAGGAGGCTCTATGGAAGTACTATTGTGCATGATGGCCTCTTTCCTAAATCAACCTATCCCCTTCACGTAGACTATGATCAGTGGTATTGGTATAAAATTCACTTCGTAGGACTTGATGATGGGATTTAACGGAGAACCATCTCCTCTCTACATTCCTACAAGGATAAATGGAAACATTGTAGGAGGTGTTCTCATCGATCCGACATCTCAAGTGAATATCATCACTGAGGAGATCATGCTAATCAACTTCCTGCATAAGGATGGATATGATGCACTTGTGAGTATCGTCTGCACACACGAAATAATTTATTTACCTATTATAGGTAGCATTGTCCTATCGGTCCTCGTCAAACCTAAGTCCATGAACCTCATGTTTGACATCATCCTAGGTTTTGAACTCTTTAGAGTGAAGCTGGGTATCCCCTGGCTGGTAGCTATGAATGCATTTCCTTTAGTTGTGCATAAGTGTTTGAAGTTCACACATGAGGGTTCCGTACATGTGATCCATGACATCGGCTATAAATCGATGGTTTCTCATGGTAGTTATTCCTTAGATTACTTTTGTCCTGCACCTATTGGTCCTCTCCCACCCCGAAAGGACCTCTTATATCACACATATCAGAATTACAAGAAAGGGCACTCTAGGTCAAAAGTGAGGTACCCTCCTTTGCCTTATGCTATTTCACATAGGGCCTGCTTGAAAGTTGACAGTGATGCCACCAAGGTACGTAGAAGGGAAAAATAGAAGTTGTCTCAAGATCCTCCTTTTCATCTCCCATCATTCAACTTGATGCTTCCTCTCGCTCTATTATGGAACCATCTGCTTCTGCCTCACATTTGTGAGAAACCTTATGGTGCCCACTTGGTGAAGGTCCAACTGTCTTGCATTTGAGCTTCTTGTCCTACCTATGGAGCCTAGGCCCATTCAGTTTGGTAGGAAGAAATCCCTTGAGGGGAATCCTCTACATCCCAGCCTCCATGACATCCTATCGCCCCTACTCCAAAATTAGTGAACGAGAAGAGGCCCGCCACTGAGGCATTGGAGCCGACTCCCACAACTATTTTTGAACCTGTCCCTCTTGCTCGCATGTGAGAGTCTATCCCTCCACTAGAAATAGTTGGATAGGACACTCCCATGGATTAACAAGAGCCTTTCACTCCTTCACGACCTCCTTCCTACAGTTCTAAGAGTCACAGAAACCGCCTTGCACATGAGCACAAGCACCAGTGAAAGGCTCTCCTAGCTGAGCAAGCCACCTCATAGAGGAAGGAAGAGAAGGTTTTTGCCTCTATATTATGACCTCCTACTACATCTTCCCCTCTCCTCCCCTTTGTTACCATCCAAACCAACTTTGTATCACTCCTGGCTTCCGCTATGAGCATGGGTGCACTTGACCTTAAAAGGGTGTAGGTGTTCATCACTCCTTCAGTGGATCTGCCCTTATTGACGTCTATTATAGATGTCCCACATTTCTCGAAGCCCATAGATATGATTAATACCTTAGTCATATTTGCTACGGTTCTTTCCTCCTCCCCCTCTGCCCTTCTTGCCTCATCTATGGTGAGTCTTCCTCCTTTGATGAAGAAGAAGGTAGAGAGTGGTCCTTCTAGCAATGGAGGACATAAGAGGAGCCCACCTTCCTTGAAAGGTGGCCCCATGTTGAATTATTTTTTCCTGGTAACAGAACCAGTCCCAGCTTCTCTTGAGTTTGTCGTCACTCCCGAATCATTCGGTGAGCTCGGCGGTGAAGGTTGAGCGTGATATCCTCCATCCACTGAAGTGAAACATGGCACTTCTATTAAGTGTATGTTGAACTCGGTGGATGAAGTTCTGACCTTGTCAACAATCTTCATGAATTCGTTGAACTTAGACCCACAAGAGCTGAGTGACAAAGACCTTGGAGGTCCTTCTTCCTTAGCCCTTGTTGTGAGAGGGTCAGAAGCTCCGCCCCTTAACATTTTTCTATTGCAAGCTCATCCTCCTTCCCCCTACGATGATCTAGAATGGGAGGTTGGCGACCTCTTGGTTGATCAGTGTTAGGGGAGACCCCTTCTTTATCTTTAGATTAGATGTGTGTGTCATGATGTGTTCCCCCATAACCGTGCTATGTGTGCCTAGATGACCCTCGTCACCCCTATTGGTGCTTGGATATAGGTGTGGTGTTTGTGTTGTAAACCTTCCTCTATATGTATCATCATTCTTCCATGTTTGTGATTGAATTTTGGAAAATTGGAGATGATGCAAAGCATTGGGAGCATTTAGGATTCCCCTCGATGTTGATCCAATTTTTTATTTTCACTTTGTCTTCTCGTGCATTCCTCACATGGCCTGATATAGTAGGGGGTTGATGACAGTTTATTTATATACTATTATACTTCTATATATTTATGAGCAGTTTTGACCTTGAAATATCAGGCTACCCCTATGCTTTTTTTTTTTACCTTTATTTTTCTCTCTTCTTTGCTTGAGTTGTCCCTCTCATGTGTTACATCACCGCCTCTACATCACTTGATCTTCTGAAAATGCATTCATTGCCAATGAATATTTTGTTGAAGAATCTTCATACATTTCTTTGTAAGAATTGTATTTTCATATTGAAACCCTGACAAAACATGTTTCCTTCATCATGGGACTGTAAAGAAAGGACTTGGAAACCTTCCTCCAAAGGGAGAACAAATTTGATCTTCTCCTCGCGTGCAGGAATATCCTTACTTTTGAATTCCTTGAAGAAGTGGACATCTTTCAAAAGGGTTCCTTGATGATGAATTGATTTGAGAAAGAAGGCATTAGCTTTCGAACAATGCGTCCCTTGAGTGGACCCTTTCTTTTCACATCAGGTTCCCAAGGGACCCCTTCAAAAGCCTTTACATCTTGACGTCTAGCTTAGGAGTAGCCTAACTAGACCTATTCCCTATCTTTACATCTAGCTCGAGGGCAGCCTGACTAGACCTATCGTACATCTTCACATATAGCTTGGGGGTAGCCTAACTAGACCTCACTTTCAAACAGTGTGTCCCTTGAGTGGACCCCTCTTCCTTTTAAAGGGTTCCTGAGGAACCCCTTTGAAAGTCTTCCAACTTGATGGTCTACGTGACTATCTACTTACTAGCCTATGTGGCTGCTTCCTGACATGTTCTATTTGCAGGTAAACATGTCACCACTTTTCTCGATCTCCCTCATGTGAGAGTTCTTGGGGGATACCTTCCTTATAGGTTTGTTGGTCTATAAGGTGCTTTCCTTGGTTTCCTTCATGTGAGAGTTCTTGGGGGATATCTTCCTTGTAGGTTTGTGGGTGTGTAAGTTACTTTCCTTGGTTTCCTTCATGTGAGAGTTCATGGAGGATACATTCCTTGCAAGCCCACAGGCCTGTAAGGTGCTTTCTTTCTTCAGCTTCATAGTTTTGTGGGGCTATGAAGTCATTTTCTTGTCTTGCATTCTCGGGTTCACCAGATCATGGTCTGCTTCCTCGATGGTTTAGGTATACATTTCTAGCCCTACTACTTCTTTGACCTACTTTACCGAAGCACTCATCAGTACTCGTGCTCGCTAAAGTAGGGGAAAAATGTATAGGAGCGAATTTTGACCCCTAATGAAAATTCCCCTTTTTCCTTTGTCCACTTTAGAAAACCATATTCAAAGGATTAATTCCACATAAGCTCATTGCTTTGGTTCAACTTGGCACCTGTTTTTGTAGAAGTTGATAAATCCAACTTCACAGACCTCGAAGATCACCTGCATGCAAATAACCTATCACAGAAGAAGACATTGCAGACAAAAAAACAAGGGTGCTCTAAAAGCTAAAAATATGTATTAATTAGAGAGTGGTAATAATACAATGATCAATCCTTAAGAAAGGAGATTGTGCAAAACCTAAAAGTAACCCTAATAGGAAGACATTTAATAATTAATATAATTATTAAATGTCACATTATACAAACTAAAGTGAAATCTTAAGAGAGGAATAAATGTAACTTAATTAACATAATTAAGTTAAAACCTTTACTCTAACACCCCCGCTTAAGATGAGAAAGAGTGCAACTACAAACATGTGCAAGAAAGCAAAGGTAACTATAATGCATGAAAGGAAACATGGGTCTCAACAACTAGGCCTGATCAGGTACCCATTTACAAAAGCAATGCAAACTAAATGAAATGGGGTAAAGGAGAAAACCCAGTGGGAACAAAACTCCTCCCCAAAATAGAATGCAAAGAAGGAATGCAATACACTAATGAAAGAATGATAGGAGATAGATTACATGATACCCCCCATAGACAACTTCTATCATATAAGTACATGTACAATGGTCTCCATAGGAGAGATAGAAAGAGAGAAGAAGGCCCCTCCAGAATGAAGAAACTCCTGTCGCAATGGTAGATCCCTGATGTAGAATCCAAAAGGAGATCCTGAAGTGGAAAATGATATTCCTCCCCTTGGGAAGAAATGGATCCAAAGGACGATGTCGAAGAAACCCTGTGAAGAGTGATGAACCAATCTGTCTCAGGATGTGTGCCATGATTGGATGTTGAAGAATCTCTTTGTCTGAACTGGAACAAATGATGTCAAATCCAAATTGATTTGGAGAATCCTAAAATGCTACCTCTGAATGCACTGATAATGGTGGGTGTATAATGATAACCTGACTATCAAGGTAGAGGAGATGTATGTCCTCATAAGAATCCTCCAAATCTGCAATATAGGACTCAACAAATAAGAAAGATATGTTTGCAAGATAGGAGTCCAAAGTAGCTATGTCTAGAAGATGTATGATTCCCTGCTGCACTGAATCAGGAACAACAGGATATTTTGATGAAGTCCCAGTCTGAAGAGTAGGAACTGTGAGACAAGCCTCTGATCCATCGGAAAATGTAAGGGTGTCTAAATACTCAAGCTCCTCTAAAGTATCATGATCAAAGGGTGTATTCTCTCTCCAAGAAATGGGTAAGAGACAATCTAAAGTAGGATCCTCTGGGAATGGAGAGAGATTGGGGTATCCATAGATCTCCCACAGACATGTCCAAAGTGGATGAGGATAATCAATGTCCGATATAACCAACATAGTGTCATGATCAACACTAGACAATATAAGTCCTACTATGTGATTTCTAATGATATCCCATGCTAATTTTTCCTCTGAAGTGGTTGGTTTAGGTATGATATCATAGAAATAAGGAAAAATATTAAGCCACCTACAATGTGTAAGTATGCCCTTTACCCATGACTCATAATTACCCCGTTCCAGAATTACAACTAAAGGGTGAGTAGAAAAACCCATGATAACTCTTCAAATGAAAACAAAACTGAGAAATCTAACCTTACTGCATTTAGATCAAATTAATATAACCCATGTGGGTGCCAGAAAGTCCAAGTAAATGAGAAAAGTGTAAAAACACACAAAGTTGAATGAAATTTACTTGGTAAATTATCTGATCAAATAGACTATAGATCTAGAAAGAGCACTGCAACACCTTTCCAATGCCTATTCATTTGCACAAAACGGAGCTTAGACACAAAAGATACGCCCCCGAGAGTGAAAAAAACAAGTTCTGAATTTGTTTGGGAAAAATGACTACAAAATAGCAAGATCAAAAAAAATAACCAACACCGCTGGAATGGCGCTGGAACCAGCTTTCTGGAAATATATCATTTTCGCAAAACAGAGATCGTATGCAAAAAATACTCTCGATCTCGTGCAAGCACCTCCAAATTGTCCAATAGACCCTCTTGGTCCTTAGGAGCTAAAAAAAAAGGCCCCTGGTCCTATCAGCGACTAGGGATTAATGTCAAATACCTTGGCCATGAATGTGACTGTGGGTTGTTGCTAGAGCAGCCACCCGGGGGGTTGGGTGCTTAGTGCCTCAGTGGAGCCCTCAGTCGTCAATATGACTGGGGCTTGGAGCTGGGAGCTCACGGGGGTTTCAACCAGTGGTGGAAGCACAAGAGGGTGGCGACGACGGTCGGGTGGCCACTAGGCGGTGGAGCGATGGCCAATGGGTTGAGCGGTTGCGGCGCGATCTTTCAACTAGCAACGCTTTTTGATTTTTTTTAAATTTTTTGCCAGTTTTCTGCATCAAAACTTGTGCTGGGGAGGCCGTACTGTTAGTGTAATTAATATTTAATTACACTTGCATAAATTTACTTAGGTTTTGCTTAGGTAATAATTAGTTTACTTAATTAATAAGTAAGCTTTATTTAGTTGAGCTAATTTTAGGTCAACATTAGGGTTGCATACTTTGCTTTTATAAAGCAAATCATCTCATTGTAATATTGAATTCCTGAATATATCATTTTGCACATTCGCATGCAAAGCTCTGCTTTTTTATGTTTTCTCTTCTATGGAATGTGTTTAGGTTTGCATGTCTGATCTAGGGTTTCTAACACGTACGACCTAGCAATTTTTTTTTTCCTCTCTGATCAACTTTGGCCAAAATAGACGAATGAATATTCATTTTTGGCATTTTGGGCCATTGTGGACTCAATGGTGAGGTCCGTTTGGGCTCAAAATGCTCTAATCAAACAGGTGATTCCCTGGATAAAAAAAACAAACCCCAAACCCTCGAAGCTCCAAAAACCTTCAGAAGCCGAACAGGAAGCAGCAGGTCTGGAGCTCTGATACCATGTAGAAGTTGATAAATCCAACTTCACAGACCCCAAAGATCACCTACATGCAAATAACCTGTCATAGAAGAAGACATTGGAGACAAAAAAGAAAGGGTGCCCTGAAAGCTTAAAATATGTATTAATCAGAGAGTGGTAATAATACAATGATCAATCCTTAAGAAAAGAGATTGTGAAAAACCTAAAAGTAACCCTAATAGGAAGACATTTAATAATTAATATAATTATTAAATGTCACATTATGCAAACTAAAGTGAAATCTTAAGAGAGGAATAAAGGTAAATTAATTAACATAATTAAGTTAAAAGCTTTACTCTAACAATTTTGAGCATCGGTGGGGGAATAATTGTCAAGGACACCCACACGATGTGTAGATGTCCATGCGGTGCACTTACATCCTTGGCAGATTCCAGCGGCTGGAACCTGCATAGGCATTACACTTCCCATTGGAAGTTGAATTGTAATGCCCCTCTTTGGCTAACCGACCTAAATATGGCCATTTTCTTCATCTTTCCTTCAAAGTCATTCACTTTGATCCATTTTTGGAGACTCTACAATATCTTCAAAATCCATCTAGCATTCACCTCAAGCATTCAAGCACATTCTTGCACTCCATAGCAATAATTCCATCACTCCATCACTTCAATAGAGCAAGTGTAGGACAACACCATTGCAATAGAGGCTTGAGTTCCTCTCATTTTCTCCCCCATTAGCCTTGAGCACTCTTAGTGAAGGTGGTAAGCTCTCTACTTTCCTTCTCTATTACTTGGTTGAGTTAGCACATTATTGTGTTGTAGTGTTTTAGTGTACTTTTCTTGTATTTCCTTCTTTATCATATTATTTCTACATCATTGCAAATTTGGCTATTTGTGGAGGTGGAAACACCAAAACGAGGGTCTGAGTGAGGTAGACCCCTAAACAACCCCCCAACATTTTCTCTCTCTTCTTTGTGTAGGTGGAGATATCTTGGAGCGAGCTAGCGAAGAAGCTTTTATGTGAGATCATTCTTGTCACCCTTACATTCATTTACTTGTTTTATCAGATCCATTTATATGTCTCTTATTTCATAGCATTGTTTTGTTCACTTAGAAACTATTAACTAGGTTGTTAGTTAATTTTTGAGAGGTCAGACCTTGTCTTCTTGGTTCTCTACCCGTATGGACGCCAACACACCTGAGGGATGCCAACGCTGTCATTCCAGAACCATGCTTTTGTCCTCTAATAGAGAGCTATCTGAGACATAGAGTTGACCCTAAAAACCAACTTGCCTAGCCTCCTTTAGAATATCAGGTTTGCAGAGTGATTGAAGGACCTTATAGTCTTCATCATTCTCATCCTACATCTCCCAAACACTTCCTTTAAACTAAGGTAAGTTAGGGAAGCTTTTTGCTCTCGGCCCTCTGTGACCTAGGGCCTTGACATGGTTGGTCCCCCTTTCTTACATAAGTATATTTGTATCAATGTTGAATTTTAGATTTTTTTAATCAATACAAAGCCTCCATTATGTGTTGCAAAAGCTTCAATGTGTGTATGATGTTGAACTAGAATGTGATAATCCATAACTGTGCAGCACTTTGCTTATGTAAATTCTAGATCATTTGTGAGAAGGTAGAAGGTTATTTTATAGATTTACTATTTCGAGATGAATGTGCAAGATGCAACAATGTAAAATCGTAATCAATAGTGTAGAACTGTTGAGAGGAAATAGATTGCTTAGTTAGCTTATGTGATTGAATCAATTAAGGATGTTAATTGCACAATCAGGGGATTCAAATTGCATAATCTGTGGAATTGAGGAAATCAATTTGAGAATTCAATGGAATTGAAGAATAGATGGATTAGTTAGGAAATAGATGAATCAATTAGGAAATTGATGAATCAGTTAGCCAATTAGAGTGAGCGATCAGTGGTCATGATTTTCTCAATCATAAAAAGGGGGTGAAGGTAATTAATTAATTAATTAACATTAAGAGCTTTGAACATTCAAGTCATGTTTGACTTTAACAAATAAAGTTTTATTTGTTTGTTGACCTTTTTGAATGATGTTTGAATAATTAATTTAATTATTCATGTTTAGAAAGGGGAAAGTGATTTAATTAAACTATTAAGTAATAATAATTTAATTGATTTAGGAGGATGGGTAGATTAATGACATAATTAAATAATTGATATTATTTAATTAATCAAGAGGAATAAAGATTAGATAAATGATGATATAGTGATTTAATTAAATAATTTAAAGACTATTTAATTAATAGAGGAAATAAGGATTTTTGATGTAAATAATGTGAAATGAAATGATTTTAAATGATAATGATGTTGATGATGAAAAATGTCATTCATGATGTGCAATAAGCATTAGGTCATTTTTACATGTCTAGAAATTTATTAAATTTTATTTTTGAAATGCAAGATTAACTAATTTAGTTTAATGACTATAATAAAATTTCAGGGTCATAGTATTCATATTGTTTTCACTGGCCCTCCACCTAATTTGTACTCCACTACATCTATTGTTGAGGTATGTAACTAGTAAACAATTATAAATATTACATTTGAATAGAATTGTTATATGAATGATATTCTAATATTTGGTTTTGGATGTTGAGTAGGTTAATATTGGAGATTTCATGGCAAGACCTCCCAGTGGTGGTGGAGCTCAAACCTTCACTCAGTTAATAGAATAAAGAATTTAACTAATGAATTGTACTTAATAGATTTGTGTATTTTATATTCATATCATTGAGTACATTGTATTGCACATATTTAAAACTCAAAGAATTACTTCACATTGCATAACTAATAGCTAGATTTTGATAGATGAAAAAATTTCAATTACAATATAGCTTTTAAGAAATTCAACATACACAGTGATGCAATTACTTCACATAGCATAAAAAATAACTAGGAGCAACTGCCAATTTCATTTGATTTTCATGGCATTCCATGAGACCACATTTTATTGAGGCATTTTAAAAAAAATAGTTCATTGCTTTGTCTATGCTATGGATGCTTTGAAAAAATCTATCAAAGCATAATAGTAAGCAATAGAATAGATAAGGCAATAAGTTGTTTTAAAAAATGCCTCAATGAAATGTGGTTTCATGGTGATGTCCATCACCATGAGACCATGTTTCTTTGAGTCATTTTTTCAAACAACTCATCGCCTTGCCTATGCTACCACATTTTCCATACATGTCTACTAAAGAATTTTATCAAACAGTTCACTTCCTTGTTGTGATGGCTAAAATCCTAAAATAGGTGCCTTCCAACAAACTGTGGATGCTTGAAAAAAATTGATCAAAGCATAATAGTAAGCAATAGCATAGACAAGGAAACGGGTTGTTTGAAAAAAAATCCTCAAAAAAATGTAGTCTCATAGTGATGGAATACCATTCCATTGCCATGAGACCACAATTATTTGAGGAATTTTTCAAACAACTCACTCCCTTAAGAATATACAATAATCTTTAATCAAATAAAATCATTTTAAGGTCTTGGATTTGATCCCAAAATATAATCGCATCCTCCATCTTCATCCTTAGATCCTATTCTTCCAATCCCCAAGTTCATTTCTAATCCATCATCCTAATTTTCATCCTCATCCAAAATCAATACCAATATTTCTTTCAATCAATCCTCCACCATGTCTAACCATCCAATCTATCCTCCATCTAACCTACTCTATTCTAATCCAAATTTATTTGTTCCAACCAACCCCAACCATATCAATGATGATGAGTATAGCCTTTGAGTCCAGATCAAAGTACCTCTTCCACACTATTGTATGATCACTCTCAAAATGTGGTATCAAAGTACACCTTCCACCCCATCTAATGATCCTCTTCCCCTCATGATCAAAACACCTCTCCTTCTTCATGTCATGATCCCTCTCCACCTCATAACCAAAACCACACTATAACATCCACCTCATCCCAACATAATAGCATAGAGAAGGAAATGAAATGTTTGGAAAAAATGCCTCAAAGAAATGTGATATCATGGTGATGGAATGCCCTAACAAACAAATTTTTCATGGCATTCCATCACCATGAGACTTCATTTCTTTGAGGCATTTTTTTGAACAGTTCACTTCCTTCTCTATGCTACCACATTTTTTGTACATGTATACCAAAGAATCTTATCAAATAGTTCAGTACCTTGCTGCTATAGATAAAATCCTAAAATAGGTGCTTTCAAACAAGCTATGGATAGGTCAAATAGTAGGCATAATAGTAAGAAATATATAGTTCAATAAGTACTTAATGATTATCTCATACATTATAAACCATGACCTACATCACTATTCTACTTTTCATGATTGAATAATTTGTTGTTTAATTTTTAGATGATGGAAGTGGAAACACCTCTAGATGTTGATAGGGTAATGGATCAAGGCGTATCTTCTACAATAGACAACTTGATGCCTCTCACAAGGTATGAGGCAAATTAGTAAATTTCTAATTACATTCGTTGTTATAACTATTAGTTAGTGAAAAATCTAATTATTATTGATTTGTAGTTTAATTTATATTTGGATGGCTTCTACAGGACTTGGGCATGCTACAACATGAGCATGCAAATCTTTCGCTTGAGAAGAGAGATTTTCTAACAACGGTAAGTAACTATTTTTTTAAATATATCATTTTTTATAACGAAATTTCTATATATTAATGTATTTACTTGTTATTTTAATAGATAAATCTTGACGAGGAACTAAACCCTAGGAGGAGAAACCCTCAAGTTTAGAGTAAATGAGTGTCATACGAATTGCCATCACTCGACCAACAAAGGCCACCCGTTTGTTTCATTCACCTAGAGGGCAATGAATTTTGATTGGGGTCCTTTGTTGTATGCCTATATGGAATTTTTGGACATATTTTGTATTGTATATACTTGGAATTGCATTCATATATGGAATTATTGTAAGCCTACATGGCTATTTTGTATATATTTTATACTTATATCGACATATATTGATGTATGCCTACATGGCTATTCGGTTTAATACAAATATTTTTTATTGATGGTGTCCATATTTGCAGTATAAATCCACACTTCAATAGATATTTGTAGATGGCTTACTTAAAATATTTAAAATCCAAGTTTTTTCCATCCACTCTTCTTTTCTATAATTATAAATATATAATAAAGTTTGAACATTATTCTCCTATAAGATTATTGAACATTAAATCAATCATATGAATATAGTAATGCTTCATGCTTCATGTGCTTCACAAAGGAAATTCATGTGTATGCTTCATGCTTCATGTGTATGCTTCATGGTTTATATCATTGAGGAAGACATCTACCATTCCACATGTATGCTTCATGCTACCATTTGCTTGTATGCTTCATGCTTCATGTATTATGTAGATAAAGAAAAATCATAAAACTATTGACAAAAGAAAATGGAAAGTAACAACTAAGTCTCACAAACAAAAAATCAAGGAATGCAAGTCTTATTAAAGATCTAAGGGCATTGGATTATTCGAGATTACGAGGCCACAAATCAACCTTCCCAACAAAAAAATTCATGGATATTCATCCTATTTTTAAATGTGAATTGAAACCCAATAAGTAGAAGAATGTAAATTTAAAAGTTAAAATTTCATGCTTACAATAATCAATAATAAATTTAAGAGATGTGCATGATAGAAATAGAACCAACTGAAAGTTCAAGAATTACCTTTTCCCCAAGCATATCTAAAAATTTGCAAATAAATCAATTTAGGTTCTCACAAATAGTGACGATATGAATTTGGTTGTGACTTTTCAAAGGTGAAAAGTTGTGACCCTTTGAATAAGAAAGACTACAAACCATTTATAAAAAAGTGTGGTGATTATGCTTAGCATAGATGTGCCCACCTAGATGTGTTGGTGCTAATTTTTTGGCCCCACGAAGAACAAAACAAAAAGTAGCCTACCTTGCAACGTTACACTACATGCAACTGACCTATTTTCCATCACCTAAAATATGTTCACCATAAGAAAATGAATTGGAGCTATCAAAAAATGAGAGCGGTTATTATAGAGGGGCCCTACGTGATCCCATAACCTTAGATGGAGTGTTTCCAAGTGCCATGATTTCCAAGTAATCGCTCATCAAAGTTTCTTGCCCTTTTGCACTTTGGTCTCTTAAGAGATTTCACCGGTAAAATGTGGCTCAAACCGTTTCGACATGTTTGGGTGTGAAAGAGGACCTTTCCTAGTTTAAACCACCCATACAGATGTGTTGGAACAATCGGTTTGGTTGTATGACGAACAAAATGAAAGTTACACCACTTTCCAACTTTACACTACATGCAACTGACCCATTTTTCACCAATTGAAATTTTTTCACCACGAGAAAATGAATTGGATCTATCAAAAATTGAGAGAGGTTATTGTATAGGGGCCCTACATGAGATCATAGCCTTAGATGGAGTGTTTCCACGTTCCATGGTTTCTAGTAATCGCTCGTCAAATTTTGTTGCCCTTTTGCACTTAGATCTCTTAAGAGACATCGTCAATAGAATGTGGCTCAAACTATTTTGACATGTTTGGGTGTGAAAGAGAAATTTTCCTTGCATAAAACCACCCATATATACATGTTGGAATAGCCAGTTTGGTTGTATGATGAACAAAACAAAATTACACCACTTTTTAACTTTACACTACATGCAACAAACTCATTTTCCATCAATTGAAATATGTGAACACCACACGAAAATGACTTGGAGCTATCAAAAATAAGAGAGATTATTGTAGAGGGGCCCTATGTGATATCTTATCCTCAGATGGAGTGTTTCCAAGTGCCATAGTTGTTGAGTAATCGCTCATCGAAGTTGCTGCCCTTTTGCACTTTGGTCTCTTAAGAGACATCACTGATAGAATGTGGCTAAGACCATTTCGGCATGTTTGGATGTGAAAGAAGACCTTTCCTAGCATTAAACCACCCATATAGACATGTTGGGATAATCGGTTTGATCGTATGATGAATAGAATGAAAGTTACACCACTTTCCAACTTTACACTACATGCAACTAACCCATTTTCCATCAACTGAAATCTATTCACCATGGGAAAACAACTTGAAGCTATCAAAAATAGAGAGAGGTTATTGTAGAGGGGCCATACATGATCTTGTAGCCTTAGAAGAAGTTTTTCCAAGTGCCATGATTTCTAGGTAATCGCTCGTCGAAGTTTGTTTCCCTTTTGCACTTTGGTCTCTTAAGAGACTTCACCGATAGGATGTGGCTTGAACTGTTTCAACGTGTTTGGGTGTGAAAGAGGACCTTTCGTAGCATAAAACCACCCATACAGATGTTTTTAAATAGTCAATTCAGTCATATGATGAACAAAGAAGAGTCTACACATACACCTTCCTCAACTTCTCAAGAGAAGGAAGAATCTCTTCATTGAATACATTATGTGTCGCATTCAATTTGGTTTTCTTATTTTTGAAGTGTTTTTAGAGTAGACTAACCTCATTTTATTTGACAATAAAATCTTATTCTTTTCTTTTAGTTCCTTTTCTAAGTGGTTAATTTTAGTCTTCAATTGTTTTGCTTCAATTTCAACACTTCCAACTATAGCCTTTACATCTACAACTATTGTTATCATATTTGAAAGTGTCTTTTTTTATCACAGAATTCAAATTTTTCTCTTAACAAGCTCTTTATATAAATTCTCTACCTTTATAGATAATAATTTTTGGTGTCCACCATATTGATTCTCCATTTTTCACTTGAATTTCATATTTCTTCTTCCTTATCATCTATTTCCAGTTGTATTTTATTTACAAAAGTCTTAAGTTCAAGAATATTTGACTTCATTTGTTTATTTTTCAATCTACCCATAAAGATTAGAAAGATTCCAGGATATGCCCAAAATGGAAAATGTATGAAAAATATGGTATCATAGACAAGGCATTGAGCTGTTTGAAAAAATGCCTTAAAGAAATGTGGTCTCATGATGATGGACATCACCATGAGACCACATTTCTTTGAGGCATTTTTTCAAAAAACTCAATACCTTGTCTATTCTTTTGTTTACTATTATGCTTTGATAGATTTTTTCCATGCATCCATAGTTTGGTCGAAAGCTCGTGTTTAAGGATTTTAGCCATAGCAGAAAGGGGACCTTGGAATGGGGTATGACATCTATAAAAACATAAAAGGGGGGATTTTCATGAGTGTTATGGTTGCAATTTCCTTAGTAGACACATGGAAAATATGGATGCGTAGACAAGGCACATGAACTATTTGAAAAAGTGCCTCAATGATATATGTCCTCATGGTCAATGTGGATGCATTGACAAGGTACTAAGCATTGTAAGAAAAATGCCTCAAAGAAATGGGGTCTCATGGCGATGTACATCACCATAAGATCCCATTTCTTTAAGGAATTTTTTCTTGCAATGCTCACTACCTTGTCAATGTATCCACATTGACAAGGTAGTGAGCATTGAAAAAAAAAATGCCTCAAAGAAATGGGGTTTCATGGTGATATAGATCACCATGACACCCCATTTCTTTGTGGCATTTTTTCAAAAATATCACCACCTTGTCATTGCTACATTGTAGGAAAACTAATAAAAGGACAATATGAGAACAATATAGTCAAAGTTAGAGTTTACATTTTTAATGTAGATACACTTACTAAATTTAGGGCATTAATTAAAATGGTATAAAATGTAAGAGGAAAGGGCACAAACATACATTTTTTAAGAGATCAATCAAACTAATTTTTTAAAGGTTGTATTTCTAGTATTTAATCATTGAGTAAAAATATTCATTCTCACAAAGGTATGCAAAATCAATAGGATGAATGATAGAATGAGGTGATGAATACAAAATCAATTATTGAAAATTGACTATTTAATCAAGTGGATCAAATTCTATATGAGTCAAATAATGAACTCACAACCAATGAATTAATAGCAAAGTCGCCTATCTATAAGTGGGGTAAGAAGGAATATTGTTTGAAATATTGAATAGAAGGTAGTGAGCTATTTGAAAAAATGCCTCTAGGAAATGGGGTCTCATGGTGATGTAGATCAACATGAGACCCCATTTATTTGAGGAATTTTTTCTTACAATGCTCACTACCTTTTCAGTGCAGTAGTGAGGCCCCATTTATTTGAGGAATTTTTTGTTACAATGCTCACTACCTTTTCAGTGCAGTAGTAATGACAAGGTAGTGAGCTATTTGAAAAAATGCCTCAGATAAATGGGTTCCACCTTGTCATTTTTTAAAGGTTTCCTCACTCTCTCCTTAGCCATGTAGGTCTCTGATTGATGTAGAGTAGGGGTGGAGGTTGTCTAATCAAATACAATCCAATCAACCTTGACCAAATTTTCCACTCTGAGAACCCTAAGTTGGTGTTTGTTCACAAATTGATCAATCTAGCTTATAGCCCATCAAATGGTGAGATTTAAGCATATATTTTAGAGAAGGTTGAAAACCCATGAACCATTCATAATTTGAGATACCCTTTATTCCCTTCTATCACATATCATATTTTTGATTAAGGTTGTTTCAAAACATCACCTCCAAAATAGGACTCGAACGTTGCCCTTAAGCCAAATTAGTCCTCTTTTACAAAACAAGTAAAAGGTAAACCTTCTCCCAATCACAAATATCCACTCCAAAATTCTAAACACGTCACCTAGGGTCTAGAACAACATATTTCACCCGTTGAAACATCCACAAATTCACTCACTATCAAAACCCTGCCTCTACCTATCAAATCTAGCCTAATACATTGAGATATTAGGCAAGGGCTTGTACAATCAGAGCCCTAACTCCATCCCCTAAATCTAAAATCCTACTAAACATAAAGAACACCCTATCTAGTACCATTTCACTGAGTTACAAATAATTTCACGAGTGGAATGGGATTTTATTCCATGTTTAGTCTACAAACCCTCAAAATTTAGAGTTTCTAACCCATTTCCAGTAATTTTCTTGCCAAATGCTTCAAAATTTATGAAAAAATTCAAACCAAAACCAAAATAAGGCTAACACATCCCTTCGACAATACCAATAAATATTATTGCATTTACAATCTATACAGAATCGTACAAAGGCCTATAGCAGCAGATTAACACACAAAATTGTAGAAAAATGAAGTTTCTTTATTACTTCAACACCAAAATATTCAAAAAAATCTTGTCTCAAAATTTTGAAAGAATATTTATACTTGTTCAACTCAAACCCAATGGTGCATAACCAAATTTGAACCATATGACTGTTCAACTCCCAAACAAGACAAAAATTGCAAAGTTGTAAAGCAACTTTTGTAACATTTGCAAAACATGACAAAATGTACTCAAACCGACCCCATGAGACCCAATACATTGAAAATGGTCTATTATGACCTTATTACATCCAACATGGCTTAAAACACCAAAAATTCAACATTAAACCAAAATTGCACAAATGGACTAGGTGCCCCTGCACCATACACCAGGGGAGAAAAAAATCTTAGGCTCCATCTGGGATCAGCTCTTGAATAGTTTTTCCATTCCTTTTAATGTCCTCTATCATCCATGTTGCATCTTCATTAGGTAGACCTTTCCATTTCACCAAATATTCATTATATATTTTGTGCCTTGTTCTCTTCACCTCTTTTGTGTCCAAAATAATTTCAAGCTTCAAAGGCTAACTTGGTGGTAGGTCCTTGACCAAATATTCATCTTGAGATTCAAATGTACTTTCTTTTCAACCTACAAACACAGATCCTTTGAAAGGATAAAGGTAAAAAACATTAAAGATTGGAGAGATAGCAACTCCAGGAGGGAGTTCTATCTCATAGGCATTTTCACCAAATTTTTGGACCACCTTGCATGGCCAAATATTTTTTATCTATAGATTTTTGTATTTTCCCTTTGGCAACCTTTCCTTTCTCAAATGTGCAAGTACTAGATCTCCCACCTTGAATTGAACATCTCTTCTCTTCAAATCTGCATGTTTCTTGTATTTTTCAACACTTTTTTGAAGGTTTCCTCTAACTTGCTGGTGTATTTTCCTCATGGAATCTATAAATGATTCTCCCTCAACACTCCTCTTATCAATTCCACTTGAATCCTTGAGCTCAAAAACACCTTGAGGTTTTAGTCCATACACCACCTCAAATAGGATTTTCCCAATGCTTCTATTGATAGAATCATTATATGCATACTCAGCTTGTGGAAGAACTAAGTCCCATTGTTGTCCATGTTCATTTGTGAGACATCTAAGAATTTTTTTAAGTGACCTATTGACTACTTCATTATTCCCATTTGTTTGTGGATGATAGGTAAAAATAGATGTCAATTTGGTTCCCAATTTCTTCCAAAGAGCCCTCCAGAAGTGACCTACAAACTTGTTATCTCTTTTAGACACAATTGTCAATGGGAGACCATGAATTCTAACTATCTCTTTGAAAAATAACCCTGCAATATAAGAAACATCACTTGTGCACTTTCATGGAATAAAATGAGCCATTTTACTAAATCTATCAACAACAAACACAGTGTCATAACCCCTCTAAGTTTTTGGCAAACCTAACACAAAATCCATACTAAGAGACTCCCATGGTCTATTAGGTACTAGTAAGGGCTGGTAAAGACCTACATTTGAACTAGAACCCTTGTCTCTTTGGAAAATTACACAACTTTCCACAAATTTTCTAACATCCACTTTCATCTTTGGCCAATAGTAAAATCTCCTTGTTCCAATGTTTTATCCACCCCAAAATGACCTCCTAAGCTACCACAATGTTTCTCTTTTATCAAATTAGTTCTCATGGAGCACTTTGGAATACACAACTAAACAACCTTGAACAATAATCCATCTTGTAATAGAAAATCATAATATTCATCATGAAAAGCACCCTTAAACTGATCACAAACAACATATACCACTTTAAAGTCCCCATCTCCTTCATACATACCTTTCAAGGCATCTATTCCCACACTTTGAATTTGAATTTCTCGTGCCACCTTGTTTGACTGTCCTTTTTTTTGTTTTATGCTAAAAGTATATCTTTGTAGGTATTCCACCCACTTCACATCTTTGTGGCTCAACTTGTCCTGGCTGTTCAAGAAACTCAAAGCATGATTGCCAATGAAAACAATAAATTCCTTTGGAAGAAGATAGTTTCTCCACTTTTTCAATTTTTGAACCATTGCATACAATTCTAAATCATAAGAATAATTTTTCTTGGCCTCATTAAGCTTCTCACTAAAAAATGCTATAGGTTTCCCCTCTTGACTCAAGATTGCACCAATTGCATACCCACTTGCATCACATTCTATAGTGAACACCTTGTTGAAATTAGGAAATGCAAGGATGGGTTGTTGTGCCACTTTGTTTTTCAAATATTGAAAGATTTTCTCTGCCTCATCAGTCCATTGAAACTTTTTCCTTTTGTCCCCTTTGATGGTGTCAATAATTGGAGAGTAGATATGACTGAAATTCTTTACAAATTTCCTATAGAAGCTAACAAGACCGTGAAATCTTCTTACCTCCCCTACTAATTTTGGAGTTGGCCAAGTGAGAATGGCTTCTACTTTGCTGGGATCCATCTTTAATGAACCTTTCGAGATGACAAAACCAAGGCACACTAGTTCCTCTTTCATGAATTCACATTTTTTGAGATTTATCACCAATTTCTCTTCATTTAACTTCTGTAAAACCATGTCAAGATGTTGAGAGTGTTCTTCCTTGGTCTTACTAAACACAAGAATGCCATCCAAATACACGACAACAAATTTTCCTATGAAATTATTCAAAACTTCATTCATTAGTCTCATAAATGTGCTTGATGCATTTGAAAGCCCAAATGGCATCACCATCCATTCATACAACCCCTCATTGGTTTTAAAGGAAATTTTCAACTCATCCCCTTCTCTTATCCTAATCTGATGATGGCCACTTTTAAGGTCAATTTTTGAAAAGTAACAAGCTCCTCATAAACAATCCATCAAATCCTCCATTCTAGGTATTGGAAACCTATACCTTATAATGATTTTGTTCATTTCCCT
The DNA here is from genome assembly GCA_007115665.2 of Sequoiadendron giganteum. Taxonomy (NCBI): domain Eukaryota; kingdom Viridiplantae; phylum Streptophyta; class Pinopsida; order Cupressales; family Cupressaceae; genus Sequoiadendron; species Sequoiadendron giganteum. The sequence goes on along the minus strand of CM021101.1, from coordinate 386,810,909 downwards.
TGAATCAGTGCATATTCTCCAATCTCCACCATTTTTAGGTGCCAACACTGTAGGAACAACACATGGACTTAAACTTTCCCTTATGAGACCCTTATCTAACAATTCTTGTATTTGTTTCCTTATCTCTTAATTTTGTTGAGGAGTTATTTTGTATGCAGCCTTATTGGGTAAGTTTGCACCTGGTATAAAGTCTATGTGGTGGCTCACATCCCTTATAGGTGGAAAATAATTAGGGAGCTCATCAACAACTATATCTTGATACTTATTCATCAAAGTTTGTACTTCCTTGGTCACATTTTCCATGGTTGTTGCTATCAAATTTCTTTTTGGTCTGATCATGATTGCATACCCTTGACCAAATTCCTCTTTCATGGTTTCATCTTGCAAAGGATTGAGGGTTAAGGACACACCATATTTTTTAATCACATATGTGTTTTTCTACCCATCATGTTTTTCTTTTTTTGTCATATTGCCAGGGTCTTCCTAGCAACAAGTGACAAACATCCATGGGGATGATGTCACATAAAATCTTGTCTTTATATCCCCCAATGTTAAACTCAACCCATTTTTGTTCATTGACCAAGACTTGTTGACCCTTATTTAGCCAAGAAACCTTATAAGGTGTGGGGTGTGGAATCCTTTTCATCTTTTTTTTTTCAACCATCTCCAAAGAAACTAAATTATCAGTTGAACCAGAATCTACAACAACCTTACATACCTTGCCTTGTGATTTGCAAGTTGTCTTAAAAAAGGAATTTCTTTGTGGAGGCTCTTTCACCATAGGAACCTTGAGGAGTGTTCTTCTCATCATCAAATTTTCTCCAACCTCTGGAGCATCATGTTGAGAAGGAGCATTAACACTCACAATCTTCCTCTTGCACCAACTATGTTCTCCTCTCACCTCCATGTGATGTTGAAGGTTGTTTCTCCAAGAACTTCCATGCTTGGTGGCCAAATTGGTTACATTGATAGCATCTCCCTGAAAAGGTGTTTGAACCTCTACCTTGTCCTCCAAATTTTCCTCTACCATTAGGTCTTCTACCTCTAAATCCACCTCTTGACTCTAAGACTTGTTCTTGTTTGCCACTTCACTCACCATGTGATTTTTGTGTTTGTCCTCTTTCACCAAAGGATCCTCTACCCCTACTTTGTTTTTCCTACCTTCTTTTCAATTTCTCTTCTTCCCTAATAGCCAATTCGAAGCACTCTCCCACCGTTCTACAAGTGGCAAGACTCAATTCATCCTAAATTTTGAACCTTAGTCCATTCATATATCTTTCTATCTTCTCAATCTTATCTTCAATATGACCTGCTCTAAGGCTCAATTTATGGAACTCCAATGTATAGGCCATGACATCCATTTCATTTTTCTAAAAATTTTGCAACTTCCTGAATATTTGAATTGCATGGTCACCAGGCAAGAATTGGCTCTTAACTTTTGACACCATCCTATCCCATGAATTTATTTTTTCTTTTCCCTTTTTCACTCTCTCCTCATATACATAGTTCCACCGAGTTAGGTCAAGGCCTTTCAATTTAGTTTTAGCAAAATTTACCTTTTGTTCTTATGCTACCTCGTATTCAAAGTAATTGTCTAGTGCATCTATCCAATCCAATACTTCTTCACTATCCATCTTCCATTATACATGGGCAACTCCATTTTCACTTCAATAGCCTCTCCTCTGATATCCTTCAACATATTCACCATCCTTCTTTCATCAGGGTCCGACTCATCATCACCTTGGACTCCTCTTTAAGGGTTTGCATTCTCACCCTCTTCCTCTTCCTCTTAGTCAATTTCCTCTTCAGTGGCATTTCTTATCCTTTGATTTATTTCTAATGTTGAAAGAATGGACAATACAACTTCTTGAGGCTCTTTCATCATCCTTATTTCTCTAGCAATGATGACACTACCTTTAGGAGGCATCTTGTCCTTTCAATTTGTAACTTTTCCCTCTTCAAACTTCAACCTCTCTCGTTCAAAATACCAAAACCTAGGCTTTGATACCATTTGATGTAGAGTAGGGGTGGAGGTTGTCTAATCAAACACAATCTAATCAACCTTGACCAAATTTTCCACTCTGAGAACCCTAACTTGGTGTTTGTTCACAAATTTAGCAATCTTGTTTGTAGCCTATCAAACATTGAGATTTGAGCAAATATTTTTGAGAAGGTTGCAAACCCATGAACCAGTCACCATTTGAGATACCATTTATTCCCCTCTTTGACATATCATATTTGTGCTTAAGGTTGTTTCAGAACATCACCTCCAAAATAGGATTGCTACACTACTCATAAGCCTAATTAGGCCTCTTTTACAAAGAAAGTAGAAGGTAAGCCTTCTCCCAATCACCAATCTCCACTCTATAGTGCTAAAAAGTCACATGGGGTATACAAAAATAGCTTTCACCCATTGAAACATCCAAAAATTCACTCACTATCAAAACCCTACCTCTACCTATCAAATCTAGCCTAATACATTGAGATATTAGGCTAGGGCTTGCACAATCAAGGCCCTAACTCCATCCCTTACATCTAAAATCCTACTAAACATAAATAAAACCCTATCTAGTGCCATTCCACCAAGTTACAAATAATATCACTAGTAGAATGAGATTTTATTCCATGTTTAGTCTACAAACCCTCAAAATTTAGGGTTTCTAACCTATTTCTAGTAAATTTATTTCCAAATGCTTCAAAATTTATGAAAAAACTTAAAAAAAAACCAAAATAAGGCCAACACATCGCTCTGAAAATCCCAATGAATATTATTGCATTTACAATATGTACGGAATCATACAAAGGCTTGTAACAGTAGATTAACACACAAAATTGGAGAAAAATGAAGTGTCTTTATTAATTCAACACCAAAATCTTAAGAAAAAATTTCTTCAATTTTTTTTCAAACATATTTAAACTTGTTAAACTCAAAACCAATGATTCATAACCAACTTTGAACCATATGACTGTTCAACTTCCAAACAAGACAAAAATTGCAAAGTTGCAAAGCAACTTTTGCAACATTTACAAAACATGACAAAATGTACCCAAACCAACCCCATGAGACCCACTACATTTAAAATGGTCAATTATGACCTTATTACATCCAATATGACTCAAAAAACCCAAAATTCAACATTAAACCAAAATTTCACAAATTGACTAGTTGCCCTTGCACCATTCACTTAACCCTAAACCCTATCCCTAAACCCTCAACTATGGACACTATACCTTAAACCCTAATCCATAAACCTTATACCCTTAAACCCTAAACCCCAGTATATATTATTCTCTTTCCCCTTAGCCATCCATCCCTCCTTAGCCATCTAGGTCTCTTAGTTAACCCTAAACCCTAAACCTTGGAAATTTTACCTTAAAACCTAATCCCTCAACCCTATAACCTTAAACCTTAAACCCCAATATCTCTCTCTCACTCACTCCCTCTATCTCTCCCACTCCCTCTATCTCTCCCTCTCACACCATCTCCCTCTTTCAGGTCTCTCTCTCTCTTCAACCCCCTCTCTCCCAATCCCTCTCTCTCCCTCTCTCTTAGGTCTCTCCCTCCCACCCCCTCTCCCTCTCTCTCTACCCTCCAAACCTACCTAGATAAGTCCCTCTCACTCCAATCCCCTCTCTCCAACTCCCTCTCTCTCTATCCCTCTCTCTTAGGTCTCTCCCTCCCACACCCTCTCCCTCTTTTAGGTCTCTCTCTCTCCAACCCCCTCTCTCCCACTCCCTCCCTAACTCTCTCTCAAGTATCTACCTCCCATCCCTATCCCTCTCTCAAGTATCTCTCTTTCACTCCCTCTATCTCTCTCCCATCCCTCTATCTCCCCCTCCCTCTCTCTCCCTCTCTCTCAAGTCTCTCCCTCCCACCACCCCTCTCTCTCTCAAGTCTCTCCCTCCGACCACCCCTCTCTCTCTCAAGTCTCTCCCTAAGGAACCCTACCTAAATAACTAGATAAATCTCTCTCTCTATCCCTCAAACCCTACCTAGATAATCCCCTATCACTCCAATCCACTCTCTCCCACTCTCTCCCCTCTCTTAGGTCTCTCCCTCCCAAAACCTCTCCCTCTTTCAGGTCTCTCTCTCCAAGCCCCTCTATCCCACTCCCTCTCTCTCTCTCCCCCTCTCTCTAAGGTCTCTCCCTACCACCCCCTCTCCCTATCTTAGATATCTCTCTCACTCCCTTTATCTCTCTCCCATACATTTATCTCCCACTCCCTCTCTCCCTCTCTCCCTCTCTCTCAAGTCTCTCCCTCCCACTCCCTCTCTCTCTCCCTCTCTCTGAGGTCTCTCCCTACCACCCCCTCTCCCTATCTTAGATATCTCTCTCACTCCCTCTATCTATCTCCCATCCATTTATCTCCCACTCCCTCTCTCCCTCTCTCCTTCTCTCCCTCTCTCTCAATTCTCTCCCTCCCACTCCCTCTCTCTCTCTTAGGTCTCTCCCTAAGGCACCATACCTACATAACTAGATAAATCTCTCTCTCTCTCTCTCTCTCTCTCTCTCTCTCTCTCTCTCTCTCTCTCTCTCTCTCTCTCTCTCTTTCTCTCCCCTTCTGCCCCCCTCTCTCTGTATCCCTCCAACCCTACCTAGATAAGTCCCTCTCACTCTTTTGCTGCCACAATAGTGTGTCCTACTTTTGAGACATGCTTATTTTTTCCTAAAATCATTTTTTAAGAAAAAATAATTATTTAAGCCTTGATAAGTTCAATCTAAAGGTTTTTAATTTAAGAGGGATAGATAATACCCCCTTAGATCAAACCTCCTTGGATAGAACCCCTCTAGTATTAAACCATACCCACAATGGATTCTCCTTCACACTTATCAAAATCTTGGTAAAAAATACTTTTTCTTTACCTTATGAGGGATTAAATAATGTCATTTAGAAATTTTATTTTACAAGATTGTAGCCCTTGAAACAAGCTTTAAAACAAGTATAGTTTTGATATGTTTTCATTTTATAATGTATTTAATTTTCATTTTTTACTAAATATAGGTTTTTCTTTGAAAACCAAGCTATTCATTTTGTAGGGTGGAAAAATAGTAAACCATTGTAAAAAGAATTCAAAAAATACCCTTTTCCTAGGTATTAATGTCCTTGTTTCACCAAAAAATAGAAATGGATTTCAATATATACACAAGTTAGGTTGCACGACACACACATGTATGTCCAAATTATAGTTTTTGACTAGATAAGCGGGGAAAGGGCCTTGATCCCATGGTAACAGCCAAAAGATAGAACAAAACCAAACAAGGTGGGAAACAACACCACCATCCAACATCAAGAAACATCAACCAGTGTGACACACAGGCCATCTTTCAACATATTAACTATAGACTAGTTAATATTAATAAAAAACAAGAAGTTTCTGCTAGAATACTTAAAACTACATAACCCATTGATCAAATCAACAATATACTAGATAGTCCTAATCCATAACAAGTCTACTATAAAATAACAATCTGAGATAATAAAGCAAAAAGATAAAAACAAGATAGAAGCCATTCAAACAGAAACAAGAAGCTATTACTTGTCTTTTTTTAGTAGGTCCCCATATTCTCCAATGAGGCAAATGTATTCCCTCAAGTTAGGTCCCTCAAACTCATCCAACATCTTTAAGGAATCAAGCTTCCTCTATTTTTTTAACTTCCTCAAAATTTTAGTTTTTCCTAAAATAATGCCCATCATCACCCTCTACATTAGCCTATTAGTTACCTTCATTAGTGTAAGCAAGGCTCTCTCCATATCATCCACCTGAACTTGTAAAAAGGTTAGTCTACTTTTCATAAAATCAATGTTGGAGTCCTCCATATTAGTCTCAATGAACGTATTCCTTGCATCCTAAACTGCCATATTTACATTCTTTTGATCCTCATCTATCTCATTTTTCTCTTCCTTATCTTCATCTGACCCCTCTTCCCCCATATCATAAGTAGAGTCCTCAAAATCCATATCTTCAGAATCTTCTTCCTCCTAGGCTTCAAAATTCTCAATTCCCAGTTCTTCCTCTTCACAAATAGTCCTTTTTTGTTTACCTTTCTTGTCCTTAGAAGCAACTTTAGCTAGGTGGGCCAACCTTCTACCACCACTTCCTTGCCCCTACATGTCCTCTTTTGACTCCTCATCATGCACACCATCCTCACTTATAGTTATGACATCACTGGGATTGATATGCCTTTTAAATTTCTATGCCTTGGGAAATTCCAAGAGAAGAGGAGAGTGTTTTCTCTTCTTCGGGGTAGCCTTCAGGAGCTCAATTTCAAAAACGACTTTACCAAAAAAATTATGAGTGACAAGGATTGAGGGATTCAAGACAATAGTAGTAAGGGATGGGCTCTTTTCAAGAATTTGCACCCTCCTAGCAAAAATTAAGGGAGGCGGGTAGGGGATAAGAGCCTCAACAAGAATTTCATTGGTAGGGGGTTCCTCATTATCGCCATCAAAAGAGTCAGGATTATCATTTCTAGCTTTCAGAGGGTTACCATGGGGATTAAGCACTAGAGCGTGCTTATACAAGGTTAACATCAAAACTTGGTTCAAAGGAGGACTAGCACCCTTCTCAATATTTCATTACAAAGACGACAATAGGTAGAAGGGTAAAGATTCTCTCTCCATGCCTAATGTGGTTGAGCAAAGGAAAATGATATGCATGGACCGACATATATCTGCCTTCTAAAGTAAAATACATCATGATAGAAAGACTAGCCAGAGCATAGGGAGGCAGAAGTTCTAACCTAGCATACCCATTTTGAAAATGTTTAAGGTTCTCCTCATCATGCAAGAACTTATCCACAAACTTATGATAGTCAGACGCACTCTTCTTAGCCACTTTAAGTCCTTGATTTTGTAAACCAGTAGCCTCTGCAATGAACCTTGTCGTAAGCTCAAACTTAACAACCTCGATGGCAACACTTCCTTTCCTCCATGAATCGGTGAACTTGGTTGTTAAGTTCTCATTGTAACCCTTCAGATTTTCAAAAAATGAAACTATGCCCACATTTTTAAAAAGCCTCCATAAGTCCACATTCTGCTTAAGAGCTTGGAAATTAGCAGGCTTAGTGCACTTCATTGGGCCGCCCATTTTAACACTTTGGACATTCTTAGGCTGCTTCGAGCTCTTCCTCATAACCACCCACTTCTTCAGCTCTCTACCCTTGTTGCAGAAAATACTTACTCAAGGTAACACAACACACCCATAAAAAAATGAGATATCGAGAAGTTTCTTTTAGGGGATGCCAACGACTCAATTCTCAGTACCACAATATCATCATTTTTATTGCAATTAATATACAACTCAATTAATTCCCTTCTTTTCAAATATTTACAAATATAAGGAGTGTTGGAAATAGGCTTATCGACATGATTCGAATTGACAACCCTATGCAACGTAAAAATCTCCATGTGATCCTTAATTGCCTCCGAAAGGAAAAAAATATTAATTTTACCTCTAAAATATGTCATCAAATGAAACACCGTACCCTCTATAACATCATTAATTTGTGAGCCTTTAAGTACTTTAGATCTCCCATGCTTCCCGCGTAGATTCAATACTTCATCTTTGCAAATTTTAATCATTTTCAATTTTTCATTTAATATTATATCTCTCAAAGACTTTGACATGCTATTATTTATCCAATGGGTCCACCCCACATAGCTCAGTACCTTGTTGGCCGCACAGTCAGTAGATTTGTTGCCTTCTCTATAGACTTGTTGCACCTTGTAGTTGGTGAAATAACTCTTTAGGGCCAGACACTTATCAATTAAATTTTTCTCTCCCATGGAGGAGTAACCACCCCATTCAAGATATCCATGATAAGCTTAGAATCCAATTCCATAATAAAATTTTTAAATCCATACTTCTTAAGGATCATGAAGTCCCCTAAAGTAGCCATTTCCTCGGCTTTGTTATTTGAACAAACACCCAATTTAATGTTCAAGCTCACTATTCATTCTCCTTTTTGGTTTTTGAGCAATCCCCCTGCTCTTGTTGTTCCCGGGTTGCCTTTGGATCACCCATAAAAGTTACACTTTATCCAATCTATCAGAGGAGGACTCCACATAGTAGACATTCTAGTTAGCATCTTGGCCAGTTTAGGTTAGTAAGATCCTTCCTTAAGCCCCAATTCTACTTTATCCTCATCTCTTTGTAGTTTTTCCAAGAATTGGAGAAACTTTATCTGTCGGCCTCCACATGTTCCTTTATTTGTGTTTTTATTGCCATATTAACCTCCTTGATGCTTCTCTCCACCTCCCTAAATATATTTTTGTTCCTTTCCTTCCATAATCCCCAGGAAACAAAGGGGGGAACTTGGTTCCAGAGGTCAACAATGACATTATGGGAGAAAGGGAAATTATACCAAATTTCTATAAACAACTTCATAGAGTGAGGAAACACCCATTCAATGGACAAAAACAACAAGAAGAATGACCACACTTCTCTAGAGAATTGGTAGTGGAAGAATATATGCATAATTGACTCCTCTTCTTGCTTACAGAGGGAGAATCTATTAACCAATTGGAAACCCATTCTCACCAAGTTGTCAATTTTCAGAATTCTTCCATGAGTAGCACCCCATCAGAAAAAATTAATTTTAGGAACCAAGTTCTTTAACCACACCTTATCCCAAATATATTCTCTAATGCCACCCAAATTCTTAACTAGTTCCTCACAAGCCTTTTTAACCGAGAAACAACCTAAAGAGCAACCCTTCCAAAGCCATCCATCTTCCATTTCTCTATCAAACTACTTAGCTTTCTTGATTGGGTTTTGGAGCCTTAGAAGGGGCGGATCCCAATTGATCTATCTCTAACCTCTTAGGTTATCCCTCCTTAATAGTATTTTTGAGATCCTTGTAGATAGGTTCATCCATCTCCCAGTTAATCTTTGTTTGAGAGGATTTAGATCCTTAGATGAACACAAGGTAGAGGTCTCAATCTATGGGTCCTTCCAAAATTCATTATTTTTTCCATTCCCAATTCTCTTTCTTGCCCCTAGTTTTAGGACATTTTTTATTTTAACAAGGTGATTCCATAAAGAAGAATCACTAGATTAGTCAAACATGGAGAGAAAAAAACCAAGGTTCTTTTTCTTCAAGTACTTAGCTTGGAAAATATTTACCCAATCCTTAGAAACTTCTAGGAGACTCCACCCAATTTCAATAGTTAGGGATTTATTTAGCAATGATATATTCCTTATACCCAAGCCACCCACCCTTTTAGGAGTACACACTTTTTCCCAGCTAACCAAAGACAACCTATTTTTTTCTTCAGTTCCAGACCATAAGAATATTCTCTGAATTTGTTCTATCTTCTCTCCTATAAATGCCATAATTTTGAAGAGAGATAAGTAGTATATAGGAATATTTTTTAAGGAGGATTTCAACAGTTGAATCTTCCTATCCAAGCTAAGAAGCTTCCCCTTCCATCTAGCTAGCTTGTTTTGGACTCTCTCAATCAGCTGATTGCAGTAGTTGTTTTGAAAATTCTTAGAAATCAAAGGTAACCCAAGATAGGCATCAGGTAAGGCAACTTCCTAACAAACCAATATCTAACAACTCTATCCTTGATTTATTTTTCAGTATTAAATAATTATATCTTATTTTTTTCATAGTTGATAAACTAGCCAAAAACAATAGCATAATCATTCAGAACTTGTTTCCAAAGATCCGCTTCCCCCACCGAGGCCTTCCCAAACATGAGAGTATCATCAAAAAAAAATTGGCAGGAGTCAGGCAAAAGAGACAAGGAAACTTTGACACCCTTTAGAGCTTTATAATCCTTAAGTTTTTGGATATTCCTTTTGAGGACCTAAACAACAATAATGAATAGTTAGGGTGATAGGGGATCGCCTTGTATGAGACCACAACCAAAAGAGAAAAAAACTTGGGGAACACCATTAACCAACATAGAGTACATGTGAGAAGTAACACAAGAAAACATTATCTTAAGGAATCTTCCATCTATCCCAAAATTCCTTAGAACAACAAAGAGAAACAACTAGGAAACTCTATCATAGGCCTCAGATATATGTATTTTGAAGGCCATCCCAAGATTTTTGGAATGTTCCATTGAGTGGATAATTTCATGGGTGGAAATGATAACATGAAGGATATTTCTTCCTTGAACAAACCCTTTCCAATTTTGTGCAATCAGTTTACTAAGAACAAGTTTAATCCTTAACACCATAATTTTAGAGAAGATTTTAGAAACTGTATTGCAAAGCCTGATAGGTCTATAATCCTTCATTGAAGAGGAATCAGTTGTTTTAGGGATAAGGGATATAAAGGTGGCATTCATTTGGTTAAGTAGCCTTCCCGACCTAAAGAAATCTCTAGCAACATTAAAAATGTTATTTTTGATAAATTCCTAGTAGGTCTGGAAAAAGGCAGGAGAAAACCCATCCGAGCCAGGGGTTTTGAAGGCCCTAAAGGAGGGAAATTTTTTTTAACTTCTTCCATAAAGACAATGTTAGTCATTTAAAAAAAATCAAGAGTAGAAATAACTTTAGAGATCACCTCGATAAAGTCATCATGTACCTGGTTTACATTTCCCTAGGCTATATGGTGAGAGGAGAAGAAGTTTATAGCTTCCCTAACAATTTATTTTTTAGTGGAGACCGTGGAGCCATCCTCTTTCACAAGTGATCTAATGCTGTTTTTTCTCTTTTTTTTCAAGGTAGATTGATTATTATTTTTAGTATTCCTTTCCCCTTCAGTTAGCCATTGCACACGAGACTTTTGTTTCTAGAAGATTTCCCCCTTTTTGTTTATCTTAAACCATTCGGATTTGAGGTATCTTTCCTTAGCACATATCTCATCATCCACCTGACCCGCCTCTATAATATCCTGAACTTCAAGTTTAAGTTGTTTTCTAAGGTATTATTTATCTCAAAGATATTACCAAAGGACACCTTATTCCACCCTTTCACTCTTTGCTTGATTTTACTAAGCTTTTCCATCAGGAAATACATTGGGGTACCATTTATTGGTTCCTCCCACCAACATTTAACAAGAGCAGAAAAGTTCGGGTGAAGGCTCCACATTATTTCAAATTTGAATGGGAAAGGTCCCCTATTCTGACCCACATTACATTTAAGCAAAAAAGTATTATGATCAGAGACGAACCTTGGGAGAGAAAAAAGAGAGAGGAATTGGGAGATTCCAATTGGTAGAGATAAAAAACCTATTAAGATTGACTTGGATCAAATGGTTTTCATTCCTTCTATTGGACCAAGTGAACTTAGAGCCATGGAGAGGGATATCAATAAGACCAACAAAGTTTAGGAATTTAGCCAACTCCATCATGCTATCTGAATAGTCATCCAACCCCCTGAATTTTCAGAACGAAGGAGAGGAGAATTGAAATCCCCTCCCAGCATCCAATGATCATCTTTTTTGGTAGTAGTAGCATCATTTAGTTGTTCCTAGAGCAAAAATCTGTCTCTCCTCAAGTTAAGAGCATATATATTTATTAGATTTCATTTCTCCTATGAAGCCAAATCTTCCAAGGATACCATTAAACTGTTCCTACTAGCCGTGCACAAAGTTCCTTTTAATTTAGAAGGATTCCAAAGAGTAGCTATACCTCCAGAATCCCCTTCAGCCTCACTCACAAAAAAATTCTCACCAGACCAAATGCTGACAATAACCTTATCAAAAGTCTCTTTCTTCATTTTAGTTTTTTGGAGGAGGAGAACATCCACTTTATTGTCAAGGATACAAGTTTTAACCAAAAAATTTTTATACATGTTATTGAGGCCCCTAATATTCTAGGACAAGTACTTCATGATGAAACACAAGGTACAACACCACCCTACCCACCAAAAAAATATCCAAAGCTACTTCTTCTTGGACTTCGATCCAACGATCGAATCCAAGGTTCTTTGTTTTCTAGTAGCCACATCCCTTACTATGTCTTTAATTCTGGACTCCTTTTGGGAAGGTCTTCCCACCTTATTTCCCCCACCAAAATCTAGCTTCTTTTTCTTTTTAGATTTAGTTGGAGCTTGAGACCAATCATCCTCATCCTCTTTATCACTTGGATAAGAGGGAAATCCCAATAAATCCAGAGAGTCATTCAAATTTTATGCCTCCTTGTGGGATAAGAAATGCAATTACTCCAATGACAAGTTGGTGTTAGAGTGCACAAACTCTCCTTCTTAGAATTCCTCACCATCTTTGAAAACCTGAACCTTATCTTAGGGCTCCCTCATATTATCCTCTAAAGAGAGAACCTCCTTTGGTTCTTTCCCATTATTCACTTCTTCCCCACTATCTGACATCACCACATTCAGAAAGGCAAGGGTTGGCCCACTAGAAATAGGGCATAAATCTTAAGGTTCAAACTACCTGAGACATTAGAGACAAACAAGAGGTTCAACTAGAATTGCCTCCCCACCCGGGACTAGGTTTTCCATCTGAAGGGGGAAAAAAAAATAGGGGTGATAGGAGTTACAATATTTTGAGCAACTAAAGCAAGTTCATTAGTAGATAATTCATCCACATTATTTTTCTCCTTAGTAGAGGTACCCTCAAAAGGTTTATTCCCACAAGAGTCAATGAGGTGACCAAATTTCTTGCACAACTGGTAGAAGATATGAGCATTTTCATATTCCAAAGGTTGGGTCTAGCTACCAAATTTCGATTTGGGGAGGATAGAAGAAGGTAAGAATAAATTCATAGCCACATTGATACATATACGAGCATAAACTAGTCTAGATCTGTCTTGAGTTATCTTATCAATAGCCAATAGAATACCAAAGGAGTTTGCTATTCCTTTCAAAATACCCATCTCCTAGAACTCAAGATGTAGTCTAGGAAGGCAGACCTAGGTTGGAGCTGAGGCACCCAAGTTTGCCAAGGGGTTAAAACCTGGTTTCTATTTATAGGGGGAGATAAAGTTCTTAAACCTAGAAACAAATGCCCAGGGACCTCCAGTTCAGACCTTCAACATATCCTCATAAACCACAAAGGAGAAAAGGAAAATGCCTCTTGGCATCACATTTATGGTAACGTTTCCTTTGAGATTCCAAGTGGAATCAGCCCATTGATGAATTAATTCAATATTTGGCCTATAAGATAGAAACTTACCAACCAACGCTAGTTTGAGATTGTCCATCGCCTTCAACATAAAAAATTTAGGGACATCTACTTCCCATCAAGTCACAAAGCAAGAATAAAATTCCAACACTCTTTTACTTGAAGTCGAGGAGTCAAAACCCACTAGTTTATCCATGTAGGAGACCAGTTCTTCCATAGAGAAGAAGGATTCAAGCCCAAAAGCTAGAGAAATGGGCAACTTCCCAAAAAAACCTTTATTATTTTCCCTAGAGGAAAGGACAAAAGTATGAGGTGGGGAGATCATATGGGGAACAATAAGGTTGGTCACTACCACCATAGGCACAATGCCAAACAAGAGGACATTGTTATTGGAATCGGGAGCCTTATTGAACCCCCTTTCAACCATCCCATGAAGTAGTCTAATCAAAGCAGGAACCAAATTTTTTAAAAAATAGCCAGAGCAGGAAGTTGTAGAGTAGAGAATTCATTTTGGGGTTGCAAACCATTCCAAATTATAGTTATAGTGACTTCATAAATTAATTTAAAAAATAAATGTAACAAAAAATTATGGAAAAATATCCTTTCCCTATATATTGATGTTGAGAATCTATATTTCAGAAATTATAATTTTATCCTTTATAGAAAAAAAGCTATGTTGTATGACACGAACATTACTTTTTGAAAGTGTTGTTTCCTATTTAAAATTAGTTATTAAAGGAGATGTTGAAAGATTCATGATTTTTTTTTGATTTTTTTTTAAAAAGTATATATTTAGAATGTACACACAAATTGTTACAAATTACTAGTTCACATCATCTTCAAATTCTTAAGGGTTTAGTTGCTATAGGTGTCACAAGATGAATATTTAGTTAAAAATATTGATGTGAATGTCCATCTTGGGAAAAAAATGAGACACAATATTGTAATTTCACCCATAGTTCCAATCCCCTCTCTCCCGCTCCCTCTCTCTCAGATCTCTCCCTCCCACACCCTCTCCCTCTTTTAGGTCTCTCTCTCTTTGACCTCCTCTCTCCCACTCCCTCCCTCTCTCTCTCACTCACTCCCTCTCTCTCACTCTCTCCCTCTCCCACTCCCTCTCTCCCTATCTCTCAGGTCTATCCATCCCACCGCATCTCTCTCTCTTAGGTCTCTTCCTATAGAACCCTACATAGACAACTCTCTCTCTCTCTCTCTCTCTCTCTCTCTCCCTCTCTCCTATACCTCTCACTCTAACCCCCTCTCTCCCACTCCCTCTCTCAAGTCTCTCCCTCCCACACCCTCTCCCTCTCCCTCTATCTCTCACTCCCTCTATCTCTCTCCCACTCCCTCTCTCTCACTCCCTCTCTCCCACTCCCTCTCTATCAAACTCCATCTCTCTCCCTCTAGCACCCTACCTAGATAACTATCTCTCACTCCCTCTATCTCTCTCCCACTCTCTCTCTCACTCCCTATCTCTCAGTTCTCTCCTTCTTGCACCCTACCTAGATAACTCTCTCTCTCCCTCTCTCCCAAGTCTCTCTCTCCCATCCCCTCTCTCTCTCCCTCCCTCTCTCTTAGGTATCTCTCTCCCACCGCCCCTCTCTCTCTCCCTTTATACGTAGATAAGTCCCTCTCACTCCAACCCCTTATCTCCCACTCCCCCTCTCTCCCCCTCTCTCCCTCCCACCCCCACTTCCTCTCTCAAGTCTCTCTCTCTCTCTCACTACCCCTCTCTCTCACGTCTCTCCGTCCTTCTCTCCCTCCTACCCTACCTAGAAAAATCTCTCTCTCTCTCTCTCTCTCTTAAAATTCTCCCTCTCTCTAAATGCATACATTTATACATACATATAAGAAGACATACATACATATAGGAATGCACATACATACATACAAGCATACATACTTATATACAATCATGCATACATACATACAAATATATATACATACATTTAATAGACTAGCATTTAACACAAAGAAAGACATAACGTGAGTGGGTTATAATGCGCTTGCATTATGTCTTGCTTAGGCAACTCAAGCACAAACACAAAAAATGTCAAAACTATGAAATCATGCGAGTGCATTATAACACACTCACATTATTTCTTTCTTTCAGAAGCCCCAAGTCTTAGGATTGGTATTTTCTTTGGAATACCAACCCAAAGGCTTGGAGTGCCTTCCCAACATCCAAAGACACATTTTTGCAAATTCTATAATATTTCACATAATCATGTTTGTGCTAAGCATTAGGTTTGCACGTGTTTCAAGGTCAAACAAATCGAACACCTTGGTAATGTTAGGCTCTCTCTTAGCTATCTAATGATGTGATTTTTTTCACATTTTGACAATATTAAGCCTTTCATCTTTAATTTCTTTTATTTGTGTGTCTAGTTTTTTTGAAAAAACCAGTGTTTGGTATTTTTTCTTTGTAAATTAATCGTTCATCAAAATTTCAAATAAATTATATTTTTAGAAACTATACTCCATTCTACACATATTAAAGAAATTATTTTTAATTAGTTTTCAAAATTTATAGGGGTAGCATGGCCAACATTTTCTTTTCATGAAGTGTCCACTTTGAAAATTAGTAAAAAATCAAATATTCATTAAAAAATTATTAGAAAAATTGGGCATAAACTGCATGATGTTAGCTAATTTCTCACTGAAGCAATTTTAAAAATACCAAAAAAAGTTAACCTTTTGAGGGAGCCACAAAAATTGATATGTTATGTTTTTTTGATAAAAATAACACCAATTTCTATGGCTCCCTCTTTTGAACCCCTTAATCTCTACCATTTAAAAAAAAAAAAGTAGTTTAGAAAGTAGACTCAGAGCACTATGATCCTTGTTTTTGTTGCATGTAATTTTTTTAGTGTAACTATCCTCAATTTCACATCCAAGGTCAATATTTCTTTATTTCAGAAAAAAAAAGCGGCCACTTAAGACACCTTTTTGGCCCCCCATGTTTTTGCACTTACCCAAACTAGACATAAATGAGATTTCTTGATATTAATATCTACCAAATATGATGATGAGGTAGATTAAAAGAGTGTACAACTACCTTGATTATATCTAGACAATGTGTGATGAGGTACCAACAATAAATGATTGTGTCATTATTAAATGACATGAGTCAAAAATAAATGACCTAGGACTCTAATATTTAATAAAAGATAAAAAGATAAAATATTATCTAAAATAAATAAATATTCCTAGGACCTAAGTGGACTTAGCATGTAAATAAGACCCCCATAAGTAACTAGATAGGAAAATCACCTATTTACACCAACACTGTTGAACAAGACAATTGAGAGGGGCAAGGTGAATCAATTGTCACCAAATCAATTGCCTTAAACATTTACCAGAACTAAATCCAAATATTGTATAAATGATTTATCTATAAATGAAAAAACTTAAAGTTATCACATAAACACAGTAACACCATATTTACATGGAAAACCCTATGAGGGAAAAACCATGGCGAGGATTAACTCACACTATAGAGAATATCAAAACCGATTACAAAAAGGCTCTCTTCCTGGAATAAGGACTCATTGTCCATAGGGTTACAACCTAGATGGATCACTATCACAGAGATACAAATAAGATGGCTCATTGATAGAGTACATAAGTTATAGATTACCACCAAAAGTGAACTGATGAATTACACCTTTCTTGTGTTGAATTCAATTCTAGATGAAGCTCAGTAAAAATAGTACTATATATCAGTAATCAGTCAATAGTTCTAATCTGATCATACACTTATTGTATTCACTTGATTCTCTTATTCTGATCTATTGTATTTGCACCCTTTTCTATCTCTATATCCTTCTTGCATAACCTCACATTCATTGTTTGTTCCAGAGAGACATATATTCATATATATGTGTGTGTGTGTGTGTGTGTGTGTGTATCTTACTCATCAATTAGGTTGGCCAAACATCCATAAAGTATTGCACATGCTAAGTCGGCCAAGATCTTCAAGTATTTGAATAATAGTTTGTCACACGGTAGGAACCAGACCTAAAATCCAACACACCAGAGCACATATAATGGTCATCTTCAATGAGAAATAACTTCCGGTAAACAAGTGATACATACAATATTATATTGAAATCAATAACAATCTGATGACATTAATGACAACCATTTGATTCAATCTTAAATCTCCAACAATCTACCCCTTTGTCATTGATGGCAACACAAGATGTGAAAAGCCAACAACCTTTGTAAATATTTTGATAAAATGATTTTCATTTTTTTCACATGCTTCCTTTCTCCCCCTTTGACATCAATGACAAAAAAATTTCAAGAATACCGCACTGAATGTTCTGACTACTCCCCCTATCAAAATTGTTCTACACAAATTTTTTTTCCTCTGACTCTTCGTCTCTCCATCTCTTTATCTCTCCCTTTACTTCAAAAATTCTAAAAAAATATTATCAAAAACTTTACCTCAATCTTTCTAAAATATTTCCTTGTATTTTTCTTTCAGTTCCAAAAGACATGTCTACTAGGAATCCACTGCTAGCTTGATGCATAGATGAATATTGTTGTTCTTTGTTATTGAATCAATTGTTTCTGAAAGAGTATTTGAAATAGCAATATTTTGTGCGTTATTCTCAACATCCACTAGGAGACCAAAAATTTGTTCCAATCTTAACTCCATTATCTCTTTGACTTTCCAAAAGGTTTTCACAATGGTATCCCTCTTTACCATGATGACTGCAAGATCATATTGTAAGGAATTTATCCTTTTCTTTTGCGTTCCATCCTTGTCATTTAGACCATCATATGTTTTTCCAATAGAATCAATTTTTGTTTTGTAGTTCCCAATAGTAGTAGGCCACTAGAGACAATACTTGTAAACAATGTTTACACTCTTGATGCAGGTTTTCAATTCATTTATACTCAGTTAACTTCTTTTGTGCATTTTGGCATCTTTCTTCCATAGCGAATTGGATTTCATATTTTTTTTGTTTCACTAGGTGACTATTCCTTTAGTCTGTCTTCAATATGTTTAATCAATACTTCTGGTAAAATCCTTGTCAATTCACTTCGATCAATATTATTATGAATTATGTAAATGGTTAGAGCATTTGTAATCTCATCCTGTTCATATGAGGGTGGAGACAATCACATATCATCAATATTCTTCAATGCATCAGGTTGCTCAAGAATTTTTAACACTTTTTCTTTAGTAACATCTTCTTCATCATCATTTGTTGATACTAGATCAAATATTTCTACAATTTTTGTTTCCTTTTCTTCTCCCTTTTCCTGTATCTTTTTCTTCTTTATTTTCGGAGAGGAACATGAACTAATTATTCTTGTTTTCTTCTTTTCGGAGGAAAATCCTACCTCAAACATCATAACCGAACTAGAAACCACACCAAAATTCCATGCATTCATTTTGATTTCAAATTATTCTTTACAAACCTTTTCTTTTTTAGTTAGACAGTTCAAATATCAATAAATTTTCTTCCCAACTACTATAGCACAACATTTTCTTTCAATGGTAACGAATTCAAAAAATACATCATCAAGCATATAACCAAAGATCCAAAGTGAAAAGGATAATTATCATTCTTTTTCATTGTTATATTTGACATTAATTGATTTCTCAACAATTCACACAAGTCAAAATCCTCCTTATTCTTAACCATTTGATGTGCAACATAAATGACAATCACTAAGGTAGAACCTTCCCTATTCCTAAAATAAATCTTATATGAGATGAAATATACCACATACCTTATTATTGGGTCAATTATGGTGTGAATTATAAGTGCCCTTTTATCTCTTATTACCCCAATTAGGGCTTTGACCTCTTTGTTCTTTATAGACTTCTTGACTTGAACGGGTCCATTATTGCATAATCTTGTTATTGCTGCAATTTCTTCTTTCATGATTTCATAGGGTTTGTCAAGGATCATCTATTCACCTTGAATTTTTCTTAGAATGGACCGAACAATGTCCACATTCAAAAATTATAGAAATTCAATCCAAATGTCCAAACCCTTGAGCCCTAGATTCTTGACCATTTTCATTTGCTCATCTAAAATAGAAGTCTCGACATTCTTAATCTTTTCATGACCAAATTATTCAATCTGTAAATTACTCAATTTTTGTAATTCATTGTTGTGCGGATTGAATATCACCATTTCCTTTGACTCCATTGATTCAACCTTGTTCTCATTACTTTCGCTTGCGAAAAACCTAACTCTTTTACTTCTCAGCTCGTTCACTTTAAAAATGAAAATGACTACTCAATCTTCCTTATTATCACATTTTAGGGTTTCATCATTCAAGATAATTTATTTCTTGTGACATCATAATTCATACTTTAGTCTATCAATTCCTTCTTCTGCTCAATCTATCGACCATTTATGAAATATACTGCAAGAAAAAGGGGTTTTTCAAATATTTTGTATTGCTTGTTGTCTACCATAATTTGTTTTCATTGCCTTTAGAATGATAATTTTCATCACATAACCTTGTGTCATCACATGAAACCTCTTATACCGGTGGTTAGATATATTTTTCTCTGACTGCTCCCCCTAAAGCCATTACTAGATTTAGTTCATAGAAGGGGCATCTACACTAGATGTAGATACATGATTCTCTGATTTGTCCTTGTTCTCAGGTTCTTCTTTCTTTCTCCAAATCTTTGTCATTTATCTCCTCACTTCTTCTAGATTTACCTTGTTTATAAACTTGGCCTTTTGTTTTGGATTCAGTTTCTTCCCAACTTTGTTCTTGCAAAATTTTGAAAAATATCCTAGTTTGTTGCAAGAGTGGCACACAAAAAATATTTTATCATGAGAGTTTTAATTCATCTTTGACCTGCACTGGTTAGCCTTGTGTCCAAAAATATTGAACATGTAAAAATTAACCTTGGAATGAATGAAATACTCTACCAGTATTGAATCTATCCATCATTATCTAACTTCTAAATTCGATAAATTTATGTCCAAACTTGTTGCACACATAACATTGTCCAACAAATAATCCAACATTCTGACTTAATCTATTCTGATTCATCATACTTCTACATTTTTTTTCTGTATGTCTCAATTTATTGCATGAGTAACAAAATCCATTAAAAGATGGGTACCTTTGATTATTAGATTTTCGGTTGTTTATCCTTTCGATATTGATCCTTTTATTCTTGACTTGATAAGTACTACCTCTCCTTTGACTATTCTTTTTGTTGAAACTTGGATTATTTTTTGAACTTTGTCCTTCTTCGAGTCCTAGACCACCTTTATCCTTTGTAGGCTTCTGAGATGAAATTAGTTCATCAAGCAATCCCGAACTTATCTTGAATTTAAAAAAAAAAAAAAATTTCCTATTCCAAATCAGACTTAAGAGTTACTACTTCTTTTTCAAGCTTGTCGCATTTTTCTATCTTTTGATTGATAAATTATTTCCTTTTCTCAATTTCCAACTTCAAATTCTCTTCCACCTTTTTGCCTTCTTCAAGTCTCATCCTTAGATTTTCAGAAATCTCCTTTGCTTCTTTTAGTTCCTGATAAAATTATTTATGCTTCAACTTAAATTTCTAGATATGATTTCTTAGTTTTTGAATACATTCATCAACTTGCTTGAAATTTTCTTTTAGATATTCATTCTCGAACTCTAAGGTCTTTGTTCTGAATTCTTCATCTAAGTCAGATTCCTTCATCATTTAGTTCAACCTTCCAAGATCTCCTTCAAGTTGTTAGACTTATTCCAAAGGACCTTGCTCTGATACCAATTGTTGAACAAAAAAATGAGAGGGGGGTGAATTAGTTGTCACCAAATTAATTTCCTTAACCATTTACTAGAAATAAATCCAAATACTGCATAAATTATTTATCTATAAATGAAAAAATTGAAAGTTATCACATAAACACAGTAACAACAAATTTATGTGGAAAACCCAATGAGGGAAAAACCATGATGAGGATTAACTCACACTATAGAGAATATCAAAACTGATTACAAAAAGGCTCACTTCTTGAAATAAGGACTCACTATCAACAAGGCTACAACTCAAATGGATCTCTATCACAAAGATACAAAGAAGATGGCTCATTCCCAAAGTACATAAGTTATGGCTTACCACCAAAAGTGAACTGATGAATTGCACCTTTCTTGTGCTAAATTTAGTTCTAGATGAAGCTCAATAAAATGTAGTAATGTATATCAATAATCACTCATTATTTCTACTCTGATCACACACTTATTGTCTTCGCTTTCTTCACTTATTTTGATCTATTGTATTCACATGCTTATTGTCTCTATATCCTTCTTGCATAACATCACATCCATTTTCTATTCTAGAGAGACATATATGCATATATATATTATATATATATATATGTGTGTGTGTGTGTGTGTGTGTGTGTGTGTGTATCTTACTCATCAATTAGGTCGGCCAAGATCTTCAAGTATCCAAATCATAGTTTTTCACACAATAGGAACCGAACCTAAAAACCAACACATTAGACCACATATAACAGTCATATTTAATGGGAAATAAATTCTAGTAAATGATTCATACATACAATATTGTGTTGGAATCAATGACAACCCGTTGATATTAATGACAACCATTTTATGCAATCTTCAATATCCAACAAACACCCCCCTTAAGTGCAACTTAGGGAGAAGCAATTATTATGCAAATGATGCAAAGATGCAATGATGGGTCCCGAATATGAGGCTATTTTAGGTACCCATGTACAAATGCAAATGCATTCTCTCACAAACAAAGAAAAGGATAAGAACCACATGGGAAAACCCCTCTCCAAAGGAGAGAAAATACATAATTAAGTAATAAAATATGGAGAGATCCATGATGCCCCCATAATGAGGTAGCTCCACAACCATTGAAGAAATTTTGAACATAAAAGACAATCCAAAGGAAAAAAACATGTCTCCCCTTGAGAATAAAGAAATATAATGGTTGATGTTGAAGAAAATTCATCTCCATGATGAAGTAAGAGGAAATAATCCTCATGAATGATATATTTGAAGATGCATCAAGTGTGACCCCAATCAAGGAAGATGAAAAAAGATGTAGAAAATCAAGAGTAAACTCCAAATATGTGTGATCAAAGAGGAAAGTGACCCCCTCAAACATGTCTTCCAAATCTGTAGAAGAGAAATTAATGACAAGCCAAATCTAATCTACCTATCATGAGACCATCCTGTATAGACAAATTTAGAAAACAAAATGTGTCCTACTCATCTGAAGTCTTAGAAACCAAGTCAACACTCAAATATGAAGAAGCAAGAAATGATAGAACCTCATCAAAGGGTTGATGAAAGGTGAGGTTTGGAAAACCACCAAAACTTGTTAGGGTTAGAAGGTAGATTACTATCAGTTAAATGCAGATTTGATCAATAAAATAGAGAGATCAAACACACAGAAATAATGGACAATAATAAGACAACACAAAGATTTAACATGGTTCACCAAAAACTAGGCTACATCCACCAGCACAGGGTCCAATATATATAAAAATCCTAGTAAATAACCTTTACAAAGCTTGCAGCAACCACTACAACCTATAGAAACCACTGCAACCTGCAACAATGTTTTTCTCCACGTTTTACCACTGCTGGTTTTACACAACCTTTATTGGATGTACTCGTGACTCTACTTGCATTTTTCCAATCACAAAACTATAAATTTATTTTAATGTTTTCATGACTTGCTGCCCCCAAAACTCATCACCGAGTGTTGTATATGCTCCCACACATGTATCATTAATTACAAATGAAGTGTGGCCATTGGTTGTGCTCATGTACCCAATAATGCATTTTCTTTTGGGCATCTACAATTAATATTTTTCAGTTGTCTTTTAATTTTATATTATATAATTATAACTGATCACTTCCAACATTTACTATTTGTTCCTAACCACTCTTTTAAATACAAGTGCAACATAAATATCTAATGAGTGCAATAAATTTAAATAAAATATTGGTGAAAAAATTCCCATCTGAGTTTGATTGGTCTCCATAACACTTCAAAACCACCATTTGAACAACTACCCCCACTTGATCTAGGAGAGTGGTTCTTAGAATATTCACCATCAAGAATAAAATGAGAAAAGGTGTAGATATTTGCATTATGGTCAGCCCTACCCATTGCAACAAGTTATCTACCATGCAAGTCAGGAATGAATACTAAATCTGGAGTGAACTCAATGGATTTACTAGTACATGCTATTTGATATACAAAAAGAAGATTATGCATGTTATCCTAAAATTTAGATTGCTTAATTCATGGGATAAACCGTTTGAAACTTATCTATTTCATAGCCTACATCCTCTAAGCACATAGATCGAGGAAAATATAGATTGCCCTTGTGCATAGTTTGACCCCTTGAAAAATCATTTTGATTAGATCATATTTTTGTCTTTTGAAATTTTGCAAAAGGGAAAATTTTAGGAGTTAGTGTTTTTTTTGGATAACTAATGTCGCTAAATTTTAGTGACACTACATATTTTGATCACCTACATCTAAGGGTGTAGTCGAAACGAATTTTTCTGTGACTACACTCCCTTTTCCCCACATATGAAATTAATGAGTTTTTATGCAGGTTTTCAACACTTGTAGTCGGTCTTTAATTGGTTTTTAATCTTCATTTTTGACATTCTCTCCTACTTTTCTTCTTGTTTGCATACCTCTAGCTTATGTTTTCTTATTTTAAGTGTAAGTGTTTGGATTTCATGTGGGTTTGATCAGAAATTTTCATTCTTTTTGGTCATAGTTGATAAGTTTGTGATTTAGGTTTTTAAATTTTCATTTTCTTTCCTTTGTCATTGTGTATATTATTTAGGATTTTTGGTTTTTTGATTAGGAATTTTGTGTTTTATCACTGGTTTTTATTTTAAAAGCATTTTTTAGAATATGTGTTTGTGTATCCTTTATCAAGGTTTGTGACCATTGTTGTTTGGGAGGTTTAAAACCCAAACAACATCTATGCCTTAACATCATTTTCATTTCAAACCTACTGGCCATAAATGCGGCATGGGAAATTTATCCTAGAGGATATTGTTTATGATTGATCTCAATTTTGTTGAAAAAATAAACCACGACCAACACCGATGCTAATCATTCAAGAGGTTGTGGGAAATTTCTCCACATCTAAATAATTTCCTCGACCATCTATTAAATTCTACCTTCATTATGATTTTCATGAAATAAACCTCACCTGAAATTAAACCACCCAAACGTATCAACATTGCACTTTATGTAGGTCAGGTTTTAAACCTTGACCAACATAAACCCAGTCACCATGAAATTTAGTTTAGGTTTGAAAACCCAACCTACAAAACCACACACATCTCACCTTCAAATTGCAGGTTAGGAAATAAAACCCAAAATATACTTTGACACCTATGTGTTACTCTATGCACATCAGGAAAAAATTCTCGATATGCATATATGCAAGATTTACCCTATGCACTTCAGGATATTTTTCCCAAAGTGCATATCTTTGTTCTACCCAATTGTAGGTCAAGGAAAATTTCCACCCCTTATATAATTCAAGAAATTTTCCTTGACCCACATCAAGATGTTTCACTCATATGCAATTCATAAAATTTCCCCGAACTACATATTTTTGTTTAACCTCATGCAGAGGCAAACAATTTCTTGACCCTACATACAACAAATAAATACTTATGTAGTTCGAAGAATTTTCTCTGAGCTACACACCAATGCATCAAAAATTTACAAGTGTATAATTTCTCTGACACTGCATGTAACCTGAAAATTTCTCTAACACTGGAGGATTTTGAACTTCGTGTTTGCAACTTCATCATCAATGTCTGATCCTTCACCAAAGAAGAAAAATATGAAGTACCAATATCAAGGTGTAATTCCAAACACATCAATGGAATTCAATGTGGATCAAGCATGAGGTGTGTTGTTGAGAGCGGTATCCAGTTGGTCTCCTCATTTCCAATGTTAGCCCACAACCCATTATTTTTACTTGCAACAGCTGCACATTTTCACAAAGAGACTAAAAAGTGTTAGAGATGCAAATAGGAAGGTACTCATAATATTAAATGAAGAGTTATTTGATAATATATTCATGTGTCCAAGTATTGATGAATATGTTGACCTTACTATAGAGTTATCACAAAATTTCCATGACAACAATCCTAACAAGTGCAAAAGCAACATCAATACCAGATGGATCAAGACTACTAGGCCGACTATTTCTAGGTGGCCTAAGAATCTTCATTGTAGTGAGTTCGTCGAAGAGGTAAATGATTTAATGAATTTTATCAATAGAGTTAAGCGATTAACAACATCCACCACTTTCTAAGAATGAGTGTACCAATACATTCATGTCATAAGGAAAGGAAATCAAAGAATCTTTTGGGGTAAATAAATCAGTGATTCCATTTGTGAGAAGCTTTCAAAGGTTTCAACTTCTCTGAAGTTCTACATGAATTTGTATCTAATTTATGTTGTTAAATCTATAAGGAAATGTATAGGGTTGTCTTTCAAGGGTGACATGAGGAAAGTTCTTGTTTATGAGTACTATTCATAATTGAATTTGAATTAGAGCCTTAAGCATTTCAAGAGGGTTAATGATGCCTTTTTTATGCATAAATATGCATGTTTGATAGGGAACTTGATAATAAAAGGGTATTAATTGGAACTTGTTAAGAATTTTGGTTGCATGTTTTTATCGTTTCCCACCTTTACATACATCAGAGTTGGGTGCTTTGGTAGAATTCCATATATTCTCCCTAGATATCCTAGTGACAAGATTGTGCTAATGGATCTATGCATGTAGATCATGACTATACACATCAGGAAAGATGAGTCACATAAAGCTAGATTCAAATTTCCTCTGAACATTGGTAGATACTCCATCACTACTTCTCCCAAAGCTAAAGCTATGGAGACAAAGATGAAATGGGTAAAAATGAAAAATTATAAAAGGAGGCATGATTTTGATTATAGGGGAATGAAAGAAAAACTCAAGAAAAGTTACACTTATGTGCATAAGGTTGAGGACATATGGGCCGAGTGTAGAACTGACTAATATGTAAGGAAGCTTGACTATAGTCGACTCACTTTGGAGTAGATTATAAACCTTGATATTGATGACATCCACAAGGATATGGAAAATGAAGATGGAATTATAGATCATGCCTATGAAGAGAAGAAGATTGTTGACACTCCTTTACCACCAATCCAGTGGTCTCAAAAAGAGATTATTTATATAAGTGAGAGATTCCAACATATTCTTACAAACACTAATGTTTGGCTATTGAGTAAGGGGATTAAGTTAAAATATTTCAATACAAGATCATAAGAGGAGAAAGTTGAAGGGAATTTAGGTCAAAAGAAAGGATAATTAAGGACAAAGAACAAATATGACACTGCAAGTACCAACAAGGTACCTAAGTTTATTTTCACAATGAAAGGCGATAAGAGTGAATAACAAGGAAGGGCATCAACTGAGGGTGAAGAATGAGGAGAGGAAAATCCAATTGAAGAAACACAAGAATATCAAGTCACTTTACAACATGAGTCTACATCAGAAGATTCCCCCATCTCTTCCTCTCCTATAACTATTACTTTACCAAGTCCCACTCCTCCTATTGTTACAAGTGAACATTCTTTGTCTATTGTTTCCACCATTTTTGTTACTCCTACTATGTTATTTCAGTCAATTCATTCCTCGCCAACTAGTGGGTCAAGTTTTTAGAGTCCTCATAATAAAATTGAAAATGTTTTTGGACCTTTATCTTCTTTTGCTAGTTTTTCTTTGCCTATTTTTTATGTGAACACAAACGATTTTTGATAAATTCATGTCTAAATCCTCACACAATGTGTTAAGTGTGGAAATTCTAGCTGCAGTTTCAACCCATACTCCACTAATTATAACCACCACTATTGTAGGTACAACTCTATCAACACAAACCATGGTGGTAGGTACTGAAGGAGATTCTTCCACTCTTCCTCCTTGGTTAACATCATAAACACCTAAGAGGAAGAAGCAATTTGTCTCTCTATATGACTTTGATTTTGGCCAATTGGTTCCTATGAAGACCAAGACTACAAAGAAGGTCAAAACTATTTCAAGGGTGTTGGTTGAAAAATCAGGTTATAAGTATGTTGAGGTAACATGACCTCCCCTAGATAAAACTGTTGAGGAATTTTATGTGTCAAACTATGCAATCACTAGGATAGAATTGGGAAAGAAAACACATGAAGGTGAAAAGGAATATTTGTGAGCAAAAATGGCCTCTTTACTTGAAAAGTGTGATAGGGATAAAATCATTAAAGATCAACTGAAGGCCAAGGTGGAACAACTCACATCGATACTCCAAAAGATAAATCAATCTTTCGAGTCTATTGAACCTATTACCATAAATATAGATGATCGTACAATTCAAAAGGCCAAAAGGACTCATACACAAGGCAAGGTTTTCAATGAATGGATAGATAAGATAATGGCATAAGGCACAGAGTTATTGAAGTCTTATATTGAATTGATCAACAATTTTGAGAATGTGACATCAGAATTGAACTAGACAATTGATACATTATCTCCTAATCTATAATTGTTAGAGAAAGGTCTTGAAGCTTGGACCAAAATAAGGGATCTCAAGCTTGATTTTTTGGTGGAAATTGGGGTGATCCCTATTTTAAAGATGTTCATTGAGTTCTGGGAGACAATGAAATATAAAAGGAATTTCATCAATGAACTAATCAAAGATTCACAAGAAGCTCCAGAGATAGATAATGACAGAGTGTTAGATCTCATCACCAAGATTGGTGAGCTTCCTTTCTAAGCAATTTATGACAATCAAAAATTCCTTTACATGGAGACAATTATCTAGGAGTTCACGTTCCTAATTCAGACAAAGATTGAGTCGAGAGCTTTTTCATTAGCTTTTATTGATAAGTTAGTGGATTTTCAAGTGACTCTAGATAACCTAAAAGTAATAATGGAAAAGCATATAAAATAACACATTAGTATCAAGGAATCCATCACATGAGTGCTTTCCATCTCTATCCATATGTCAAGGCCAGATGACTCTTAAAACCAAGATGTACTTAAAATATATGATGATTTCTTAGAGAAGAATGTTGAAGAATAAAAGAACATGCTTGTCAAAGACTTAGTTTATTTTCCAAATTTTCCAATATGTAATTTCTAAATTGTAAATGACATTTTACATGTCTTTTGTAATACAACAATTACATGAGAGAGGATTGAAGTCCCAAAACAAATCAGACTCTTCCTTTGAATAATTCAAGTTAGTTGTAATTTTCCTACTTTAGCTCTTATATCTCCTCTATAAATAACAAGGAGATCTTTTGTAAATAGGATATTTTAGCTTATGAAGAGAAGCATTTCCAAATTGAAGAGAACATTGAATTTTTTTTCAAAGTGTAAATCAAGATTCAAGCAATAAAAGAAGCAATTTGGCATCCAATCTTTGCCTTGGATCAAGTTTGTTGTGTATTGGGAATGTTCTTATCTCTTTCGTATTACATTATCTTGTACATGATTGAATCATAGCACATAATTGAGTATGTTCTAGAAGGTAATCTAAATATGATTTTTAAGTCTTTGAGTTGTAATATTATACTTGGCAATTGTGTTTATGTGTATCATTTGGAGAGATAATTCAAAGACTTTGGGCTGCAACATATACCATTATTTTTCTTTTCAAATCATCATAAAAAGAAACAGAAGACTTTATGCTTTTGTAGGTTTTCTTGCTACCAACACTCGCTGGAATCATTTTAGTTATTTGTCATGAGGTTATCATTGTATTTTTGTAAGAAGAAACATCTATTCTAAAAAAAGAGAATAGGATGAATGGAAACACCCCCCATGGATAATTGTAGTGTACATAAGATTAGTTAATTACTAGTTGTTTTAGTTAGCAATAAGAAGGGAGCCTCCACCTTATGAGAGAGGAGAATTAATCTCACTATAGTATGACTGATATTACCATTTTTTAATCAGTTAGTTGATTACAAAATATTCACCCAACAATGCTGAATATCAAGAATGCAAAGCACATAATGAAAAATACCATTGGGCACATCAACAACTCCTTTACCAAATATATCCAAAACACCATTAGCCATCAAGATATTCATGGTAGAAGTATTATTCAAGGATGAAAACCTATTAGATTATCTTTACATATGGCATGAGGCTCTAAAGTTAAGAATAATATTTTTAGACTCATCAACATGTGTTATAACAAGAGCATGACCATTCATCTTATTATATTTTACCTTATCAATTCCATTAGAAATTTTTGTGGTACCTGTGTGTGTAGAAGATGAAGGTTGTGAAGAAGAAGAGGGTGAACTTGTAGATTTAGAAGGAAGAGAAATGCTATGTTTATTTATAAGTTGCCTCATTTCTTCTAACTCTTTCTTATAGAAATTATGTTCACCATGCTTAGGTCTATTACAATAACCACACTTGGGTTTCTGCTTCTTAGTTGTATCCTCTCTAGGAGAGGTGGGTGTATCACAAGATTATATCTTAGGTTTTTAACTTCTTATCTCCTTTAACTTTAGGCGATGATATAATCAAAGCATTATTCTTAGAGTGTGTATCATGTTGACTAAGTTTAGTTTGTTCCCTAGTCAACCTATCACAAAATGTCTCAAAAGAAGACATGACAAATGAATCACCTAATCCATCCATTGTAGAATAAAAGGAAGTAGAGAAGTATCCAAATGGACCTTTCAACTTAGAAAAAATTAGGAATATATATTCCTTTCCAATTTTATCCTTACCACAACCATCCAATTAAGACCTTAATGATTTTAATTTTACCAAATACTCTTCAATGGTATTAAAATAATCTATGGAAAGTGATGCCAATTCTACCTTCAATTGCATAGCATAAATCTTACTAATTAAACCAAATAATTCCTTATACTTATCTCATACCTACCTAGGAGTGGTGCATTCCTCAATACGGAGGAATAATCTATTAGAAACACACATTTCAATTAAGCCCATAGCCTCATAACATTTGTTTTGGGAAAATATTTCATATTCTCTAGAAAAAGCAAGTTGTTCATGATCCAAGGTGGACCAAAAACCCCTAGAATGTTTTTGGGCCTTCTACACGCAATGGTAGGGTTGATTTTGGATCAAAGTGATATGAATAATCAACTACCTCCTAGATCTGGTAACCACCTCTCAACTTGAAACCCTCATAAATTTGGAAAAATATGCCATTTTTTTGTGAACAAAAGTCAATATTGACTTTCTTAGACATATTGGACTCAATGGTGAGCTCTATTATCTCCGACATGATCCAAAACTAACTTGCAATGAAAACACACAAAGAGGAACCCTCCAAAATTGGTGTTTTTTTTCAAGTTTTTTTTATTCCCCAAATTACCATAGGGTGCAAGGGAAAACAATACTCCACATTATTAAAAATCACCAAGATCTCTCATTGGAAATAACTTTACCCTCAAATCAAATATTCCAAAAAATCTAAAAAACAACAAATATTCAAAAAATCCAAAACTAAATCAACACCTACACAAATTCACTTATCCATAATAAAATGATCATCCATAATAACTCATTTGTCACCACAATCATATTTGACAATCAAGAAAAATCAAACTACGTATTAGTTGAAACATAGATCTTTCATGACTATCCTAAGCCAAGGATCATTGCTAAATCAACCTATTGCCTACATACATATTGCCAATCAATTGGTTTATCACCTTGTAGTGTATAAAATTGCATGCTCTTGAAAATGGTATGATTCACACTTAATTTGGACCTATTTTAGCACCCTTGCATTAAATACCCCTTTAAATCATCATTAATAGGCCCCTAAGACCCTTTATTTTGGATCTTGAGGCATGTTTCAACTTAAAACATAACAAAATCATCAAAAACACTAAAATTCCTAATGAACCACCTCAAAAATATAGGGTGGGACTCATACACCACATTGGGCATATGTCCCCCTAGGTGGGACCCATACACCACAAGTGGCATATGACTCCCATTTAGGGCATTTTATGGTTTGAGTGGGAAATTAAAATTTTTAATTCAGATTTTTGGTTGATGTCGGCTTTTGAGATCTAAATAACGATAAATTAGGTGTAATGCCTATATAAATAAGCTTCTGAATTCATTTTTTAATCTAAGAAACAATCTAGAAGAGCAATTTCAAGATCCAAGCATTCAAGAATAATCAATCAACAAATTTGAAGCCTTGGAGCAACATTATTGTGTTTTTATAGGTCTTCAAGCTCACTTTCATTCAAGATATAACATTTTCAAGGGTTTATTATGGATACCTATGGTGAATCATGATGGATTCTAGATTGGGGAGATACAACTAACCATCAAGACAAGCCTAATGACGTGTTTCCTAAGTGATTCCATCTCCACTATCATTCTACTTTTAGCCTAAGGAAGGTACATACATTATTAGGGTTCATTTGGGTGATTAGAGATCTCTCAAAGTGGGTTATTAATGTCTATGTTTCATTCATGCATCTCATTCTAGTACATTAGAATAGGGTTGCATTGTATTTCATATTTCATAATTTTAGACACACTTAAGGTTAGAGTTTACATTCACATTTTCATTCAAGATTCATTATTTATATCAAGGTTTAATTACCAAACTAGGGGTTTGATCAAGGCAAACACCCCATAAGAAAATCAAGTCTATATTCTATTTTGCATGTCTTTTTATAGGTTTAGATCTGGAAATCAATTTGAAAGGGAAGAGCAGAGCTTGGAGCACAAATTTGATATTTGAATTTTTAAAAAAGTGGAGCGGGAATAATATGCTAGAAGTGGAGTATGAGTCCCACTATAGGAAAAATTTATAGATTTTTGTAGATCGCGAATCTACACTGCCACAAACCTGTTCCAAACCGAAAACCCTAGTCTAGGATTGATACACCCAAAATGGTGTATGAGTCCCAATGTGCCCTAATTTTAGAATTTTTAATGTTTAGAGCTCATTGGAGCCTTCATTAGGTTTCCAAGTGCACACCTCTAATCTTGCAGTTATTTTTTCTGATTTAAATGCACTTTGAGGTCATTTAGTGAAGTATTGCATCATATTAAGGTTAACCATTAGATATTACATTTCATTAGTCTTTCCAAGCCCTAGCTTGGTGGTGAACCCCTCTTTAGTTTATAATTAGACCCTAGGACAACCCTATTGTAAGATATATTTCTCCTTTGCATACTTTAAAATGAGATCTCTAGGGTTTTCCTTGAATAAGAGAGTGTAGAAGATTTTTGTTCTATCTCCCAAGCATAGAAGCAAGAAAATTCCACCTTTTATTTTGGTGAACCTGCATTTAGAATGTCATAATTCTGATTTAGAGTGCATTATCATCCTAGGTCTTTCTTTCATTAGCATTGTATTAGGGTTCACATTAGTTAATTAGAATTCTAGGGTTTCTAAATCTTGCATTAGTGAAAGTGCATATAGGTAGCATTTTTAATCTTACATAATAGAATATCATCTTAAATCTGCATTTTCATTTAGTCTACAAATCATACAAACCAAAAAGCATAAAAATCACTTGAATTTTTTTGAAATTTTTGAGAAAAACTCTCACTAGGAATCATATGCCCCTTTAGGCGATTTAGTCTCGATGCAAATTATAAACTACATTTCACAACATTGAATTCTCTATTTATGGGCCTTTTTTTGTTGTTAGTAGCCTTTTATTTTAGTTTACAGAGTTTTTGATACATTCAAATCAATAGAATTAACATAGCTTACATTCATTGCAATTGTGGATAGAATTACATTCATGTACTTTTCATTTTCAGCATTAGTTCATAGCTCAATCAGATTAGATTACATTTCAAATTCATTAGAAAATAAAACCAAAAACACCTACAAATTGATGAACCCCTTGGAGAAAGCATAGTTAATTGAGTATGTCAAGTCTCTTTTATCAAGCTAACCTAACCCTCAATCCTTTTAGTAGTGATTAATTTCAAATGCTAGATGAAGCCTTTGAGGAATTCATCTCACAAGGTTCATGCAATGAGGCTTGTTATGATAAATCAAAACTAAGAGAAGTTAACGTGATTCAACCTCAACTTATCCTTTACCCACCTTCACACAAACCTCAAACTAAAAACAAGCCTAAATTTACTCTTTACCCACCTAAGAATTTTTTTTTGCAGCAATAAAGTTATAATACCATTTCTCATACATACAATAATTGAAACAACCCACAACTAAAACAACCAACTCTGAAAACCTTACCTTTGCCTAATCCCATCTTGCCTAGTGCTCCTCGTTTAACTTCGCATAGTGGGAAGGAGTATGATATTGTTGAACAACTTAAGAATAATCTTGCAAGGATATCCCTATGGGACCTAATTCAAAATTCACATAATTATCACACTACTCTTCAAACTACCTTACAACAAGTAATGGTCCCCTCTGGTACAAACATAAATGACGTGACAACTCTAATACAAGGAATGAAAACAAATAATGTAGACATTACCTTTCATCAACATGAGCTACCTCCTTTGGACATGAGAAAGAGAAATGATGCCTTCGTGATAATTTCTATCCATATTAGATTAGGAATAAAAATAACCCTTGTTGACAATGGTTCCACTCTTAATGTGTGTAGTGTGACCCTTTTAGATAAACTCAATGTAGATAAGTCAAAAATTAAACATGATTCCTTTTCGATTCGAGGATTCGATAATATAGGCAAAAAAACATTGGGTGTGATTACTTTTCCTATTACAGTTGGAAAGGCTACCTTGCAAAGTCAAACTCCTATTCATGTAATACTTGAAAATCTTTCATATAATATTCTTTTAGGGTGACCTTGGATTCATGATATGCATGTAGTACCTTCCACTCTTCATTGGATAATGAAGTATGTCTATAACAATAAGGTATACCAAATTGAAATAGACCTTGAGCTTGAAAGTTGCTTACAAGTTGAAAAAGGAACAACAAGTCCTCTAAACACATTGATTCCAAAATCAAACATAGAACCTATGGAAGAAGGAAAATAAGAAATGGAAATAATGTAAAATTTATTGGAAGATGACTGGGGTTCATTGGAATTCACACCTCGTTTATAGGAGAATACATAATCACAAGAAAATAAGATGAAAAAAAAACAACCAATGGTTATGTTAACACAGAACCCGGAAGAAAACTCACAAGAATCTACCTAATAAGATACAAGCTACACAATTTTTTTTGATGTGATAGATTATCAAAAACCACCAAACCCAAAAGAAATGGAGAAAATTTATAGAAGAGGTTACGAGCTTATGAAACAACTGGGTTATAGTGGAAGAGGATGTGGAAAGAAAGAACAAGGCATCTGTATTCTTGTAGAACCAAACACGCAAGAAACAAAAAGTGGTTTGGGATATATTTTCCTTCTAATATAATGCAAGAAAAAAAAAGACCCTCGTTAAACATCAACATTATTATGTGTAAACCTAAAATCAATCTCACTTTGAAGCATCTTGAATTGCTTGATATGACTTGTGAACCATCATGGAAATAATTCAAAAATGATGAAGCCTTTAAATAAATGCTAGGAGTTTATGACAAACCATCTACTCCTCAAAATAAATAGGTTACATGTGCTATGATTGGAACCAAATAAAAAGACAGTGAAAAGGAAAGTAGTAAGATTGACATGAGTAAAGAAGAATACAACCCTGAATTTCTGAAACAAAGTGCACTTCCTTTAGGAGATACAATTGATATAATTGATGGAAATCAACAATAAAGAGAAAGTGATTAAGATAGGAAAGTGCCTTGATGATGAAGAACAAGAAGACCATGCAACTTTACATCATGAATTTCCTGAAATTTTTACTTGGAATTATTTGGATATTTCAGGAACTGATGCTAAGATAGTGACAAACAACATAGTCCTTGTTGAAAATGCTAAACTAGTTAGAAAAAAGATACGAAAGATGAATCCTAAGATAAACTTGCTAGTTAAGGGAGAGATTGAAAACTCAAATCTGGTTTCATAAGACCTATAGATTACTCTCCTTAGATCTCAAACATTATTGCAGTCACAAAACCATATTATCATATTAGGATTTGTACATATTTTCATGATTTAAATAAAGCATCTCTAAAAGATTATTTCCTCCTCCCTAATATTGACATGATAGTGGACTCAACTATGGGACGTTCTTTTTTTTCATTCATGCATGGATTTTATCGATATAATCAAATATTTATCAACCCTCAAGATCAATACAAAACAAAATTTACAACTGTTTGGGGAACATTTTGTTGGGTAATGATACCCTTTGGATTAAAGAATGCAAGAGAAACATACCAACGAGCCATGACATTAATATTTCACAATTACATACATAAGATTTTGGAAGAGTATGTCGATGATATTCTAGCCAAATCTTTAACTCGACATGACAATGTGAATGTTCTTCAGAAGATCTTTGAGTGCATGCAAAAATACAACATGAGATTAAATCCAAAAAAGTGTGTCTTTGGTGTAGATAGTGGATTATTTTTAGGTTTTATCATATCTCATAGGGGCATTGAGGTGGATACAAATGAAATTGATGCTATATTTAACATGCCACCTCCTAGAAACATTTCTCAATT
Organism: Sequoiadendron giganteum; assembly: GCA_007115665.2. Taxonomy (NCBI): domain Eukaryota; kingdom Viridiplantae; phylum Streptophyta; class Pinopsida; order Cupressales; family Cupressaceae; genus Sequoiadendron; species Sequoiadendron giganteum. The sequence continues at coordinate 386,775,207 of CM021101.1, read as the reverse complement.
ACGTACCTTACAAGGAAGAATTTAAACTATCTATCATTTTGTAGCATCCCTAGTAGAACGAACGTTACCATTTACACATCTCCTCAAAAAATATGTGCACTTTAATTGGAATGAGGATTGTAAAAAAAAAATTGAGAGTTTGAAGGATTATCTTACCACTCCACCTATTTTACAACCTAGTATGCAAAAAAACCATTCATCCTTTACACGCATCATCAACCCATGCTCTCACAACATTGTTGGCTCAATAAGGTGAAAATGGTAAAGGGCATCTTGTTTACTACAATAGTCAAACTTTGATTGATTATGAGAAATGATACACAATGAGAGAAAAAATGTTTGGCTCTTGTATTCTCTACTAGTAAGTTGCACCATTACTTATTGAATGCTGAAATACATGTGATAACAAAATTTGATCCTTTAAAACATCTTTTTGCTAAAAATGATTTATCAGGATGCTTACCTAAATGGGGTATGTTCTTGATCGAGTTTGACCTTAAGTTTTTTTCAAAAAAATCAATTAAAGGACAAGCCTTGACCAACCAATTAGTTGATGCTCCTTCTCCCCTAGCATTACCTAATGTAGAAGCATTTCTTGATGAGAATGTGTTGATTATTTAGGAACATGAAAATACATGGAAATTATATTTTGATGGATCTAAGTGTAGAATAGGCTTTGATGTGGGAGTTATAATAGCTCCACCTAGAGGAAAACCTATTCCCTTATCATATCTATTAAAATTCCTATGCACTAAAAATATCATAGAGTATGAAGCGTTAATTGCTACATTACGCACCGCTTTAACTTTGGGAGCCCGAGACATTAAAATATTTAGTGATTCACAATTAGTCATTAAATAAATAAATGGAACATATCAAGCAAATAATGCAAATTTATTGAAATATAAGGATCTCACAAAGAATTTTTTAGAGAATTTTGATTCGTTTATCATGGACAACGTCCCACAGAAAGATAATCGATATGCAAATGCAATGGAAAGCACGACCTCTTTGATATCTCCTTAAGATCCTTCAAAAGAATTCATATTTTTTGTCCATAAAATTATGAAACCATCGATTAATTCTAAAGAAAATGAAGTGTTAGTAATCACCAACGAAAGCTCTAGTGAATGGTATACACTGATATTTACTTATTTAAAAATGGTACCTTTCCTGAGCTGACAACTAAGAATAGTAGAGCCCACCTTCAGAAACTTGTGTCTAAGTATATAATTTTTGCCAACATATTATATCAGAGGTCCTTTGATGTCCCCTTGCTTAGATTTATTAAACAATCTTAAATATTCCCCATAGCACTAGTAGAAGCTCATTCAGGTGCTTGTGGAGGTCATTTTGGAGGAAGATCATTAGTTCAAAAAAAATTCCGCATGGGATATATTAGATACATATGGAAAAATATTGCTTCGAATATGTTAAGAAATGTCACAAATGTCAAGAAAATAGCAATCTAATCCATTCTCCTGCTTCTGAGCTTTAGGCCCATGTCCCTATTTGGCCATTCTCAGTATGGGAACTAGATCTGATGGAAAAATTTCACTTCCTTTTTTCACTGGGAACGAATTTATAATAACCACAAAATATTATTTCATGAAATGGGTGGAAACATTTCCCCTTCGTTCAAAATTTTTCGATGTGATATGTTGTTTCATATTGGAACACATTATTTCTCGCTTTGGACTTCCTTCTGCATTGGTTTCAGACAATGGGACACCATTTAAGAATAATGACGTGAAGAAGTTCCTAGAAACGTTTAACATAAAACATCATTTCTTAATGCCTTAATAACCACAATCTAATGGTCAAGTTGAATCAACTAATAAAACTCTCAAAAAAATCTTAAGGAAAACAATAAATAAACACAATAAGGATTGGCACACACAGTTGATATACACATTATGGGCTTACCGTACTAGTATCTAAAAATTCATTAGAACTACTCCTTATAACCTTGTCTATGATACCAAGGAAATAATTCCCTTGGAGTTAGGGATTCCTATGTTAAGGATCACCCTTCAAGGAATTATTGATGAAAATACTTATTAAGAAAAATAATTGCATGAACTTAAGATGCTCGATGAACAATGCATTAACACTCTTGAACATCTTCAAGCTTACCCTATAAAATCGTAACGTAGTTACAATGACCATGTCATCCCTTGTGTATTAAAAAATCAACGTAATGTCAATGCTGACTCAACTGAAAAAGGAAAATTCAGTCCTAATTGGTTAGTACCTTATACAATTAATGAAAGTTATGGGTCTGAAGCATATACGTTAACTGACATGGATGGTACACCTCTTAAATAACCAATAAATGTTATGCATCTACACCAGTATTATGTCTAATCTTCTTGAATAGTGTGGATGATAAAGTAGTGGTGTTAGAGTTAGTAGATGACTTTCTATGTGCTCTCGCATTGCTTCATTCTTGACAAACAATTATCTGTGTGTCTTGAATGCTAAAGTAGTTATTTAAATTAACTTTAAAGTGGTTAATTTAGGTTTCATTCTATTCAAGTTCATCTTGTGTGTTATGTTAGATTATATCCTTACAGGCATGTAATGTTCTTTAATTAGATCATAGGTGCATTTAATTTAGCATAACATACTTAATCACAATGTCACATCTAAGAGAAACTAGAATAATTTTCAATTAGATCACACAAAGCATGTTAAATCATGGAGATATTTATTAAATAATCTTACAAATATTATTTTATATATATCCCAAAGTTTCAAGTATATGTCATCAGTATGTATACAATGCTAATATGGTTTGTGACTACTAGATCCCTCGGGATCTAGCGATTGCCTATTTTTAGAGACATTCTGTCGAGAGACGGTAGTATGTGATCGTGATCATGAGCTAACAAGTGCATCCAGAGCATACTATAGACCATGTGCTCATCTAATAGCCTCTCGATGATCCTTCGCTAGGAAATCTCTCTCTGCCTGTAGCATGGCTACCTCTGCATGGAGTCTCTTGACCTCCACTGGACCTCAAGATGATCATATCTCCTCATAGGAAACCTAAGCTTGGTCTGTGCATCTAACATGCTCATATGTTTCCCTCAGTCTATCATACGGCTCAAACAACTCTGGGTCCCGCTCCATGATGGGTGGGGGTACATAGTTTGTTGCCTCAACTCTGAGAACAAGGGGCACTATATCTATAGTGACCTCTCGGTAGAGGTCCTCTAAATCTCTCACAACACCTGGAAGATAGAAATTATAAATCTAATCAATACACATCATGATATATATATATATATATTTATATATAAATATGAAAGTTAAAAGCATAATCATAATCACAAATAAAATATCATCACCTAGATTGCTAGATGACTGTGTAAAGACATCCTCATCTTATGTAGGAGGAATCGAGGGTGTGCTAGCATCTCCATGACTATAGGTGATGGTGTGTGTTGTAGTTGTTGACTGTGATCTAGTCACATGAGTGGGAGTTATCTCTCTCCTCTTGTGGCCAACTAGATCCTCATCTATTTTATCATCACCCTCACTCATTAGCTGCTCCTCCTCCTCATCCACCTCCTTCCCATCATAGTTTGAATCTTCAGTCTCATCGTAGTCCTCATCTATCACATTTTTGAATAGGTTTGTAGCCCTAAGCCTTGTCTCATCAACTCTGTCCTCCTCCTTGTCTCTCTAATTTGAGAGTGGTCCTACATAGCCTATTGACTCATCCACCAAGAATACAAGAGCTATTCGTGTTGTTTCCCACCATTCCTCATACACATTTGTGGCATCGATGTCATTAGTGCTAGAGATCAGGGACACATCATGATCCTCATAATCAGATTCACTATAGATGACATCATCAGTGGTGAGTCATCTCATATCCCTAGCCCTCTGAGCACTCTGCCTTGATCACCTAAAGAAATGGCATGCTACTAATGGTACCTAGGTCTGCCCAAATTGTCACATGTAACGATCATAGTAGAAGGTTCATACTATGTAATCATGTCTACCTAGTAGAAATCTATCGATTTGGTCTCCTAAACTATTGGGTCTCATCTAGCCATTGAGGTATCAGCTAGTATGGTCTCCATAAAATCTCCTCTTGATCTAGTCGATCAAATTTGACCCTCCAAAACTATAAATCTTCATGTTGCTATAATCATCTCAGAGGATAACTGAATGTGCAAGGGTATCCTAGGGTTGATATAGACATAAACCATGTCATCCTACTGCATCTAATATGCTCTAGGAACCACACCTTTAACAGTGTACAGTGCACTATACTTTCAACCTCGTGGTATACAAACCACCCTAGATCATAATACAAGTTTGCAAGGATGTTGCATCCCCAAGAATATACGGTCCTCCACTCCACCATCTGTTGTATCATGTGAACTAGTCCTCTATCTAGATGTGATCCTCAGCCATTGGGGACAAGTACAAGGGCCACTTTAAAAATCATAATCCATACTAAAAGTGGTGCTTGCGAATAAAGTAGACATGATAGCTCAATGTGCGGCCCCATGATGTCATCCAAAATCCGACCTCCAAGACAAAACTTTATATTGTATTTCATCTCATGAAATCACCAATCCCCTAGAAAGTATACTCTCTTGCCTCAAATCAAAACTCAAAGAATGTGATGGACGTCCTCTAAGGTGATCATCATCTCGCCTGTCAGAAGATGAAACACACAAGTATCTACATCCCACCTCTCAGCTAATGCCATCAACATAGCGTCATGGTACCTCTTGGGGGGAATGAGGTATGTCCAATATAATCTAATGCTTTGTAATATTTGTGTTTCATCCTCTAATAATGTCAAGGCTAAGTATTGTAAACGACAAAAATGTCTTTCACTGAGATGATGTTATGATTGAGGTCGAACCTAACAAAAAAGAAAAAATATGTCCTATAAGAATTCTAAAGTCCAAAATGTATACATCAACAATCAAAAAAGTGTACTAAAGTTATTCAAGTGTACTTTTCTAAGGGTCCTAGACACTTTATTTCTCTTTTGGAACACTTCACGAAGAAACAAGACACTTTACAAAAAAGTGGGACACTTTATGACAAAAGGGGACACTTTGCAAAAAATGGGGATACTTCACGAAAAAAGGGATGCTTTGAATTTTTTTCTTCCATGGTCTTAAATCAACCTAGAATTGTGTAAAAACATAAAATAAATGCATAAGGAAAAAGATAAGGTAGAAAGGTCAACTCACCTTGAGCTACCTCCTCCAGTAGGACATCCAGTCTTAGAGGTTCGTACTCTTGTCAGCTCAACATCTTCAATCACTCTCCAAAAAATTCAAGCTACAAGAAGGTAAATGATAAAATTAGTTCAAGTTAATTCAATTTTTACTCTTATATATATGATAAAATTACCTAGTTTTAGTATATTAGGGTTAAAAGTGCTTTTCATTCAAACTAGCATAATGGAGGCTAGAAAACTCCGTTTTTGATGTTGTTTATTGCATTGGAATTATGATTTTGATCTTGTTCTCATCATATGTATATCATTATGAGGTATGGTAATTGTAAATACCCTATGATACAACTTACCTTAATCGATGCGGTTAGACTGCTACCTTGATTCCACCTCCACAAAGCAAGTGGAATCAATGGGGGCATACATCTACCCTCAAATTTGATTTCTATGAGAAGTTAGATAAGAGGATTTTTTGGATGACTAATGAATTTGTGTTGTAGGATGTGATTCTTAGCATTGTGGTTTTATAGATAGCTATAGTGGAGGCTTCATTCTCCCGCATTTTGAATAAACCTATATGAGTATCCTTTTATCATTTGAGTTTCTTTAGCTTACATGTGCATGTAAATTCATATGGGTGCTAAAGTGGGGGATAAATGTAGTGTAGAAAATTGTACACTCTTGAAAATGGTACAATTTCACACTTAATTTGGACCTATTTTAGCACCCTTGTATTAAATACCCCTTTAAAACATCATTAATAGGCCCCTAATACCCTTTATTTTGGATCTCGAGGCTTCTTTCAACTTAAAACTTGACAAAATAATCAAAAACACTAAAATTCCTAACAAATCACCCCAAAAATCTAGGGTGGGACTCATACGCCACCTTGGGTGTATGAGTTGCCCTAGGTGGGACCCATATGCCACAAGTGGCATATAAGTCCCATTTGGGGCCCTTTTAGGGTTTGAGTGAGAAATTCAACTTTTTAATTCAAATTTTGGTTGATGCCAGCTTTTGAGATGTAAATAATAGTAAATTAGGTGTAATTCCTATATAAACAAGCTTCTAAAGTCATTTTTAAATATAAGAAACAATCTAGAAGAGAAATTTCAAGATCCAAGCATTCAAGCATTCTTCACAACAAAATTTAAGAACAAGTAATCAACAAATTTGAAGCCTTGGAGCAACATTATTGTGTTTTTACAGTTCTTCAATCTCACTTTCATTCAAGATATAGCATTGTCAAGGGTTGATTATGGTTGCCTATGGTGAATCATGATGGATTCTAGGTTGGGGAGGTGCAAATATCCATCAATCCAAGCCTAATGACTTGATTCCTAAGTGATTCCATCTCCATTATCATTCTACTTTCAACCTAAGGAAGGTACATACATAATTAGAGATCATTTGGGTGATTAGAGATCTCTCAAAGTGGGTTATTCATGTCTATGTTTCATTCATGCATCTCATTCTAGCACATTAGAATAGGGTTCCATTGAATTTCAGATTTCCTAATCTTAGAAACACTTAAGGTTAGGGTTTACTTTCACATTTGCATTCAAGATTCACTATTTCTATCAAGGTTTAATTACCAAACTAGGGGTTTGACTGAGGTAAACTGCCCATAAGAAAATCAAGTATATATTTTGTTTTGTAGGTCTTTTTATAGGTTCAGATCCGACAATCAGATTGGAAGGGAAGAGTAGAGATTGGAGCACAGATCTGAAATTTAAATTCTTAAAAATGTAGAATAGGATTGATACGCCAGAAGTGGCATATGAGTACCATTACAAGAAAAAATTCTAGATTTTTTCAGATCTTGAATCTACATTGCCAAAAATTTGTTCAAGACCAGAAATCCTAGTCTGGGATTGATACACCCAAAGTGGCGTATGAGTCCTAGTGTCTCAAATTTCATAATTTTTAGTGTTTCAAATGTCATTCCAGCCTTCTTAAAGTTTCCAAGTGCACAACTCTAATCTTGCAGTTCTTTGTTCTGGTTCACATGCATTTTAAGGTCATTTAGTGAAGTATTGCATCATATTAAGGTTAAGAATTAGCTCTTGCATTTCATTAGTCTTTCCAAACCCTAGCTTGGTGGTGAACCCCTCTTTAGTTTATAATTAGACCCTAGGACAACCCTATTGCAAGATCTCTTTCTCCTTTGCATATTTTAGAATGAGATCTCTAGGGTTTTCCTGGAATGAGAGAGTGTAGAAGATTGTTGTTTTATCTCGCAACTATAGAATCAACAAAATTTCACCTTTCACATCCCAATATATGCCTTAATGGATACATATTTCCTAGAATAAGTACAATACAAGATAACTAAACTCAACCTCTTTAGAAAGGGATATGGTGGTGTGTGAGGGGGAGAATGTTAGATCAAAAGATGGATTGAAACATGCTAATATAAGAATCTAAACTAAGATTAAGCATATTAATCTAACATCTAAAACTACACATACAAAATGAAACTAAGCTATTCTAACATGCATAAATGAATCTATGACTACAAAAATGAATGCAAATCAATAACATAGTCTTACCATCCTGTAGTGGAGTCTATTCACCTGATCTTGGGTTGTTCTTATCACCATGAAGCCTCCAAAGTTCATGTGCAAAAGCTTGATGAGTGACTGTTTTGGTTGGTTGATTGAAGAAAATGGTGAAGCTCTATCAATGGTGTTCTTGAAAACAATTCATTGATCAATGTATGTTGATTCTTCGATCCTTATTTGTGAGGAAAAGGGTTTATTATATAGAAGATCTGATTTGAAATGGATGATCAAGATCATGTTGAAGAATATCCAAATTAACAGTCAGAGTGTGTTGAGAGGAATTAGGCATGAGAAAATTGTGCAAAGTTGATTGCATAATTTTTGTGATTGAGAAATAGATTGGCCAATCATAGATGTGATAGATCAATTAATAGATTTAGATTGATCAGTCACGAATGTGATGGCTTAGTTAGGAATGTGATGGCTTAGTTAGGAAATTGATTGATTAGCTAGGAATTGTGATTGATTAGTTAACAAAATAGATTGTTTAGTTAACTATTTGGATTGATCAGTTAACAAATTAGATTGCTCAGTCAACAATTGTAATTTTCTCAATTAGAAAGTGGGTGAGGAATATGAATTAATTGATTTAATTAATTTATTTATTTTTGGAGTTGAACATGCAAATCAAGTTTGACTTTTGCAAACAAAGTTACATTAGTTTGATTTGATTTTTGATAATTGATTTGAATAGTTTGATTTAATTATTCAAATATTGGAGGGAAAGTGTCATAATTAAATTATTATTTAATAATTTAATCCACTTAGGGGAATAAGGAGATTTAGTGATGTAATTAAATAATTGGAATTATTTAATCAATTATGATGAAATAAATTAAGATTAGGACTTTATTAAATAAATGTGATTTATTTAATTGGTTGAAATGATGAAATGTGAATTAATTAAATAATGTTGTTTTATTTAATCAATAGAGGAATTATGGATTTTAGGAGTTTATTAAATAAATGAAATTTATTTAATTTGTTTGAAATGATGAAAAAGTGAATTAATTAAATAATGTTGTTTTATTTAATTAAATAGAGGAATTAGGGTTTTTGATGTTGTTTTGATGTGGTGTGATGTGGGAACATTTTGGTATGATTCTGAGATGATCTGAGACATTACAAGGTGATTTCAAGCTATTTCAGGAAGGTTCCGAGATAAATCTGAGTCATTCTAAGTCATTACAAGATGATTCTAAGTTATTCTGAGATGTTAAGGGATGATTTTGAATCATTTTGAGATGTTACAGGATGATTATAAAATAGCTTGGAATCACCCTGTAATGTCTTGGATCATATCAAATCATCTCGAAATCACCCTGATACATCTTATAATCATCTCGTAATATCTCAGATCATCTTGGAATCATACTGCAATATTCCCACATTGCACCACATCAAAATGACATCAAAAACCCTAATTCCTCTATTTAATTGAATAATACAACATATTTAATTAATTCACTTTTTCATCATTTCAAACAAATTAAATTAATTTCATTTATTTAATAAACTCCTAAAAACCATAATTCCTCTATTGATTAAATAAAACAACATTATTTAATTAATTCATGTTTCATCATTTTAACCAATTAAATAAATCACATTCATTTAATAAAGTCCTAATATTAATTTATTTCATCCTCATTGATTAAATAATGCCAATTATTTAATTACATCACTAAATCACCTTATTCCCCTAAGTGGATTAAATTATTAAATAATAATTTAATTATAACACTTTCCCTCCAAAATTTGAATAATTAAATCAAACTATTCAAATCAATTATCAAAAATCAAATCAAACTAATGCAAATTTTTTTGCAAAAGTCAAACTTGATTTGCATGTTCAAATCCAAAAAAGAATTAATTAATTAAATCAATTAATTCATATTCCTTACCCACTTTCTAATTGAGAAAATTATGATTGCTAGTTGAGCAATCTAATTTGTTAACTGATCAATCCAAATTGTTAACTAAATAATCTATTTTGTTAACTAATCAATCATAATTGCTAACTAATCAATCAATTTCCTAACTTAGCCATCACATTCCTAACTAAGTCATCACATTTTTGAGTGATCAATCTAAATCTGTTAATTGATGCATCACATCCTTGATTGGCCAATCTATTTCTTAATCACACAAATTGTGCAATCAACTTTGCACAATTTTATCATGTCTAATTCCTCTCAACACACTCCGACCGTTGATCTGGATATTCTTCAACACGATCTTGATTGTCCATTTCAAATCACATCTTCTATATTAAAAACCCCTTTCCTTAGAAATAAGGATCAGAGAATCAACATACATTGAGCAACAAAGTGCTATCAAGAACACCATTGATAGAGCTTGCCATTTTCTTTGATCAACCAACCAAAATAGTCACTCATCAAGATTTTGCACATGAACTTTAAAGGCTTTGCGGTGATAAGAACAACCCAACATCAGGCGAATGCACTCTACTACATGATGGTAAGACTATGTTATTCATGTTCATTCATTTGTGTATTCATAGATTCATTTTTTCATGTTTGAATAGCTTAGTTTCATTTTGTATGTGTAGGTTTAGATCTTAGATTGATATGTTTAATCTTAGTTTAGATTCTTAGATTAGCATGTTTCAATCCCTCTTCTAGTCTAACGTCCTCCCCTCACACATTCTGGCATGCCTAGTGGGACACTTGTCCCCTCCTCTAACATTCGCTTGAGTAATTTTTGAAGCTATAGGTCCCATAAATGCATTTGATAGAGTTTTCACGCGCTTGCCTTGAAAACTTGTGCGCTTGACTATCAAGAAAACTGCGCTATTGTCTGAAACTTGCGCTATTGTCTGTCAAGAAAACTATGCTATTGTCTAAGAACTACGTTATTTTCAAGGGAATGGTGCTATTATCTAAAACCTATGTGCTTGTTTTTGGAAAATGTTACCTTTTGATGTCTGGTTTGAGCATCTATTTCTAGAACTGAGTAGTTGTATTTTTTTTTACGTTTGCATCTTTTTTCTGAGAAGTTGTTCTAATAGACAAGTGCACAGATCCTGCACTATTGTAATAGGATTTTTCGCTAACTTTTGTTTGTTTTTGGATGTGTAAACAGGTATTGACAAATCTGATGTAGGATTCAAGTAACATTAACATGTTTGTTGTAGGGAAGACGATCAGTCCCAATTTTTAGTTTATAATTAATTAACTTAGGAATCTCAATTTGGTGCTCTAAAACAAACCAACACAAAACTCACATTTGATTTAGTGTTTACAAATGAACCAATTTCCTATTTTCTTAGCTTAGGAATTTGAATTTGGTGCTCTTAAAAAGAACAAAAAAAAAAATACTTCAATTTTGGGATCTAAAAATGAACCAATTTCATGTTTCTTAACTTAGGAACTTTAAATTTGGTGCATAAAAAGAGCACAAAATGATTTCCATTTTTTTATGCATACATGATTTTGTTTTTTTGACCATTAATAGACAAGGACTGTTTTCTTAGAAACACCCAAATTTGGAGCCTAAAATGCACAATTTATTTCATTTGTATTGCACCATTGCAATTTTTGAATGATATCCTAGATACTTCCTATTGGTGCAAGTAAAAATAACATTTTTTATGTTATTCACATATTTATGAGGATAACACCACTCGAGGTGTTTAAAATGAATCAATTTTCTATGGATTGTTCACTGTGCATTCATCGATTAGAAAAACTAAAGTGTTTTATCTTCTCCCCTCACACCTTTTGGCGATATTTGGTGAGTGAAAGAAAAAATTTGAGTGCAAGGTCTCAAATCACATTTACTAGTGGGCTATATTAAAGGTTGTGAAATTGTAAGAGAGTAGCTCCAAGTCATGCTGAAAATAGATTGCACCTAATCCCATGCCTTAAGTGGCCAATAGGTGAGTGTCAGATTTTCATGTTCACAGTTACCACTAAGAACCAAATTGTTTTAAAGGCCACCCTATTATCCAAAAACATTCTTTGAAAGTGATGCATTGAAATTTACTTCTGAGAAGTTACTTGCCATGTCTAACTATAGGCCCACACCATAAGTTGCATGTAAAATTATCTCTTCAGAGCATGAGTCAAGCCTACCTAAGAGAATGGTATCTATCCCCTAGGGTTGTAATTACTGGTTTATGTTAAACTTGGCCCATTACATTCAAAAAAATTTGACATCAAATTTTGTGATTGATTTAAAGAAAAAGAACATATTCAAAACAAACACTAAACAAGATGGTTGAAACACAAACCATTTGATTTAGTGCATACTTGTGAAATAAGCCTTATGTTTGCACCCTTTGAAATGATCTTTCCTTAAAGGTTTTCAAACATTCTAGCTTTGATTTCAAGGTACATTAATCAAAGTAAACATTTGGGAACTATGGCTTGGGTGTTGTGATTTCACAATCTAAGTTATAGACATGAAGGTCACATAAATCCATGCTTGTTGATTCAGTCCAAGTGTTGTTTTATCACTTGCCATAACTCAAACATGGAGAAAAGGTTGAGAGAAATTTTTTTATAAGATCGTTTGTTCGAACCAAAACAATGATAAATCCAGAAGGTCAGATAGTCCCATATCCATTATTTCCATCCTACCTATTTGAAATCAAAATCAAACAAACCATTAAGGTCATTCCTCCACTTAGACATCCATGATATCATCAGTTACTTGGAACTCATAGATAGTACAAGTAAGATTTCCCGCAACATATCCTTTGGACAAGGAAGTGGAATATGGACCCTAGTTCTTCAATTTTGATTTCCAAGAAGTAGTACCATTCCAAAACAACACTCAAACCCTAGGGTCTTGAGCTTCACAACAACCATCCCATTAACACCATCAAAATTTATGACCATCTCGCGACAAACTGCCCCACTTCAACAACCAAAGCTTGTAGCATCAATCTTTCAACCTAGTCTTACATATATCAAAGGTGAACAAACTGACATCATAAGTAGCTTGAGAACCTTCATTTTTTAGAAGAATGAAACACCCTGCCAATTTCTCTCCGCATCAATTTTCCTAGATAAAGAGGAAGAGAAAGCTGACATAGTAGCAAAGAGACTCGTATTACCACCACCCACATGGAAATAAATATCCCCTTCATGATCTCATGCAAGGTCAAGATCCCTAAGGTAAAGTCCATAGGTCATCATTTTAGACTTAGGCATTTTAGTCCAAAATATCTCAAGAAACACCTTTGGGAATTTCATGAAACTAGCACTAGGTTGGTATATAACTTCTACAAACGGGCTTCCAGGAACAACCTGAACTTGTATTCCTTCTACTATTGTCAGAATTTGGGTCTTCTCCAATATTTCAAATATCTTACATAATCTGTAGGACAACATCGGGTCTTTAATTAGGATTTGAGTCACCTAGAGAGTACACCACTCTCCCATAGGAGACCCAAGTTGTTTATGACAACCACGAGATCACAACATAGGAAGAAAGTGGAAGCCAAGAGGAACAACACCAGTATCCCACCAGCAAACACCATGAATGATGGAAGTGGCCCATGAGGATATAAACCAAGTGACCTTTTGATAGGGTATTGAATATCAAAAAAATCCCCAAAACATGTAAATCTATTACCCAAATCATTCTTATCAAGCATCACAATATCAAATAGGGAAACAACATCAAGGGTTTCAAAATCCCCATCAACGAATAAGTCTAGAACATCAAATTTCCCTAAATAAAATGGAGAGAGATCTTGAGGAACTTAAACGAAATCAAAATATAACATATCATTGATGCCATGTACAAAGTCGAAATGTTACATATCCACAACAAACAGACATCATTTCACAAACACCTCAGTATTCACATCAACAACACTTCCAATATCAATAGTATTGAGATGTTCTACAACACCAAGGTGTATCTCAAATGCAATATCAAAATGTACCTCAATCATAGTATCCAAAAATTTTGCAACACCAAGGTGTATCTCATGTGCAATATCAAAATATACCTCAAACATAGAATCAAGGAGTTTCAAAATATCAAGAAAAGCCATAGAGGAAATATTACCAACTAGGAAGGAAATTCACCCCTTTGGGAGAAACTTTAGAGGTAATCATGCATGAACTAGTACAACATGACCTTATAAAAATCAATTACAGTCCAACTTATGGTGAACCAAGATTTAAACTCCCTTGGTATAACCAGTATGAATGATGTGAGTTCCACAAAATCAAGGGTCGTAGAATGAACAGATGAAAAACACTCAAAAACCTCATCCAAGACCTCATTGATTAAGGAGAAATATCTATTAAAAATGATGTACTAGGGCCATATACCAATGGAAACAATTATGATATCTCAACCTCAAAATTTGAAAGAAATGATCAAGAGTTATCTATCATTGATCACATTGACAATGTCTCTACATCATCTAGTGAGCAAGAGGACATACATCAAGAATTTAATCCCAAGTACGATGGAATCAATCACCCAAGTCTAGCAATGAATCAATCCAAGATATATTGACATCATCCAACCTCATGGTAGTACATATTTATGATCAAGAGACTCTTGATCCAACACTTATACCCAATGCAGAAGGTCTAAGCCAAGAGTCATTGCCCATATGCCCACATTTTGAGAAAATCCAAGGATCCCTTACAAGCAATCCATTCTTTGAAATTTATCCATGTCAAGAATGTGATACAAAGAATTTCAAAGATAATACCACACACAATCAAGATAAAGAATCCCTATCATCAAAATACTATAATGACTTGGCAGATATCTTCCAAGACATCCCATGTTTTCCAAAAGAAGAACACATCCATATACCAAGCACACATACATCTAGCCATGAGATGATTACTCCTAATGGACATACAAATGATATTCATCTAATACAAGAGTCCCATACTCTTGGTATCATTTCAAAAGAACAAGAGTCTCCTAATCTTAACATCTCTACAAAGGGTCAAGACTTAGTAGAATCCAAAGACATATTGGAAAGGGATTAGGAAGAGGACTCATACATAAGTTGTGAATTAGAAACATCTTGTATAGATATATCATAAGGGGATCAAGAAGAGGACTTATAAATAAGTTGTGAATTAGAAACATCCTATGAAGGAATATCAAAAATGAATCATAAGGAAGACTTTTGCGTAGATAGTAAATCAGAAAAACCTCTTGAAGAAGCATTAAAATCTGATATTTCATAAGATTAGGTTGAAGATATCAATCAAGAAGGTATCCCACATCTGAAGGAGCCTATCAGTGAGGAAGCTACCACATTTGAAGATCCACAACAAAGAAAAGAGGGATTAGCACCTTGTTTCCAAGATAAGACATATCCTATTGCAAATAAACTCTCTCAACATATTCAGTATCAAGGCAGAGGATTAGGCCTACATGAACAGGGTATCCTAGAACCAGTGAAAATTATTGGTAATCATAAGCATCAAGTTCTTGGTTATTCAAAGGAATCTAAACATATCAAGGATACCTCCATAATACTGGATGCAAATTTATCTAATGCAAACACCAACATAGGGAGCATGAAGGATCCTTATGATAAAATTGCTACCAGTGCTACAACTAGCCATGTCATGAATTTTCATCTGCATATATTTCCATCCTCTGATTGGGATCAAGAAAAAGATAAAAAGATATACCTAAGAACAAAACAATTCCTTGAAGCAAAAGAATCAACAAAGCAAAATGGACAAGAAAAATTCAAATGGATACAAAAGAAAAAGCAAGAAAATCATCCCTATCAAACTCCATTAGTCAAAGAAACTATGGGGAAAAATCAAAAAAGGAAGTTCATCCATAAAAGATGCAATGTAAAAGAAAGCTTCAAGAGAAACTTACAAGGTATATCAAGACATTGGTCCCAATCGAATCTCCATATCCACCCATCATTGCTCATCATCCCAAGTTTGGAGAGTCAAAGGTTCCAAAATATCAACCAATCCCTCAACAAATTTTACCATCCATGATATCCAAATCTCACATTGACCATGTGTTGGTAGAAAATCTTTATCATAAGGACTCTAAGGGAACTCTATTGCGATGTGTGCATCAAGGTAAGGTTAACTCTGGTATCAACCAGGAAGATCATAATTATCAAGGGTTACTTTTAAGCACTCGTATCGTAGAAAAACAACTTCTCCAAGCAGGATATCATTGCCACATCATGACAATAACAACAACCATATCATCACCAACAACGTCTACATCAGAACAACTAAGTGGTTAAAAATAAGCAAAAAATGGTCACCATGATGAAAACCTGGTAAACATGTGTCTTGTGTAGAATTGAGAATCTACATGTTCCATTTCAAGAGGAAGCATCTCAACATATCCATAATGAATCCAATCCATTTTTATCCAAATCCTACTTATCTTGATCTTGAAAAATGTTTGATATAAATTTTACACTTTCTTATAGAAAGCATCTTGACATGGGTTCTTATCATTGATCCTATCCTATCCAAAATTATCTGAGCAATAGAGGAATTTTCCAAAAGGGCATACTCCATCCAAAAAATATTATCTTATCACAAGATAATCTATCATTGCTAGACACTGGGGGCAAGTCCTTACATCTTGCTTCAAAATAAATCTTGATCTATGTCTTCTAGCTCATGTTGTGATCTAGGAATTGTCCAAATAACAAGGTGTGCCACATGGTACCCTTCCCAATTTGTTGCAACAACAAGGTGTACCACCAACTCCCTACCATGGTAACCTTCAAAGATGATGACAGCATGGATTATTCCTTCACTTAACACTTCTAAGATATCAACAATTTCTTGAACCCCACAACTAGTTCAAGTAAGCTTTTCCACAACATATCCTCTAGAAAAAAAAAAAGTGAAGTACTAATCCAAGTTTTCAACATCTTATACCCTAGGAAAGAGGGTAAAAAAATCCACCAACGCACCACCAGGGTAACCTTTAAAACAATTATTCCCAACAACAAGGTGTACCACCAATGCCCTACCAAGGTAACCTTCAAAGATGATGACAACATTGAGTATTCTTTCACTCAAAAATTATAAGATATCAATAGTTGCTTCAACCCCACGACTAGTTCAAGTAAGCTTTTTTGCAACATATCCTCTAGAAAAAAAAACAAAAGTATCAATCCAATTTTTCAACATCTTACACCCTAGGGAAAAGGGTAAAAATCCAAAACAATAGAAAAAAGAGATAAAAATACAAAAAAAAAAAAGCAAGAAAAATAGTAAAGACAAATAAAACGTTCTTTTAGTGAAAACCACTTTGTGGCACTCCTAGAATAGGCACCATAGTGAAAACCTAGAAAATAGGCTCTATGTGTGCATAAAACATGCATCATTATCTATAAACACTTTTTCATAACATCCACCCATCCATTTCATAAATCATGTATCCAACCATGGCTTGTCAATGATTAGGGTAAATCATTTTATTGGGGGAAATTTCTCAAAGCTAGTCATGGATTAAATATTGCAGCATTCAATCATGGTCATAAAACAACAAAAGTCAAAAACACTAGAAACAACCCAAATCAAAAATATGTGAAAAACATCAAAAACAAAACAAAATCGTTGGGTTATTCCTTCACTCAAATAGTCTAAGATATCAAAATTTGCTTGAATCTCACAACTAGTTCAAGTGAATTTCCCACGACATATCCTCTAGACACAAAAACGGGATATCAATTAGAGCTATCGATGTTGTTTACCCAAAAACAATTCATGATTTGAGTCAAATGGTCAAACTACGTGGTCTTTGCATGTACAACATAAGCAAGTATTTTTAGCACTCGAGACCCTAGGTCAGTCCCCTTAGGTTTCCAACATTCTTTATTTCAACTTAGTCAAAAAATGCAAAATCCCAAAAACATATACAAAATCCAAAAAAAATCACAAAAAATAGAAAAGATCAAATCAAAACAAACTACGAGCCTCTATGTGTACAATGTAGGAAATAATTATCTTTGATGAGCCCTCGAGGCCCTACGTTAGTCCCCTGAAAATAACCAAAACAACATCATAAAACTTAGAAAATAAAAAAGACCCATCCCATCATCAAAATCCACAATAAACGTTTCACCCATAATAATCAAATCATCACAATCATCCTTTGACAAAAAAAAAAAAAAACAAAGAAAACATCAAAAGATAGAACTTTCAAGAAAAACACTCGCTTAAGAGTTGACTATAAATAGACAAAGATAATGCCAAAGTATCGACTACCTATCTTCTTAAACAAGTCCCAACAACATCTGAGATATGTCTTAATGGATCCATTCCTATGATAGGCATTATCAACAACGAATAATAGCCCCACCCTAAAATAGATATGGCAAGTGATACTACAACTTTGTTTATCTTTTTGTGGTCTTAGTTTTTGCAATTTAATTTATTGACTCATTCTCAAGATCTCTTAAGGATGTCCATATGGATTTAGAGAGGAAGGAATGGGGGCAATTGAGCATTATTTAAATTTGTTGTTTGTAAGATATTTTGTAATATTACCATGGAGAATACTTGCTTTGTTGGGTATGGAAGTTGTATTAAAAAAATTTGTGAAGCAGTTACATGTTAGGTGTTCTATACCTCTTTGTGTGACAGGTCCAAAAAAAATTTCATACAACCCCCTATACTTTAAACAAAGTTTTTGTATGTCTGGTATGAACAAAAATACACTTTTTTTGAAGATTCAAATTCCATGCAATAGATACAAACTCACCTTGGTAATTCATACCTTGGTGCATTGTATATGTTTGCTACTGGTACCACCTATCTCTCATCTGAATAGCTTACCCACACTCTTGGTGGCACTCCTAGTATGACTGTGTGAGTGAGTGTGATATCTGGTGCCTCACTGAGTATAGGATATCCTCTGCTCAGGGGGCACTACCTCATAATACCTCATCCTATAATACTCACACTCCCCAGTAGTCTCAAGTCCCTTTGCCACAACCTCTTCAATGGAGGTACCCTCCGTTGATCTCAGTATCCTCTCTACTATCCTCTCTACCTATTGGCAATGCTATCTCAAACTGTCCCTCTCTACAACCAGCTGGGCTACCTATGGGTCTGGGGGGGGTGGTTGTGCCATCTATGCCTATAACTATGAGATAGTAGTCTATGCATGTACTAACTGGCTCTGGAGAGCATATACCTGTGTCTGATGTGTGTCAATTTGGCCTTGCTGCTCTCATGAGGGAGCCCTAATAGTAATTTGTGAAGGCCCTATAGTTGGGTACTCCACTATCCTAGGTCTGGTCCTGAATGAAACATCAAAAAATAATCTCTCTCCACCACCTCATTCATCCCCATCATCATCATCATCATCATCATCATCATTGTCTTTCTCACCCTCATCTCTATCAATGTCTATATCTTGACCACCACCCACATCCTCTCCTCCTCCATAGGTAGGCTGCTCTGCCTATGCCTATGCCTGTGGCTATCTTCGTGCCTGCTATAATGTTGGTCGATCTAGTAAGGGGGCAGGCTCATCTGGGCTAGTCAACCTAAAAAATGGATGAGTATGGAAGTATGTAGGCCTAGGTACTCTACCCTAGCTACCTCATATGGTATAAATGGGCCCCACTTTGCAACATCCTCTCATCATCTAGCATAATGGACTACACCCTGTGGAATGACCTGTACCCATCTAAACTGTCTCAGAAGCTACATGACCAAAAATATCTCAATAGTGAAAGGGGTCCTCCCAATCATATATCTAGATATGCCACAATAGGGTAGTTCAATATCGTCCTCATTCCAAGCCTCACAATCAACATAGGGCCTCCAAATCACTATATCCATATCGTCGAGAACTCTCTGCCAATATTCCAACTTTCCCAACTTAGGCTAGACAAGTGTACTTATGTATGCATAAACATATGGTCGGTTGATGGGATGATCTCTCCCTGCAAAGGGTTGGGTGATAGAAATATGCTCCCATGACCAAATCTATAGAAGTGTCACCCCAAAAGAGATAACCTTCCCATATATATATACCACCTAATGCAAATCATGGTATAGATGGGCTAACATGCAAGAACCCCAGTCATAACTAGTTTGATGGAGGATCTAGTCCTCTAGAACTCTCCCCCAACCAATCGATAGTCCCTTCGACCTGCAGTTGGGACATAAGAAGCCACTAATGAAGCCAACCAAAATTGAGGGAAGTGGGGCATAACCCTCGACCATATCTCTCCACAAGATCTCATATCTGCAGATACGCAGATCCTTAAATACTTGTCACAAAGCATCTATCCCCCCAATCTCCTTGTAGTCATAGACCATAATCTCGCCAACTACAAGGATCCCTAGAATCTTGTACACATCATCGGGTGTGACTGTGATCTCTCTAGTGGGTAAGTGAAAGGTATTATGCTCACTATACCACCGCTCGGCTAAAGATGTCAATAGTTCCCTATTGAACCTATACTGTGGAATCTTGAGAAGTGAACCCAAACCACATCTAGCAATAACCCCAACCTCCTACTAAGACAATCCGGGAATCATCTCCTAGGTCTGGGGAAATATCCCTTTGATTTGGAGGATTTTAAGATCCTCCTATGTATCATATCCATATCAATCAGATCATCAGAAAATAACATCAATCAATCAAACAAATCAAGCAATCATGTCAAATCATATCAGGCAAGCAAATCATATCATCATTAATATTTGTTTTCATTTCAGAAAGAAAATTTATCAAAAACAAATCAATCATTACTATTTGTTTTTCATTAAACATGAAAGAAAATATATCAAAAACAACATCAAATCATCATTACTATTTGTTTTTCATCAAGCATGAAGACAAATTTATCAGCTAGTCATCAATATATCAACATTTTTACTATTTGTTTTTCATTTCGGAAAGCAAATTTATTAGAATCAACATCATCAAATCAATCATTTTACTACTTGTTTTTAATTTCAACATGAGAACAAATTTATCAGATTATCATCAAAATCACATCAATTATCTTGATGCTTCTCAATTTTATCTAATTAGTTGTCTAATATAGTAAAAAACATCAAGAACTCATCAATTGTTCCTTAAACAATCAAAATCAACAAAAAATCATGGATGCACTAAAATAGAACATCTATGTGCTAACTCAACAAATGCGCTAGTTTATCCATGAATGCGCTAAAATAGAGGGTAAATGCATTAATCTAGCGTATGCACTACTCTATCAAGTGAATGCGCTAGACTATAAAATATATGTGCTAATCAATAAAATGTGCTAAAGTCCTAAATCAATGCGCTAAATGATCATCTTATGCGCTAGATTTAACCTATGCGCTACTTTATCAAATCTATGCGCTAAATCGCCTTATGCACTAATCTATCAGCTAAACTCCCTACTCTGTGGTGTATATGCGCTAACCTAGATGCGCTATTCTACCTAGCCTATGCACTAAATGGGGCCTCGCATGTGCTAAAACACATTTCTATGCGTTAAAACATAAATTCAAATTTGTAAAAAAATCAAAAAATCATGCGAAATTCATCAAAAAAATTCACAAGGAAGGTTTCACGATCTTACCGACGGTCCATACATGGTTGGTCGCTGATGTCATTGAACCTAATTGAATCTATATCGCTCGTAGTGGATCAACATCTCGATTATCCTCTCTCAGAACTCTATTTTCGCCAAATGCAACTATTCAAATGACAAGGACTTTTACCTTTTTCCACCTTTTAAGGGGGTAAATAAGGTAGGGTTATTTTTATTTTTCACCACGCAGAGTGCTATTTCGGTAGATAAATCGGTGAAACTTCTTTAAATCATTCAAAATCTTTGAATCATCATCAAAATCTTCAAACTCGCAATTTATCTCCCAAGGGGACATATACCATCATCAAACAATTTTTCAACGTTAAGGGAAAAAATTTCATTATCTGAATTTTTCTTTGAAGCAATGTGTAAAAAACCACTTCAAAGAGGGAAAAAATGTATACATCTAAAAATGGTCACATTAAATCAAGCCTGATAATTAATTAAATATGAGCTATTTAATTCTTATTTTAAAGTCATCTACATATAAATAAATTTAATTATTTATTTATATTGTTCACTTTCTAATTCTTCTAATTTAATTAAATAAATAAGTTTATTTAATTATTGTCATTTTCTTTTATTCCTCTTAATTAATTAAATAAATTTTATAATTTATTTAAATTAATTATCGTATTACTTTAAGTTTGAATGTTTAAATTCAAATAAAAGATCTTCTAAATTCATCATTATTTCTAATTCTTTACGTCACACATAATTAAATATTTTAAATATTTAATTAAACACCTTTTTCACTTCTCACATATAATTAAATATTTTAATTATTTAATTATGGAAGCTTCTAAATTCAAGTCACATATAATTAAATAACTTAATTATTTAATTATGGATTTATCCTCAACTACCAACTAAATCCTCATAAGTAAAATTGCCAAATGGCTACTTTCCTTCATTTTTGAAAGGAAGAGGTCGTGTAGGAGGAAACATTTTCCCTCTTTCTCTCCAACTTCTCGATCTTCCACCATTCATCTTACCAGGCTTGATTTCAACCGTTGATCTTTGCCAACTAGGATTTTTCTTGCAAAAGTCTATAAATAGAACTTGTTTGTGCTTTGAAAAGGATCTAGAATCTAAGTGAATATAGCTTGAGCATTATAGTTGCATTTATGCAACATTTAGCAATTTTATTTTCTTGAGCATAGTATCTCATCTTTCATAATCCATTTTAGTTTCATATCTTAGATTCATCATCTCATATCATTTAGCATAGAAATACATGTTGCATAATCTCATTCTCTAGGTTTTTATTCTGCCAAGCTACTACTTACACAATCTGAGAACCAGTAGCTTACAACGAATCCTTGGAGATAGAGGACATTGGGACATCTTTAAAGAATCTGTTGTGTTTAGAGTTTTCTTATCTTTAAATTAGATTTCTTTAATATAATATCGCATTGGTTTTTTTTTTTAACTCTTTAGTTTAGTCCACATATTCACACACACATTTTTGGCGCCCACCATGGGGCCTTTGTGCCGGTTTTATGGCAGGTTATGAATCGGACTCGCTGTTTAGCACATACGAGGCCCGTTTTAGTGCATCCATGATTTTTTTTAACGCATATCTAGGTTATTTGAGCACATCCCTAGGATTTATTTTAGCACATATATGCTCTATTTTAGCGTATTTATGTGTTCTTTTAGTGCATCTAGGAGACTATGAATTTTAATCCTAATTCCGACGTGTCCGCAGACAAAGATTAATACTTTCTACATATGGTTAAAATGAAGCAATCCTAGGGTAGTCACCAAACAATTGATTTATCTTGGATAAAATGAATTCCATATCTTTTGTAAAGCAACATCTTCACCTAGTTTAACAAATTGTCATTTGGGATTAAAACTGAACAAAATTGTTTGTTGTGATTGTTAGGTGATAGGCCTATGCTCTCCCCTTAACTAGGTGATAAAAATTCCAAACTCATCTTTTCATTTCATGTATTTATGCTTTATAAAAACCTTTAGCAGGCCTTCTCTTGTGGGAAAAAGTACTCACCCAAGAGGAACAACCTAAGTGGGAACCTCTAAAGCCAAGGATTCCAACCCACTATAATCAAAAGTGATTTGTTGATGAAAATCCACTCGACAGTAGTGTGCAAGATAACCATCCCCAAAGCCTTTTTTCTAAAGGTTGGGAGGTCTCCTGAGGGAGTATATCATTTTCCGCACTGAACATAAACACTTACTACGTTCACCCTAGTGTAGAATCCAACTGAGTTAGTGGCCAAACATTAAAATCCTCATTGTGCAAGGGGAGGGAAGAATCTACCCCCAAGTCACTCACCATATAGTTTCCAAGGACCGTTTTCTCAAGGGATCGAGAAATCTAACTTTGAGTATGCACCTATAAAAGATAAAAACACGGGCTCCCTCTAGGGGGTGACATGACTATGTGAGTCAACACAATTCTAAGATGTGGGTTGTGATGACTATGATGAACTTTTTGACAATTAAGAGTGAGTCTGCTTGAAGTGTTGGTTTTTTTCAATACCCATGGAAATTTCGAAGAAAATACACTTATTGTTAGATTTTAGGACTTTGAAAACAACTTTTTTTCCCACTGCATGCCATGTTTTTCAAACATTAATTCAGATAAAGATAATCCAATTCAGAAAACTATCAAAATATGTATGTTCTAGCGCATTCCTGCTCTATTTTAGTGCATCCCTGCTCTATTTTAGAGCATTTATGCTCTATTCTAGTGCATCCATGCTCTGTTATAGTGCATTCCTTCTATGTTTCAGCGCATCGATCTGATCTTTTAGCTCATTAATTAAAAAATTTAGCACATCCTTGACATAGAGTAGCACATCTGTTTTCTAAGTCAAGAGAGTTTTCTGACGCAATCTACCACCAAGTCTGGTCTTTTCTATGCTTAGGGTCTGGAAATCTACAACCTTTGTTAAGAAATCCCTTGAAAAAAGGATGAAGAAACCAAAAATGTCCCTTTGTTACAAGAAGCTTTTGAAAAGGAGATGCTTTTTATACCAAAGTCAAAAAAAATTTCTTGAGCATCGAAATTTCATCCATCGATATCATGAATTTGCTAGAGGATTTCCTAATGATTTTTCTTTAGAGCCATTATCTTCACAATATTTCTTTCAATGAAGAGCTCTTTCACAGAGGCATAAGCATAGTCAACCCATTCATCCCTCTTTCATCCCACAACCTATAATTTAGTATTCCAATTGTCTTGATCAAGTGTTTCAATAGAGAACTTGGAAGCATTACGCTTTTGTAAATTTCTTATTTTCTCAAACTAAGATCAAAACATCACAAAGTGCATCATCACATCCTTTTCAATTTTTAGTTTAATTCCCATAATAGGATCATCATCCTTCAATCCAGGGAATCACAAACTAGAAATTAGAAATTTCTTTAGTCATATCAATAGAATCCATCATTCTATTCTGACTAGGACATCCAACAAATTGCACTCTCACATTTGTGATCAAAATTAGTAAAAAATTGGTATAGGCATATGCTTGTTTTCACAAGGTCCCAAAAGCACCAAGAAGAAGATGAAAGGGAAAATCCATTTGGCAACATGGGTGATAGGGAAGAAAATCCTTTTCATAGGTTTCATACTAGGAATAATTCAAATGATAATGAAATAACCAAGGAAGTGCTTCAAGAGGATGAATAGGATCCATAATTTCATACTCTCTTGGACAAGATCTTAGAGCGGAATAAAGAAAGATACTTTCTTTTATTAGCAAACCAAGGAGCTAAAATACCCTCTGATTTTGATACTGTGAAAATTAAAGAAGATCCTGAAAGAGTTGAAACCCCCTTAAATGATTTTAGTTCTCTTACCCAACAAATAAGAGAACTACAAGGACAAATTAAAGAAATACAAGGGGGCACAACCAAGAAATATGTTTTGGAAGATATTTTCCCATATCCTTTCGACAAGAATCTCAACATGATTCCTTTTCCAAAGCATTGTGAAACCTTTAAATTTGATAGGTACAATGGGAAAATGGATCTTATTGATCATGTGAGGGATTTTTAAAATATGAGCTTGGAATTTTCTCATGAAGATACATACCTGATGCTATTGTTTCCACAGAGCTTAGGTGGACAATCCATGGAGTGGCTTTCCAAAATCACTCCCCTCATCAAAATGTTTGAGGAGTTAATCAATAAATTCATATCTCAATATTCCTAAAATATACAACATCAAATAACCATGCTTGATTTGTGCAAAGAAAATAAAAAGACTAGGGAACCCCTCATCACGTTTCTACAAAGATGGAGAAGGTTATTTGCAAGATATTCTCATCCAGTTCCTGAAAAGGAAAAGATGGAAATATTTATTAACAGTCTAAATCAAGAAATGAGTTATAGGCTAAATCTTCATTGTCCTCAATCATTTTGAGAAATTTATTGAAAACACGATCACTATCAAAGGATCCTTGGTCAAGAGAGGAGTCCTAAAGTTGGACAAAGATGGTCCAAATTTGTATAATCATAACAACAACAAAAATGATAAATCAAGGTTTTGGACTAGAAATAAGAATGTTGTAAATGATGGGGTGGTAGATGCCAACAATGTGAAGGAAAATCCAACCATTCTCAATGTATCAAGTATTCAACACACCAACAAAAATCTTGGAAATTTCACTAACCAAAGCAATAACAATTTCAATCAGGGAAACAATGCTAATCAGGGAAATATGGCCAATAATCATGACAATTTTAATAATAATCTCAAAAAAAAATCCCTATGATCTTCGTTGGCATGATTTCCCTCAATCAATCATATCTATACAAATGACTAGCAAGTTAATGTCATCAAGGTCAAAGGAAGCAGTCTAAAAGAAATCCAATGAAGAGATAGCTGAAAAAATTCTAAGATTGCAGGAGAATTCTGATACCGATTCAAATGAGTATGAATGGGATACCATTTATAATGATGAATTCTAGAGAGACAAATAGGTGGATGTTATACAAAAATATACACCCATGCTCACACAAGGAGAAAGTTCAAGGCCTCCACTTGACTATGTAATTCAAAGTGACCATGACTCTAGTGATGACGATTCAGTTCAAAGCAAGACGAATAATCGATAGAAGGATACCATCATAAATCTTCCCCATAGAAAGAATTATAACCATGTCATGACCTTAACTGCCAGTGACCTCACCCAACTAGACGATCCCTTACCCTTGGTCCATCCTGAGCTCATTGATTGGGAACAAACTGAACCAATCGATATCACAATCTTCCCAAACGATGAAACCATTGTAAATTTTCTTTGTTCCTCCAACTTGGAAATAGGTTCCACCAGTGAATCTCATGATCAAAATCTCAACCAAGAGAGTGCCAATTTTCTCATCTAAAAAAATATCAATATAAAAGATAGATCTAATGGTGAAAACCAAAAAAAGGCAGTATTAGATCATGAAAAAGGAAAAATAAAGAGCATATCTAACGGTGAAAACCTTTCAAAGGAACTCAAATATGAGAAACTTGACACTCTCCCTAAGCACTATCAGGAGAGATCTTCTATTTTGATAGAACCAACGAAAGAAATCAATATAGGTACTGCAGAATAGCCGAAGATTCTACAACTTGTTGCATCATTGAAAGAGGAAGAAGTCCCAAATTTCACCAAATTTATGAAGGATAATCAAATCAACTTTGCATGGTCATATGAAAATATGCCTCGATTGGATCCGAACCTTATCATGCACCATTTGTCCATCATGCCAGGGGGAAAAACCGTGAAACAAAAGCTTAGAAAGATGCATCCGCATGTGAAATTTTTAGTCAAAGATGAATTGAAGAAACTATTGGATGTAGGATTCATTCGGTCTATCAACTATGAAGAATGGATCTCCAACATTGTACCAATATCCAAACCAAATGGATGAATCAGAATCTATACATATTTTTTTGATCTAAATAAAGTGTGTCCAAAGGATGATTTTCCTCTACCTAATATTGACACGATTGTGGATTTAACAGCTGGGCATGTCATGTATTCATTGATGGATGGATTTTCTGGATATAATCAGATAAATATCGCAGCTAAAGATCAAGATAAGACCACATTCACATGTCCCCGAGGTACATTTTGTTGGAATGTAATGTCGCTCGGACTCAAAAATGCAAGAGCGGCCTATCAATAGGCAATGACTAAAATTTTTCATGACATGATGGACACATTCATGGAGGATTATGTAGATGATCTCTTAGAAAAATCATACACAAGAGAGGGACATCTAGATATCTTATCCAAAATATTTGTCTAGATGGAAAAATTCAAGGTCAGACTTAATCCCAAGAAATATGTCTTTGGGGTAAAATCTTGAAAACTCTTAGGCTATATTGTGTCAGAAAAAGGAATAGAAGTAGATCCAACAAAGGTCCAAGCCATCCTGGTGATGCCACCAACAAGGAACATCAGTCAACTATGATTATTACAAGGACAATTACAATCCATCAGGAGATTCATTGCATATTTGGCAGACAAGAGTTTTCCTTTCACGCATCTCTTCCATAAAATTTTCCGTTCAAATAGGAAGACAAGTGCAAAGTAGCATTCGATCAAATCAAGCAGTATCTAATGATCCCACCAGTATTGATTCCACTAGTACCAGGAGAACCACTCATATTGTACATTTCTACCATAGAAGTATCCTTGGGGACATTATTGGCACAAGAGGACATTAACAAGCCATGAGCTAAACTACACTCTCATTGAAAAAGCTTGTTTGACAATAGTGTTTTCTTTTGAAAAGTTGCGGCACTATATGTTAGCTCATACAGTCAAACTTGTCGCAAAGCAAAGCAACCTTAACTGGCCGATTAGCTAAATGGGTAATGATCCTAAGTGAGTTTGATATTCACTATGTGAATCGAAAGGAAATTAAAGGGCAGGTCATAGAATATCAGTTGGCAGAAGCACCTTTACAAACAAACCATCCAATGCACATCGAATTTTTGAATGTCAATGTTTTCACAACAATGACCAAGCAATCATGGACACTTTATTTTGATGGGTCCTATACACAACATGGCTCAGGGGAAAGAATTATTTTTGTCACACCTCGAGGACATACCATTCAAAAGTCTTATCAGTTGATGTTTCCTTTCACTAATAACATAGACGATTATGAAGCATTACTTATTGGAATGAGAATAGCATTGGACTGGAAGATCACAGAGCTACAAGTTTATGGTGATTCACAACTTGTCATTAATCAAATAAATGATGAATATTAGACTAAATATGACAAGTTGATGTCTTATAAAAATATGGTAGATGATTTCAAGAAGTATTTTGTTGAGATTAAGTTCATGCAAATTCTATGGATCGACAACAAAGCTACAGATGCCATGGATATAATTGCATCACTACTGCAATTATTAGAGAACCAAGCTTGATATGAATTCCTTGTGGAACAACCATTTTCCCCTACCTATGACAATCTTGAAACCCAAATCATTTGTCACCTGACTGGTTCTGATTCCCACTTATACGGAAGAATCTATGCCTATTTGAAAGATACTATCTTACCCCTGGATTTGTCCTAGAATCAGAAAAAGAAACTTCATATGCCAATCTTCTCGCTATACCCTAATCATTGATACCCTATATTGACATTGGTCTTGATGGTACCCTCATTAGATGTCTTGAATGTGATGAATCCAAAAAATCCTTACAAGAGGTTCATGGTGGTATTTGTGGGACTCATTCAAGTGGACTAACCTTAGCTAAGAAATTTGTTAGAATGGGTTATTATTGGCAAAACATGGAAAAGGAATCCTTCACCTTTGTGAAGAAATATTCAAAATTTCACATTCACGTAAATCTCATTCATGCTCCTACTCAATAACTGTAACCCTTCACTACCACATGGCCTTTTTTTTAGTGGGGACTAGATCTAGCTGGAAAAATACACCCCTCTTCATCAAATGGGCATAATTTTATAATCACGACCACAAAATATTTTACCAAGTGGATTGAAGTTATTCCATTAAAAACAATAACCAGAAAACAAATATCATCCTTCATCCTGAATTATATCATATGTCGGTATGGCATTCCTAGCTCCATTATCACAAATAATGGAAGACCTTTTAAAAATCAAGATGTTGACAAACTTTGTGAGAGATTTCATATCCAACACAAGTTCTCTACACCTTATTATCCATAGGGAAATGGCCAAGCAGAAGCTTCAAATAAAACAATTCTGAAGATCCTAAAGAAGACGATAAATGTTGTCGGTCGTGATTGGCATGTCCAATTAAATCCAGTTTTATGGGCATACAAAACCAGAATTCGCATGCCAATAGGGGCCACCCCATATGCCTTATTCTATGGAGCAGAAGAAATCTTGCCACTATAGGTTGAGATTCCCTCACTTCGAGTCTCATTGAAGGGACTCATAACTCATGAAGAATACAGAATTTCCAGATTGCAAGAACTGGAGCTACTTGATGAGAGACGAAAAAGTGCAGCCAATCACTTGAAGGGTTACCAATAGGTCATTTCTCATAGCTACAATGACAGAGTAAAACCACAAAAATTTCAAGTGGGTGAGTTGGTCCTGAAATAAAATCCCCACAACCAACAAGATCGGGAGAAGAAAGGAAAGTTTGAGCCCAATTGGCTGGGTCCATTTGTCATCATTGAAGCATATGGTTCGAGAGCATATCAGTTATCTACACCAGAAGGGGAATTTTTTTAATATCCAATCAACAACATCCATGTGAAGAATTTTTATATTTAAAAAATCCAAAAATAGTATAAAATGTGTTAAAAAATCCAAAAACAGTATAAAAAGTCCTGAAAAAATACAAAAATAGCATAAAAAGTCATGAAAAAATCATAAAAATCAGAAAATGTCCTGAAAAAAATTGTTACCTTGATGAAAACCTAGAAAATAGGTGTCTTGGTGACAACAAAAAAATCAAAAAGATCAAAAATACAAAAAACATAATAAAACAATGAGAAAAATACAAAAAAATAAAAAATAAATAAAAAATCGTTGCCTCAATGAAAACCTAGCAAACAGGCATCTTGGTAACAATAAAAAAATCATAAAATCTGAAAAGGTGCAATAAAAAAAAATGGTGAAAACCTGGAAAATAGGTGCTATTTATGATTTAGCCGGTTCTTCCATCTATTTAGTTACATCATGTATCATTCATACATAGCCATTTGTATCAGCATCAAATCCATACCTTGCCATCATATTTGCATCATGTGAACAAAATTTCCTAGAAGCGGCAAGGATTTCATCATGGCTTTATGATCATTGTTTATATTCCTAGTAGTAGGTTGTGTCTAATCAGGAGTCAAAGTGCAAACTCGTTGGGGGCAATCAGCTCTTTAGTCTTCAAGCAGACAAACGGAAACATGCATCAAGTATAAGAATATCATATCAACAATCAAATTTTTGATCAAGCTTCGTCAAAACATCTATGAGACATAAACTAAACAAACCGGATGATCTTAATCTGAATAAAATAATTGGAACACTTAAAGCATAAGTTGAACTGTTGTTTTGAAATTTGATGATATCATAACTCTGGAGTGGCTCAATGATGTACTAAAATAGAATCACAAGGAAGGAGTATGATTTTTCTTTATTTGTTTTCTGTAAGTTAATCATTATTAGTGTGCAAATTTTTCATGAGACATGGTTTACAAATGTATCATTGATGAAATTTTGGGATTTACATAGGAAAAGGATTAACTTTTTTCTATTTACGCAAGCAATATTCAGGTCATCTCGGTTCAATTATACCTCCATGCTTGTATTAACTTGCTATATCAAACATCATGAAAGTTGTACTTAGGATATTATCAGGGAGGATCTACCCTATGATGCTTGTACTAACTTTCAACATATCAAAAGGCTCAATGATGATAAACAAGCATAAAATTGGCTCACAAAATGACAACAGTGTATAGTTCATTTTGCATAGTTAGGTTTGCATGATTCATATAGATTGCATTTATTTTGTGGTTGTATAATATATTTTTGAAGGTTCGCAAAGGAATCAAAAGCAATATGCCTCTTTTGAATAAAGATTGAGTACATTTGGACATTGGCTGAAATCATTCTCAGTTCATTTTCATTATCATTTTCATATTATTTTTATCAATCATTCATTATCACTTCATTTTTCATTTGCGTTATCATTTTCATATCATTTCATTATCATTATTAGTTTCATATCTTTGCATTTTTATATCATCTTTTCATTTTCGTTTGCATATCATTTCCATTTTCATATTTATATCATTTTCATGTCATTTTATCAATCATTTCATTTTCATATATCATTTTTCATTATCACTTGCATTATCATTGACATAATCATTTTTTATCATACCATCATTCATATTATTTCACATCTTTTCATATCATTTCATTTTCACAATTAGTTTCATATCATTTAATATTCACTTTCATATCATTTTTATTTTCATATCATCATCATTATTAGTTTCAATTTCATATCATTGCATTATCATTTGCATATCATCGTTTTCACATTCTTATTATTTTCGCATCATTTTCACATCATCATTTTCATGTTCATTTTTCATTAACATTTGTATATCATTTTATCATCTCATCATTTCATTACCATATTTTCCTATCATATCATATCATCAATATCATATTTTCACATCATTTTTTTCATTCATTATCGTTACCATGTCATTTTCATTTATCATTATCATTTTGCATTTAGAAATAATTGCATCATTATACATAACCATACATTGGAAAAGAATAAAATGCATTCATTGCATCCATTTCATCACAATATTATCAATACATTTTTCATACATCATAAAAATCATTCACATCATTCATCTTAATATATTTTGCATGTTCATCAAATCATAAAACATATAAAATTCATAAACATCATCAACATTCATATCATGTGCATAAGTATCATCGTCATCACATCATAAGATAGAGAGCATCATGCAAACATAATTATCCATAAACATGCATCATGATAATCATAAGCAACATGGCATATAGAAATAGAAATTCATACATAAACATCCATCATAGCATAATAAAGGACACATGCATATCAAAATCACCACTACATATCATATAAATCTCATCAAAATAAATGTCCAAATGTACAATGATATCAAATGTCCAAGAGAGATACATAAAATGTGACAAAAATTATGTATACAGAGTCATCAATGGGGAGCATTTGAGTGAGGACCATGGCTGCTACTACCACTAGAAGTAGTAGGCCTGGATGGATCTCTACCATTGGTACCACCTATCTCTCATCTGACTGGCTAGCCCACACTCCTAGTGGCACTCCTGGTATGACTACGTGAGTGAGTGTGAGATTTGGTGCCTGACTGAGTATAGGCTATCCTCTACTCAGGGGGAACTGCCTCATATTACCTCATCCTATAATACTCACACTCCCGAGCAGTCTCAAGTCCCTCTACCACAACCTCTTCGATGGAGGTACCCTCCACTGATCTTAGTAGCCTCTATGTTATCCCCTCTGCCTGCTGGTAGCACTGTCTCAAATTGTCCCTCTCTGCAACCAATTGGGCTACTTGTGGGTCTGGGGGTGGTGGTTGTGCCATTTGAACCTATAACTATGAGATAGTATCCTATGCCTGTGCTAACTAGCTCTGTAGAGCCTGTACCTGTGTTTGAAGGGTGTCAATCTGGCCATGCTGCTCTCATGATGGAGCCCTGATAGTAATATGTGAAGGGCCTATAGCAGGCTGCTCCACTATCCTCATTGTCCTAGGTCTAGTCCTAAAAGAGACATCAAAAAAGATTCTCTCTCCACCACCCCCGTCATCCCCATCATCATCATCATCATCATCATCATCATCATCACTATCATCCTCACCCTCATCTCTATCAATGTCTATATCCTGACCACCACCCACATCCTCTCCTCCTCTACCGGTAGGTTGCTCTACATGTGCCTGTGCCTATGGCTATCTCTGTGCCCATTGTAATGTTGGTCCATCTAGTAAGGGGGCAAGCTCATCTGGGTTGGTCAACCTCATAAATGAATGAGTATGGAAGTATGTTGCATACTCCTCTATCATCTAAGCATCCAAAATATCTGGTCGGTAATCCCAAAACTCTAGTTGTAGGCCTAGGTACTCTGCCCTAGCTTCCTCATATGGTATAAATGAGCCCCACTCTGAAACATCCTCTCGTCGTCTGGCATAATGGGCTACACCCTATGGAATGAGTTGTACCCGATCGAATTGTCTAAGAACCCACATGACAAAAAATTTCTCAATAATGAAAGGGTTTTTCCCAATCATATATCTAGATATTCCGCAATAGGGAAACTCAATATCATCCTCATTCTAGGCCTCATAATCAACATAGGGCATCCATATCACTCTATCCATATCGTAAAGAACTCTCTGCCAGTATTCCAACTTTCCCAGCTTAGGCTGGATAAGTGGACCTATGTATGCGTAAACATATGGTTGACCAATGGGATGATATCTCCTTGTAAAGGACCAGGTGATAGCAATATGCTCCCATGCCCAAATATGTAGAAGTGTCACCCCGAAAGAGAAACTCTTCCCATCTGTATATATCACCTGATGTAAATCATGGTATAGATGGGCTAACATGCAGGAACCCCAAGCATACTTAGTCTGATGGAGGACCATTTCCTCTACAAATCTCCCCCAACCAAATGATAGTCCCTTTGACCTGTGGTCAGGGCATAAGAAGCCACCAATGAAGCCAGCCAAAACTGAACCCTCAACCATATCTCTCCACGGGATCTAATATCCACAAATACGTGGATCCTGAAATACTCGTTGCAAAGCATGTATTCCCCCAATATCCTTGTGGTCATAGACCACAATCTCGCCAACTACTGGGATCCCTAGAATCATGTACACATCCTTGGGCATGACTGTGATCTCTTTAGTGGGCAAGTAAAAGGTGTTATTATCACTATGCCACCACTCAGCTAAAGCTATCAATAGTGCCCTGTTGATCCTATACTGTGGAATCCTGAGAAGTGAACCCAAACAATATCTAGCAATAACCCCAACCTCCTACTAGGACAATCCGGGAATCATCCCCCGGGTCTCGGGAAATCTCTCTCTGATCTGGAGGATTTTAAAATCCTCCTATATATCATATCCATATTAATCAGATCATCAGAAAAGAACATCAATCAATTAAACAAATCAAGAAATCATGCAAAATCATATCAGACAAGTGAATCATATCATCATTACTATTTTTTTTCATTTCGGAAAGCAAATTTATCAGAAATAAATCAATCATTACTATTTTTTTTCATTAAACATGAAAGAAAATATATCAAAAACAACATCAAATCATCATTACTATTTGTTTTTCATCAAGCATGAAGACAAATTTATCAGCCAATCAACAACACATCAACATTTTTACTATTTGTTTTTCATTTCGGAAAGCAAATTTATCAAAATCAACATCATCAAATCAATCATTTTACTATTTGTTTTTCATTTCAACATGAGAACAAATTTATCAGATTATCATCAAAATCACATCAATCATCCTTGATGCTACTCAATTTTATCTAATTAGTTGTCTAATATAGCAACAAACATCAAGAAATCATCAATTGTTCCTCAAACAATCAAAATCAGAAAAATTTCATGGATGTGCTAAAACAGAACATCTATGCACTAACTCAACAAATATGCTAGTTTATCCATGAATTCACTAAAATAGAGGGTAAATGTGCTAATCCAACATATGCGCTACTCTATCAGGCAGATGCGCTAGACTATCAAATCTATCCGCTAATCAAGCAAATGTGCTAAAGCCCTAAATCAATGCGCTAAATCCCTAAATTAATGTGCTAAATGATCATCTTATGCGTTAGATTTAACCTATGCACTACTTTATCAAATATATGTGCTAAATCACCTTATGCGCTAATCTATCAGCTAAATGCCCTACTCTATGGCATATATGCGCTAACCTAGATGCACTATTCTACCTAGCCTATGTGCTAAATGGGGCCTTGCATGTGCTAAAAGAGAAATTCAAATTTCTAAAATTTTCTAAACACCATGCAAAATTCATCAAAAAATTCACAGGGAAGGTTTCAAAATTTTACCGGCGGTCCATACATGGTTGGTCATTGATGTCATCAAACCTGCTCAAATCTATGTCACTTGTAGTGGATCATCATCTCGATTATCCTCTCTCAGAGCTCCATTTTCACCAAATGCAACTGTTCAAATGACAATGACTTTTACCTTTTTCCAACTTTTAAGGGGGTAAATAAGGTAGGCTTATTTTTATTTTTCACCACATAGAGCGCTATTTTGAGAGATAAATTGGCGAAACTGCTTTAAATCATTCAAAATCTTCGAATCATCATCAAAACCTTCAAACTTGCAATTTATTTCCCGATGGGGCATATAGCATCATCAATCAAATTTTCAAAGTCAGGGGAAAAAATTTTGTTATCTGAATTTTTCTTTGAAGCAATGTGTAAAACACATCACTTCAATGAGGGGTAAAATGTATACATCTAAAAATGGTCACATTAAATCAAGCCTGATAATTAATTAAATATGAGTTATTTAATTATTCTTTAAAAGTCATCTACATATAAATAAATTTAATTATATATTTATACTATTCACTTTCTAATTCTTCTAATTTAATTAAATAAATAAGTCTATTTAATTATTGCCATTTTCTTTTATTCCTCTTAATTAATTAAATAAATTTTTTAATTTATTTAAATTAATTATCATATTACTTTAAGTTTGAATTTTTAAATTCAAATAAAAGATCTTCTAAATTCATCATTATTTATAGTTCTTCACCTCACACATAATTATATATTTTAATTATTTAATTATGAAAGCTTCTAAATTCATGTCACATATAATTAAATAACTTAATTATTTAATTATGGATTTATCCTCAACTACCAACTAACTCCTCATAACTAAAATTTCCAAATGGCTATTTTCCTTCATTTTTGAATGGAAGAGGTCGTGTAGGAGGAAACATTTTCCCTCTTTCTCTCTAGCTTCCATCTTTCTCTCCAACTTCTCGATCTTCCACCTTTCATCTTACCAGGCTTGATTTCAACTGTCGATCTTTTCAAACTAGGCTTTTCCTCCAAAAGTCTATAAATATAGCCTCTTTGTGCTTTGAAAAGGATATAGAATCGAAGCGAATATAGCGTGAGCATTATAGTTGCATTTATGCAACATTTAGCAATCTTATTTTCTTGAGCATAGTATCTCATCTTTTATAATATATTTTAGTTTCATATATTAGCTTCATCATCCCATATCATTTAGCATAGAAATGCATTTTGCATAATCTCATTCTCTAGGTTGTCATTCTTCCAATCTACTGCTTACACAATCTGAGAGCCAACAACTTACAACGAATCCTTGGAGATAGAAGACAATGGGATGTCTTTAAATAATTCATTGTGTTTAGAGTTTGTTTATCTTTAAATTAGATTTCTTTAATATAATGTCACATTGTTGTCTTTGTTTAACTCTTTAGTTTAGTCCACATATTCACACACACATTTTTGGTGCTCACCGTGGGGCCCTTTCCTTATTTTTAATTTTTTTATTGCAATTTTTCTGGCAGGTTACAAACTAGACTCGTGGTTTAGTGCATACGAGGCCTGTTTTAGCGAATCCATTGAATATTTTAGCACATCCCTTCTCTATTTCAGTGCATTGCTTCTCTATTTTAGCGCATATTCAGGTTATTTTAGCGCATTGTCACTCTATTTTAGTGCATCCATGGGATTTATTTTAGCGCATATTTCTTCTAATTAAACATTCATCCTGCATAGAACATCATTAGTACCATATCCATTCTACATCCACAAACACTATCAATACATATCATGATGATAATAAACCAACTAAAAATATCATATAGCATGTATGGGGCATTCATCCATCAACATACATCACATCATGAAATGAGACAATGCATGATTCATTCATCCACATCAAATTCATACATTAGAAAAGCACAAAAACACATATAAACGTACATCATCATATATCACCATCACATAAACATTAAATGAGGCTAAATCAAAGAAGGTATATCTCATATATCATCGTCAAAAAGGGAATATGTCATAAATACATCATCCACAATGACACAAGTGTGATAGGATAATACAAAATCATAACATATATACGATGTCTCGACTAGACCAATGAATATATATAACACGCATGTCTACAAAATGCCTCTGCACCATGAATCAACATGAAGATCAAGTACCAAAAAATAGTGAGACCCTAACAAGATGGATGAAACACTACTGACCACCAAAAATATTTGGCTGTCTCATAGACTGATCACCTAAACCTGCACCTGTACCACCATTTCCATCACTCACAACACTCGACTCCCCAAACTGTGGACATTGAGAGGCCCTAGGAATAGTAGCATCATATACGATCTTCTAATAGGTGGATGCATGTAGATATCGATCTCGCTCAGCTCACATACTATCATGCTCTACCCGAAGAGTATCTCTCTTTGCTGTTAGTAACAAAACTTGA
The DNA here is from genome assembly GCA_007115665.2 of Sequoiadendron giganteum. Classification (NCBI taxonomy): domain Eukaryota; kingdom Viridiplantae; phylum Streptophyta; class Pinopsida; order Cupressales; family Cupressaceae; genus Sequoiadendron; species Sequoiadendron giganteum. Next base: position 386,737,266 of record CM021101.1, on the reverse strand, counting down.
GCCTCTACAACATTTTATCTACCAATCTCGCCATCTCGCTCTTCTTGGAGAGTATCCCTCTCTATTGTTATTAACACTACTTGATGCTATGTAGCATGCCATCTACCAAATCCTCCGCAACCTATCATTGTGCAACCTCTACATCTTTGGCTAGAGTCATTTGAGCTAGCAACATATCAACATCCCTAGCTAGTGTTGGAGGACCCAGAACCTGTCTCTGACCTTGTGCAGGAGGCACCCGCTCATCTTGGATATCTTGTGCCTCATCACGTTGAGCTCGATCCAACTGCTCTATGAGAACCTTAGCATGTTGTTACTCCCCACGACAACCTATAATGCCTCATCTACCCAAAATAGGATCACCTCTAGGATTAGTAATCCTCAAAGGCCTGTGTTGTGCCCACCACTCTTCATAATCATGAGTAGTACCTAGATCTGCCAAACCAACCAACCAACCCCAACCAACTAGGGCAAGTGCTCCAAACTCAAAAATCGCAATGTTTGCATCAAACTGGAGACCCCATACACGAACCTCCCAAAAATTATGATCAAAATGAGCCTCATACCCATTAGGAACACACCCTTGTCTCTCTCTGAATTGGTTATAGACTCGGTCTAGTAGATAAAAATCTATCAAAGATGATGAATGACCAAGAAACCAATGGGTCTAGCAAAAATACACAAGATAATCAACATCCTCTGGCCAAACTTCACAACTCATATATAAGGTCTCCACACAAAACTAGGCATCTCATCAAACACACAATGCCAATAATGAAAATCCCCAGGAAAGGTGTAATGTATAAAGTCTCCATAACGATAAGAGTATGGATCATCTAGAGAATGATCCTGAATCCCATATAGATGAGTCACTACAATATGCTCTCATTCCCAAACATACAAAAGTGACACACCTATAGACATCAACTTCCTGCACCAATACACCACCTCTTGCATATCATGGTAGAGATGAGCAAGTAAAAATACACCCCAGGCATATAGCATACCCTACTCTAGCATGCTCTCAATACATATACCCCAACCCACCACAAACTGTCATCCTCATCTATCAGGAAAAAGCAATCTAGATACAAGGCCACAAAGGACCAAAACGATAGGATTTGCACTGTCAGAAAAATCAACCTCTGAATCGTGAACATCCAAGAGTACCACACCTAAGAAACTCTTCATAGCACGGGCACCTTGTCAAACCTAGTATGTAACAAGCTCATCGTGAATAGAAAGACAAAGGATCCTCCACACATCCTCGAGAGTAATATTTGCCTCCCTAGTAGGAAAATGAAAGGAGGATTTCTCAGAGTGCCACCTCTCCACAAGAGCGGTCATCATCACCGTATGGGTCCTAATCGGAGACATGTAAGAAATATAATGTAATCCAAATGTGTCAAGGAAGTCCCACTCCAACACTCCGAAATAGGAAATCAGGTCAAACAAGTGATGGGGTCGTATCTCTCTCATCACAAGTGGTCGGAGACTCGCCTACAAATCTTTATAAACCAGGATGTTAGGGTTTCACTCTAAACATGCAAGCAACACAAAACAACATGGGCATGATGACAAATGACATTTATGATGACAAACAGACACATTCCAGGGTTTAGAACAAATTCTTAGAGAAAATGAAAAAAGGAGAAGTCAATTTCTAGGTTCAAGAACAAATGCTCAACAAAAAATAGACAAAAGCATTGTTTTAAGACAATAGCACAATTTTTGAAAAAAAGCATAAAATAATAGCATAGTTTTAGAACAATAGCATAGTTTCAGGAAAATAGCATAGAAACAATAGCACAAGTTTAGAACAATAATTTATTTTTAGAACAATAGCATAGTTTTATAACAATAGTGCAGTTTATGACAATAGCGCAGTTTTTGAACAAAAAAATAAAATAATAGCACAACTTTTGAACAATAACATAGTTTTCAAACAAAAGCACAATTTTCACAGTACAAAAGCACCAAAACTAATGCAACTGTGTAGGAATCTCAAAAAGAATGTTATTGTCTAGCAGGAATCTAAACATGCAATACGAGAAAGCGAAAGGCAAGAAGGTACATATCAGGCCACCGATGCTTGAAGGCCATCCATACTCCCGAACAAGCTTAGAATGATGTGGGGCAACCTTGAATCTTGGCATTCTTCCTCAAGAGCTGACAGAATGTGAAATCTAGAGACAAGAATTAGCAAGAGGAACAAAGCACAAATGACCCAATTTGAAGATAAATTGCTTATATAACACCTCAAGAAAACCCTAATTTCATCTAGGAAACCCTAATTACAATTATGGAATCTTCCTACTTTCAAATTAAGAGCTTTGGAAAACATCAGAATGAGAAACAATGCACATATTCATATAAAATTTCATCTAAAAACATCGAAAATGATAGTACAATAGTGTCAAGACCCTGACCTCAAATCTTGAAATTTTTAGTCAACCTCTTGAGGGGGCAGTAGTCCTACCACCATTCCGTTGAACACCGGGGCATAATTTTTTTTCAAAAAACTTGATCTTAAAAAATAAATCTTTGAAACAAAGCAACTAGTACTTTGTATCAAAGAGGTGCAAAATATAGACATGTAAAATTGACTTGACACCTATCACACACCCCAAAAAACATCAAACAACACCAAATAGCATCAAACAACACCAAACAACATCAAACAACACCAAACAGCCTCAAACAACCTCAAACAATATCAAACAACATCCTCTAACATCTCAAAATGACTCAAAATCATCCTGAAACATCTCGGGATGACTCAAAATCATACTGTAACATCTTGGAATGATTCATAATCATCCCATAACATCTCAAAATGACTCAGAATCATCCTATAACATCTCGAAATGACTTGGAATCATCCCATAACATCGCAAAATGACTCAAAATTATCCCGTAACATCTCAGAATGACTTAGAATCGTCTTGTAACATCTTAGAATGACTTAGAATTATCCCGTAACACCTTGAAATAAATTGGAATTGTCCTGTAACATCTCAGAATGACTTGAAATCATCCTGTAACATCTCGGAATAACTCAAAATCATTGTGTAGCATCTCAAAATGACTCAGATTTATCTCAGAACATCTCATAATATCTCAGAATCACCTCAAAACATCTCAGAATCATTCCATAATGTCTCAGATCATCTCAAGATCATACCGCAACATTCCCACATTGTACCACATCAAAAAAGACATCAAAAACCCTAATTCATCTATTAATTGAATAATACAATATTATTTAATTATTTCACTTTTTCATCATTTCAAAAAAATTAAATAAATTTTATTTATTTAGTAAACTCCTAAAGACCATAATTCCTCTATTGATTAAATAAAACAACATTATTTAATTAATTCATGTTTCATCATTTTGACCAATTAAATAAATCACATTCATTTAATAAAGTCCTAATCTCAACTTATTTCATCCTCATTATTTAAATAATACCAATTATTTAATTGCATCACTAAATCACCTCATTCCCCTAAGTGGATTAAATTATTAAATAATAATTTAATAACGGCACTTTCCCTCTAAAATTTGAATAATTAAATCAAACTAATGCAAGAGGGTCCCCCGAGGTTATTAGAGTAGCATGTCCTAGGGAAAGAACTTGATGAAAGGAGGATAGGGGAGGGGGACCATGAGGTACCCCCAAGGTGGCGTCCACCATATGCATAGGCAATTCAAAATAGAGGAGCAGGGGAAAATGGCATTTGTTTATGCAAGAAGCTACCTCGATATACACAAGATAAGTATTCGCCATGATTGCATTATAAGAACATCCTACAAACATGATATATTAAATAAATTATGATGCCCCATTCTATGCTTCTCTATACACACCAAGATATTGAAAGATTTAGGTGGCTTCAAGTAAGCGTTGGAAGGGGACAAAAAGATAAATAAATAAAAAAGCCAACTAACCAAACATATCAATAACCATCTGTAGACATGTAAAATTGATTTGACACCTATCACACATGCCAAACAATATCAAAAAACACCGAACAACATCAAAAAACATCAAACAACATCAAAAAACAAAAAAACAACCTCAAACAACATCAAACAATATCAAACAACCCATAACATTTTTGAATGACTAAGAATCATCTCAAAACATCTCAGAATGACTCAGAATCATCCCGTAACATCTTAGAAATGACTCATAATCATCCCGTAACATCTCAGAATGACTCAAAATTGTCTCGTAACATATCAGAATGACTCGAAATCATCCTGTAACATCTCAGAATGACTTAGAATTGTCCTGTAACATCTCAGAATAATTCAGAATAATTTTGTAACATCTTGGAATGACTCAGAATCATCTCGTAACATCTTGGAATGACTCATATTCATCTCGTGACATCTTGGAATGACTCGGATTCATCCCATAACATCTCAGAATGACTCAGATTCATCCCATAACATCTCAGAATGACTCAGATTTGTCTCAAAACATCTCATTATATCTCAGAATCATCCCAGAACATCTTAGGATCATCTTATAATGTCTTGGATCATCTCTAAATTATAACGCAATGTTCACACATCACACCACATCAAAAACCTTGATTCCTCTATTAACTGAATACTACAACATTATTTAATTAATTCACTTTTTCATCATTTCAGACAAATTAAATAAAATTCATTTATTTAATAAACTCCTAAAGACCATAATTCCTCTATTGATTAAATAAAACAACATTATTTAATTAATTCATATTTCATCATTTTGACCAATTAAATAAATCACATTTTGTTAATAAAGTCCTAATCTCAACTTATTTCATCCTGATTGATTAAATAATGCCAATTATTTAATTACATCACTAAATCACCTCATTCCCCTAAGTGGATTAAATAATAATTTAATTACGACACTTTCCCTCCAAAATTTGAATAATTAAATCAAACTATTCAAATCAATTATCAAAAATCAAATCAAACTAATGCAACTTTATTTGCAAAATTCAAACTTGATTTGCACATTCAACTCCAAAAAGGAATTAATTAATTAAATCAATTAATTCATATTCCTCACCCACTTTCTGATTGAGCAAATAACGATTGTTGACTGAGCAATCTAATTTGTTAACTGATCAATCCAAATTGTAAATAAAAAATGATCTTGATTGTCCATTTCAAATCGTGTCCTCTATATAACAAACCCCTTTCCTCACAAATAAGGATCAAAGAATCAATAGACATTGAGAAACAAAGTTATTTCAAGAACACCATTGACAGAGCTTCACCATTATCTTTGATCAACCAACCAAAATAGTCACTCATCAATATTTTGCACACAAACTTTGGAGGCTTCGCGGTGATAAGAGAAACCTAGCATCAGGTGAATACACTATGCTATGGAATGGTAAGACTACGTTATTCATGTTCATTCATTTTTTTAGTCATAGATTCTTTTATGCATGTTAGAGTAGCTTAGTTTCATTTCGTATTTGTAGGTTTAGATCTTAGATTAATGTGTTTAATCTTAGTTTAGATTCTTAGATTAGCATTTTTTGATCCGTCTTCTGGTCTAACATTCTCCCCCTCATATATTCTGGCATGCCCGGTGAGAACATTAGAACGAAAGACGGATTAAAACATGCTAATCTAAGAATATAAACTAAGATTAAACACATTAATCTAAGATCTAAACCTAAACATACAAAATGAAACTAAGCTATTCTAACATGCATAAAATAATCTATGACTATAGAAATGAATGAACATGAATAACATAGTCTTACCATCCTGTAGCGGAGTGTATTGTCCAAATGTTGGGTTGTTCTTATCACCATGAAGCCTCCAAAGTTCGTGTGAAAAATCTTGTTGAGTGACTATTTTGGTTGGTTGATCAAAGATAATGGTGAAGCTCTGCCAATGGTGTTCTTGAAATAACTTTGTTTCTCAATGTCTATTGATTCTTTGATCCTTATTTGTGAGGAAAGGGGTTTGTTATATAGAGGACGCGATTTGAAATGGACAATCAAGATCATTTTTTATTAACAATTTGGATTGATTAGTTAACAAATTAGATTGCTCAGTCAACAATCGTTATTTTATCAATCAGAAAGTGGGTGAGGAATATGAATTAATTGATTTAATTAATTAATTCCTTTTTGGAGTTGAACGTGCAAATCAAGTTTGAATTTTGCAAATAAAGTTGCATTAGTTTGATTTGATTTTTGATAATTGATTTGAATAGTTTGATTTAATTATTCAAATTTTGGAGGGAAAGTGTCGTAATTAAATTATTATTTAATCCACTTAGGGGAATGAGGTGATTTAGTGATGTAATTAAATAATTGGCATTATTTAATCAATCAGGATGAAATACATTGAGATTAGGACTTTATTAACAAAATGTGATTTATTTAATTGGTCAAAATGATGAAATATGAATTAATTAAATGATGTTGTTTTATTTAATCAATAGAGGAATTATGGTCTTTAGGAGTTTATTAAATAAATGAATTTTATTTAATTTTTCTAAAATGATGAAAAAGTGAATTAATTACATAATGTTGTAGTATTCAGTTAATAGAGGAATTAGGGTTTTTAATGTGGTGTGATGTGTGAACATTGCGTTATAATTTAGAGATGATCCAAGACATTATAAGATGATCCTAAGATGTTCTGGGATGATTCTGAGATATAATGAGATGTTTTGAGACAAATCTGAGTCATTCTGAGATGTTATGGGATGAATCTGAGTCATTCCAAGATGTCACGAGATGAATATGAGTCATTCCAAGATGTTACGAGATGATTCTGAGTTATTCCAAGATGTTACAAAATTATTCTAAATTATTTCAAGATGTTACAGGACAATTCTAAGTCATTTTGAGATGTTACAGGATGATTTCGAGTCATTCTGATATGTTACGAGACAATTTTGAGTCATTCTGAGATGTTACGGGATGATTATGAGTCATTTCTAAGATGTTACGGGATGATTCTGAGTCATTTTGAGATGTTTTGAGATGATTCTCAATCATTCAAAAATGTTACGGGTTGTTTGATATTGTTTGATGTTGTTTGAGGTTGTTTTTTTGTTTTTTGATGTTGTTTGATGTTTTTTGATGTTGTTCGGTGTTTTTTGATATTGTTTGGCATGTGTGATAGGTGTCAAATCAATTTTACATGTCTATAGATGGTTATTGATATGTTTGGTTAGTTGGCCTTTTTATTTATTTATCTTTTTGTCCCCTTCCAACGCTTACTTGAAGCCACCTAAATCTTTCAATATCTTGGTGTGTATAGAGAAGCATAGAATGGGGCATCATAATTTATTTAATATATCGTGTTTGTAGGATGTTCTTATAATACAATCATGGCGAATACTTATCTTGTGTATATTGAGGTAGCTTCTTGCATAAACAAATGCCATTTTCCCCTGCTCCTCTGTTTTGAATTGCCTACGCATATGGTGGACGCCACCTTGGGGGTACCTCATGGTCCCCCTCCCCTATCCTCCTTTGATCAAGTTCTTTCCCTAGGACATGCTACTCTAATAACCTCGAGGGACCCTCTTGCATTGTTTGTTTTTGAAGAGCCTATTTTTTTGGTTTCAAGTGCTGAAAATGTGCCTATGATCTCTTTCACTCTAGAATCGAAAGGTTGGAAGAATGTGTTTCTTAACTTGAGTCTAGCAGCAAAAAAATCTCATCCTCTTCCAAAAGTGGTGATTTCCACTTTTGGTACTAAAATATCATCCTCTGAATACACCAATGATAGGATCATTTCTTCCATGGAGAACACGGTGGTGGGAATTTTTTTCTCTTTTCACCCTACTGTGGATATGGTAAGAAGATGATCGACTAATAAGTGGTGCCTCAAGGGTAGTGAGGAAGTTTGCACCATGGCTGGTGGGCTATTCATTTTCAAATTCAGGGCTATTGAAGATCTACTATCTATTCTCTCTTTGGGCCCCTAGATTTATGGGAAACATAACCTGTCACTATGTTGCTAGAAACCTAGCTTTGACCCTACTATTGATCTCAAAAAATCTGCCCCCATTTGGGTTCCTCTTCTAGGACTACCACTAGAATACTGGGATGACTTTTTTTTTCAATATATTGGTGATTCGATGGGTCACTTCATTACATTGGACACCATCATCAGAATGAAATACAGGTTAGTTTTTGCTCATTTTTTTGATGATATTGATATTAAAAAGTATTTACCCAACTTTGTGATGTTGAGCTCCAAATTCAGGTCTTGGAATCAACAAATTTGCTATTAAAATGTTGTATTTTATTGCCAAAATTTTTCTAACCTTGGGCATATTATTTCATACTATAATTCCACTATTAAATAAAACCCAAGTTCTAGTGAACCCCTAATGGATGACCTCACAAATAGCTATCCTTTCAATTTTGATCTCCTTAAAATTATTGACTCCTCGACCAAATTTGGGCCTTTTAGTGACCCTACCTCTAATCTGTGTATGACTTCTCCCAGCAAAACTTTGTTGGATCCAAAGATTTTATATAGTGTTTTGGCGGTCCTTGAGGTTCAGTTGGTGGAGATGGTTGATGTTGACCCTACCTCAAATCTATGTATGACTTCTCCTAGCAAAATATTGTTGGACAAGTATCATCCAAAGAGTTTACATGGTGTTCTGATGGTCCTTGAGGCTCCGTGGATGGATATGGTGAGTGTTCTACCCCCTAACCATGATTTGATTAAGGATGTAGATGAGGGGAAAATATTGTATGTGGAAGTTGATAGGAAAAACTCTGGTTTTGGACAAATAGATATAGTTTCCTTGTCACAAGGCCAAACCAATGAAGAAGAGGGTTGGATAACTCCAAAGAAGAAAGGTAAACAAAAGAAAGAAGATGTGGGGGGGAATCTAAACCTAAAAGACCCAACCAATGATAAAATAGAAATAGGGAGATGACCAAAGAGATTTCTATTGGAAAATGGAAGTATCCTCAAAGAAAGTGTCTAAATGAAAGTCCTATCTTAGAATTTGAGAGGAATAAATAGCCTCCACAAACAATTGGCTTTAAATAATTATGTGTGGGAACACAAGATAGATGTATTGTTGTTAAAAAAAATTAAAATGAAAAAATCAAACTTTGAACACATAGCTAAGTACATTTGGTCAAATTCTCATTTCTCCTATAGTGATACGGATGGGGCTTTGGGTGGTATATCTATGATGTGGGATCCTAATAGACTAAGGGTTACTGAAATCTTCCTAAGTAGAAATAGTGTGGGAATCCATTTCTCTCACTCTATTTTTTCTTGGTTTTTGATTAAAATGTATGCCCCCAATATAAGGAATGCTAGGAAATCCCTTTGGGAGGTTGTCACTGACTAGATATAGAATAATAGAGGGCCACTGGTTGGTGGTAGGATACTTCAAATCTCCTTTATACCCTTCGAAAAAGAGTGGGGGATTGACAAACTATTATGATAGTATGCGTGACTTAGCTAATTTTTTAAGTAATACGAGGCAAGTGGACATTAACGTATAGGGTCAGGATTTCACTTGGACTAATAGGTGAATGGGGGATGATTATAATCCAGGTCAAACTTGACAACTTCATTTTTTCTCCTAATTGGATGGCCTTACTTAACTCCAATCTGCTAGTGTTGCCTCAGACTGTCTCCAACCATAACCCTCTATTACTGATCATGAATGATCACTCTGCTATTGGTCCTTTTCCCTTCCGATTTAAGATCATGTGGAATTCCCACCCAAAATTCAAGAATAAAATTGTTGATTGGTGGAATTTCCTTGTGCATGGCTCCCCCATGTTGAGGGTATTCCATAAACTCAAGTATATCAAAATAATGGTTAAAGGTTGGAACAAGAGGGTGTTTGGAGATGTTTTACATTAGAAAAGAGTGATCTCTGATAAACTTAGGATGACACAAAAAATGATGGAGGATGAAGATTATATTCTATATACTTTCCAACAGGAAAGGGAGGAACACATGGAATGGGATAAAGTCTTGAAAAAAGGGGAGATATTTTGGAAGCAAAAATCCAAAGTTCAATGGCTGAAAAAGGGTGACAAGAACACTTCTTTCTTCTATGTTTTGATCCTCAGGCATAGGGAAAGGAACTAGATAAAAAAGGTGAAAGGTGAGTTAGGAGTTGAAGTTACTACCCCTACCCAGATTGGTCTATTGGCCTCTGTTTATTTCCAACATGCCTTGTTTGAGCCTATTGTGACCCCTAATTCTATTTTTGATGACTTGCTACTGGACTCCCTTCCTTCTTCTCCATCCCACAAGGATAATGATAATATACTTGGGGTTGTCACTCTGGAGGAATTCAGAGTGGATGTGTTCAGTATGGGTTCCTACAAGGCTCTGGGTCCTATTGGTTGCCCCCAACTTTCTTCCAAGTATTTTGGGACATTGTTGGAGAGGACTTAATTCTTGCGGCCAAGGACTTTTTTAAGTCTGGAAAACTTATCAAATTGTTGAATCACACCTTCCTAGCTCTCATCCCCAAAATTGATGACCCATAGACAATGGACAACTTTCGACCTATCAACCTATGTAATACCATTTATAAGATCTCCAAAATCTTGGTGAACCACTTGAAAGATTTCCTAGAAAAAATGATTAGTCCAAGCCAAAAAGGCTTTATCTTGGGTCATCATATCATGGATACTACTATAGCCACACAAAATTTTGCACTCCATGGATAGATGTAACAGTTCTAGTATGGATTTTAAGCTGGACATCTCAAAAACTTATGAAAAAGTCCTATGGATTTTTCTACCCAAATTATTATCTAAGATTGGCTTCAATCGAAATTCAATTAACCTCATTTTGGAATGCACTACAACTGTGAAATATATTTTTTTGGTCAATGGGGTTCCCCATGGGTTCTTTAATGCTGGGAGAGGTATAAGACAGGGTGATCCCTTATCTCCATACCTGTTCATAATGGTTGTCGATGTTTTAAGTAGGAAAGTTGTGAGAATGTTGGTGGAGGGCTCTATTAAGGGAGTTAAATCTAGTACCACCCTAGAATAGATTGGCATACAAAGATTTGTCAATGATACCATCTTGTTTGGGAAAGCCTCAATTGGGGAAGCAAGAAAATGGAAAAAATGTCTTAACAACTATGTTGCTTGTTCAGGTCAGTGTATAAATTACAACAAGAGCATGATTTATCTTTAACACTCTTATTCTATAAGACAAAGTGACTGTTATTCATAGTTGTGTGAGTGTGTCCCTTCCTTTTGTGTATTTGGGTCTCCCTCTTAGTGTTAAAGAAGTTACTCCTGTAGACACTGAAAAATGTCCTAAAGTCTACGAGCAACATTTTTCCTTAGTCATCATCCTCTAATAATTAAATAATTTTAATTATTTAATTATTCCTGATCATATTCCTTTATTAGTTAAATGATTATTTATTTATTTAATTAATTCACTTTCTAATATTTATTCTATCTTGATTAATTAAAATAAATTTATTGCGTCACTAATACCTCTTTCTTCAATAATTAGATAAATAATTATTTATTTAATTATTTATATTTCATCACATGTTTATAGTTAGATAATAATAATTATTTGACCTTTTATTCTTCCATAATTAAATAATTGATGAAATTATGTATTTATGTGTCTTTCTTCTCCTTTAAATAATTGATCCAAATCAATTTCTATCTCCTCCTTTAATTAAATTTATGAATTTAATTAAATCTCCTTTTCATTTCCTCCAAATAAATAATTTAAAATAAATTATTTATTTGCCACTTATCATCCTCTTCCATTTTCGAATAAATAATTTAAAATAAATTATTTATCCCTCTATTTTGGTCAAAGATCCCCTATCATTATTTCATATCATAGTCTGCATGTCCTGTATGTCTATCATAGCCATCAGGCATCATAGCCATTGGCATCATATCTTTTCCATGTATGGCATATTCTGGTGCATCAATTTTCAACCGTAGATCTTGGCATCTTTCTAGAAACTCAATCTTGGCCATCCATTTCGTAACCTCCCTCTCATGAATCCTCATCCGTTGATCTTAGAATCTTTCTAGAAGATCAATCTCATCTGTCCATTCGAATGGTTGTCTATAAAAGCAACCCTTCTCCTTCATTTTCAATTTAACAGTCATTTTTGTCTCCAACTTTCTACTTACAATTTGTAGGTATTTGCACAAGTTAGACTACAAATCTGAGGGCAAAGATTTCAAAAGGAGAAATAGGAGAGCAAGAGAAGTGAATCAACTTCAAACATGGGGAGTATTTTAGTGTGAAGCCTTCATTTTACTCATGCATTGTTTGTTTTCTCTTTTTTAGATTGATATTTTAGTTTAGAAGTGTTTGACTGTCACTTTATCTATTTTATTTAATTTCTCCATCTTACATTGGTGAACCCGATGTGAATTGAATAATTTTGCAAAAAAAAAAATTGTTTGTTTTCTTGTTTGTTTGGTTGTTTTGCAGGTTATAGCCAAAAAGTTACATAAAATCCCGTCATCTTGTTTTGAGCACAAAAAATGGGCACATAAATTATTTAAAAATGATCATCTGGGTTTTGTAGCCCTCGTTTTCAGCTTTCTGAAACATCAAACAGTTTGAAATTTTGTTAAGATTTGAGAAATTTATGGCTATTTTAGTATTTGTTGTTTTTTTAGTTTAGCTATTGAAACTCACATTTTCTTTTGCTAGTAACATTTTTTCATGCAGAATCTTGGAAAAATAATTTATGGGTTTTGAAGGTTTGAATTTTATCTTTCCATGAATATAAACGATTTGAAATTTCGTTAATTTTTGAGAAAGTTATGGTTGTTTTAATTTGTTGCTACCATTAACCTTTTTTTTTGAGTTACTAATCTCTTGTTTTTAGCATGTGGCACAACTTGGAGGGAGTCTAAAAATTGTTTCTTTAGAAACAAAAATCGAGTTTTTCATTTCTTTAGGCATAATCAATTTTATTTCTTTACAACAACTACAACAAATTGCAGGCACACTCATTGGTTAAAATGAACATGTATTTCATTTCATGGGATTAAAATGAACACAAATTGCATGCACACTCATGGGTTAAAATGAACATGCATTTCATGTCATTGGCTTAAAATAAACTTTGTTTGTTTCACATCAAGTTAAACTTTTAAAATGAACAAAGTGTCTTGTGTGTCCTCCTCACATTATCATTTGGTAATTAAAATTTATGTCTTCAATTTTGTGTTACCCTTTGATGCAATAATTGAATTATCCTCTCCCCTTGCACATTTATGCGATCCTGGGTGTAAGAGAAACTGTTATTGCCTCTAGAACTTGGGCTTTCCTTGGTGGGAAAAAGTACTCACCCCAAGGTGACTCAGACCGACAACAGAGTTTTTTGGCCGAGCTATCCCTGACCGGTATATAAATGTGAATCTTAAGGGAAAGCCTAGGATTACAAGTGCAGATGTGTCATACGGACCAAGTAGTACTCCCCAAAACCCTATTGAGTGTAACCTCTTCAGGCTGGAGTGCCTCTTAAATGAAGCTTAATCTTGTGCCCCATGTATAGCCACTCGAATCGGGGTCCCAAACTAAAAACCTTTGTGTAGTTGCAAAAATCCTTCTATTTTCTAGCCCAACAACAGTCGTTGTGAAGGCATCCACATTCTCGTAGTTCTTAGTAGAGGTGATCAACCTACCATGGGAGTTTTATGGGGGTTGGAAGCTTGGTTGGTCTGAGAAGTGAGTGCAATGTAAGGGGGAGCCCGTGCAGCCAAGCTTCTGGATTCACACGCTAAGAATAAGTGTGGTTGGGGAAACCCACATAGAATCTAGCGAATATTATCCTTGCTTAACCTAGGGTTGTGCTTGTCTTCATTGTGCATGTTTTCAAATTTTCAAAGACAAGATATTGTGTTTTCCAAGTTTTTTCTCAAACATTCAAACAAACACCATTACACAAATCTGGAAACACACACATTCAACTTGAAACAATTCCAAATTTTGTAGTCTAAAACCCAAGACCGAACTTGTCCAATTTGATATCAAACAACCTCTATAAAAAACCAAAAAGAAAATTGCTCAAATCTTCCATTAGTGACATCTTTAGTTTGCATTTACACATAGGTTCATCCTTGCATATCATATCCTTGGTAATAGGGTCATTATCATTCCACCATTCCTTAATCTTGGTCTTAGGTACATTGGCACTTTGCATCCTTATATCCTTGAAAATCACAAAAAAATAACACAGTTTCATATCCATTTTGCATTGGAACCTTGCATTTTCATCCAAAGATCACAATTTTTGTATGGTCCTCACTAAGTTTTCCTTATCCATCCTAATCCAAATTCATGACCATTTCTTCACTTTACCTTGATCTTCTTTGTAGTCAAGTTGAATATCAATCAATCCTCAATTGCCAATACCAACCACTCACATACCCTTCTTACCAAAACTCCATAAGCTTTAGTCCTTCATCCATATACCCTCACTATCAAGAATCCCTTAGCACAATCCATGCCATTCATCCACAACAAATTTCCATTAGTCATCCCTATCCTAACTTTGACAAGGGAAACCAACCTTCCACTAGTCCATTCCAATCCTCCACATCCTATCATAATCCATCATCCACTAGTCCATTCCAATCCTCCACATCCTATCATACTACATCATCCACTATTACATTCCAATCCTCCACTTCGTATCCTAATCCATCATCCACTAACCCATTTCCATCCACTCCATCCCAAACTACAATACAACCCAATAAAAACACATTAATTAATTCTCTCCAAGGATAACTAGCAACGAAACTTGTTCAACTCCTAAATGAAAAAAAACTTAGGAAATCCAATCACATTGTTTATCCTACACCATCCAACCATTTTTCACCATCATGTCCTCCATTGCCTACCAATACTAAAAAAAAATCTTTCTATTGAAGCTCCATTATTGCCCTATCAAAATCTTGCGTCTATCAAAGAAAATCATATCCTTTTCCAAAATCAAATTTCATTGCCTCAACTTGAGGATACATGTCAAAAACAAAGTCCAAAGCATGACATCATAGATTCACCTTCATATCAAGATCAAAGAAATCCATCTCATGACCCCATCCTTAAGTCCATCCAAGAAGTCCTTCTAGATAATCATGGCATCCAAAATACACCTATCTTTGTTCAAGAGTCTATTCACAACCATGTTCTCCAAGACACACCTATTTTTTACCAAGATCCTACCATTGAACAAGAAATCCAAAATGATCCTCTCATCAACCTTTATACCATCCATAACCAAACATTTGAAGATGATCCCATCCAAACACAAAACACCTCCATTTCCCAAAATGAGACACTTTCCTCCTTTGGACACATAGATAATCAAATGAGTGATATGGATAACATCAAACAAGAGCATAAAGAAACTACTATTGATCAAGTCAAAAGACAACACAAAGAAACTACTATGGATCAAGTCAAAGAAAAAGATACAAAATCTACCATAGATCAAATCGACATCCCAAATTATCAAGAAGAAACAAGCATGATGAATGACAAATCCAAAATATCCTATCAAATAGGATCATCCACCTTTGTCAAAGTAGGCTTTCTTAGAGATGAGAAAATTTTGAGTAATGGTTTCCAGCTACACAATGATGGGTTAGCATCTTGCTTTCAAAACAACAAATACCCCATCGCAAACAAAATCTGTCAAAGTATGCATTATCAAGGAAGAGGACTAGGCCTACATGAGCAAGGCATTCGAGAACCAATACAATTTTGTGAAAATCCTAGACATCAAGGTCTTGGTTATTCTTCAGTTAGAGAATCAAATGGTGTTAGTGATACCTCTTTGATATTGGGGGCAACTTTATCTGATACAAACATCAAAATGGGGGCCATGAGTAGTCCTTTTCATAAGGTTACTACCAAAACTCCTTCCATCCATACCATAAACCATCATTCCAACATGAATAAATCTTCCATTTGAAACCAACAAAAAGAAAATTATTATAAATCCAAAGTTCAAAATCAAATTTCAAAGGCCATTGAATCAAACAAAAATACAAGTGGACAAATAAAGTTAAAATGGATCCCAAAGAAAATTGGATCAAGCAAAGAAAATATTCCAAATTTAAAAATCAATCAAAATATGGAGCCACAAGAAAAGAGGACTCCCACATATAGTAAATGTCCACCTCCTTCAAAATGGTCATCAAGAAAGGCATATAAAAATGTTGGTTCCAAAAGCTATCCCAATCAAAATTCAAAACTCCATCATCCACCATCCCAAGTTTGGAAAATAAAAAATGCTACATCCAAACATCCAAATAATCCTTCTACGGCTACCATAATCCATCATTCCAAAAATTATACCTCATAAATTTGTCACATCTTGGCAGCAACTCTTTATCATAAGGACTCTCATGGTACTCTATCACGATGTGTGTATTTTGATAAGGCCAAACCTAGTATTAGAGAGGATCACAATGACATCGATCAATTGTATGCAAGTGCTATGATCTTAACAAGACAATTACTCCATAAAGGTCACTATTGGCATATCATGACACCAATATCTACATCAACACCACCAAAAGATTCAGAACAATCAGTGGTCATCCAAAACATCAAATCGATATAAAAAGTCAAAAAATATGTCACCTTGAAGAAAACCTAACAAATAGGCATCTTGTGTGACATCATCAAAAAGGAAGAGAAAAAATAAAAATAAAAATAATAAAAATAATAAAGAGAAAATTTTTGTCCAATAGTGAAAACTATTTTTATGGCGCATTGGATAAGTACCATGATGAAAACCTAGCAAATAGGCATCATGTGTAAAATAGATTATCTATGTGGACCATTACACTTGGGGGCAAGTTGTCTCATCTCCCATGCCTTTTCATAACATTTCCATCTAATCCATATCGTTTCCATCCCTTCTCCCACCTACCTTGATCTTGATAAGAAATGGGGAACAAACATAAATCATGCTTTGGGAAATTCTTGACATGTCTATCCTTTGGTCATAAATTACCCATGAAATATCATGTCATTTATTTCATAGAATTTATCCAAACCCATATTTGGAAAATAAATTAATCCTACGTGACATATTCCTTGGAGATCATATGCTAATTCTATCAGCCAATAATCCTTATGTCTCTTATCCTTTGCCAAAATCAATCCATTAGCCTTTCATGCCTATTGTTGGACTTGGTTTTCCCTTGTCATTGGTTTAAGGATTCTAATCCACTTATCCAAGTTCCCTCCATAATCCCATCTAGTTCTAAGGTTAGTCATTCCAAATGCAATGAATCTAATCCATACAATCTTGCTATGCAACCTAGCGCATCATCCAAAACATTTCTTAGCTTTGTTCCTAGCCCTACTTCAAAACTTGATCCTTTAGTCACATAATCATCATCCTCATGTTGTTTCAGGATGTGTCCTTCCCCTATCAAACAACATTGGAATCATCATCACCACCTATCAATTAGTTTTCAGCTTGACTAGGGGCAAGATCATTTTCGTCCTTAAATCCTTGTGCATGCCTGCTTGGTTGATTGTGGGTATCTTTCACATGCATTTTTCATGTTCCTTATAGTTATCATACATAATAAAGTCTTATTCATCCTTAATAAAGTGTCATCCTTCCCATAGCCTGAATACCATCGGCATTTAGAATCCTTCACTTTCATATCCACCTGTTGCATTGGCCGCGTCCCCTCACACATAATAAGTTTTTCCTATACTTGAATGGGGGAAATTCCTTGACTTGCATCTTCATGGGAAATAATACATGGTATTAACCCTTTAAAACCTTCAAAATCCATAAATCATTAAATGTCCTAAAAAAATCCAAAAAATCATAAAATGTCCTGAAAAAATCCAAAAAAACCATAAAATGTCCTAAAAAAATCCAAAAAACTCATAAAATGTCTAGAAAAATTCCAAAAAAATCATAAAATCTTCAAAAATCCTAAAAATAACACAGAGTCTAAATCAGTTTTGTTAGAGTGGTTGAACAATGTTTCCTTTGTGTGTTTGCTACGTAGGTAAGGCTCATCTTAAATAAGCCCCTGAGGCATTAGGTCAGTCCCTTTAAGTTTTCCAAATAAAATCATGACCTAGTATTTTATCGAATAAGACAAAGTCAAGTCGTGTCAAACTATGAGATCTTTGTGCACTGCTACATAGGCAAGGCCATCTATTGATGAGCCCCCGAGGCCCCCTAGGTCAAGTCCTTTAGGGTTCATTGAGTTGGGTCATGTCCTTGGTCTGAAAGCAATCATCATTCAAACTACTTCAAGAAACAACAAACAAATTAAATCTTTCATCAATCAATTATCTTATCATCAACTCAATCAGGTCACTAGTCTTATATCAAAATGGGGCATTATGTCATTTGTCTCATTTGGTCTTATCTCTTATCTTTTATCAGGATACGTCCTTCCTGGTATTAGAATTTTTCAACCTTGTCATTTACCTTAAGCAGGATGTGTCTTGCAGTTAGGTGTCATGTCAACACTTGTCACTTGGTCAACTTTATCAAATGTGTCCTCTACCTAAACAGGATGTGTCCTTCTTGTGGTTGGGTATCATCACATCGCTCGGTCATATTCATCAATCTTTGTCAAACAATCAAACAATCTTGTCAACTTTGTCAATCAATTTGTGTCCTTCCTGAAACCATAAATTATCATTATCAATCACCTTTGTCACACCACTCAATCTTATCAGCTTGGTCAATCAATCTTGCCTTCATCAGGATGTGTCCTTCCTGAGGCTAGGCATGTTCAATCAAATCACTTTATCAATCCTTATCAACCTATCAATCAACTCGATCATCTTGGTCAACCTAATTAGCCAATCAAACAATCATCATTATCATTGGAAAACACTATCTTGGCAAACACTTTGTTGGTCTGGATTATCGTATCTTTTCAACTGATTTTGGGTCATGTTACTAGTCTCCTTGAGGATGTCCTATCCATGGATTTAGAGGGACAATGATGGATCATGGCCTCTTTTCTTTGTTTGTTTCCTGTGGTTTGTCTTGGCAAAAAGACTGGGACAATTGGGTCCCTAGTATGAGCTGGGGCATTCCTTGTCTTTTTTACTGTTTGTCTCTCCCAAATGGTCACCTTGCACACCTTGGTTTATGTCATACCATGGTGTTTGTGGTCCATTTGTGACATTTTTGATGCCCAATGATGATAAATATAAAAATGTAATTATGAAAGTTGGTTCCCTTATCATTTCCTGTCTATCTTCTTTCCCCTTTTCATGCTACCATCCCATCTCCCTTGTTTTTTTTCCATGCTAACATCCATTTACTTCATGCTAACATTTCTTCTATTCTTCATCCTCTAGTCTTATCTTCCATTTCAAGAGCACATTCATATTCTTTGAATCTGCATAGGGGGCATACCACAACCCTCTTGGTCATCCTTCCCCTTTCTCTTTACACTGGGGCATATTTTAGAATTAAATTTCTTTAACACAACGCGATGAACTGCATTATGTCAAAGAGGAGAAAAATGTAGACACTAAAAAATGTCCTAAAGTCTATGAGCAACATTTTTCCTTAGTCATCATCCTCTAATAATTAAATAATTTTAATTATTTAATTATTCCTGATCATATTCCTTTATTAATTAAATGATTTTTTTTATTTAATTAATTCACTTTCTAATATGTATTCTATCCTAATCAATTAAAATAAATTAATTGCCTCACTAATACCTCTTTCTTCAATAATTAGATAAATCATTATTTATTTAATTATTTATATTTCAGCACATGTCTATAGTCAGATAATAATTATTATTTGACCTTTAATTTTTCCATAATTAAATAATTGACGAAATTATTTATTTATGTGTCTTTCTTCTCCTTTAAATAATTGATCCAAATCAATTATCCATATTCAATTTCTATCTCCTCCTTTAATTAAATTTATGAATTTAATTAAATCTCCTTTTCATTTCCTCCAAATAAATTATTTATTTGCCACTTGTCATCCTCTTCCATTTTCGAAATAAATTATTTATCCCTCTATTTTGGTCAAAGATCCCCTATCATTATTTCATGTCATAGTTTGCATCTCCTTCATGTTTTTCATAGCCATCGACGTCATATCTTTTCCATGTATGGCATATTTTGGTGCATCAATTTTCAACCGTAGATCTTGGCATCTTTCTAGAAACTCGATCTTGGCCATCCATTTCGTAACCTCCCTCTCATGAATCCTCATTCATTGATCTTAGAATCTTTCTATAAGATCAATCTCATTTGTCCATTCGAATGGTTGTCTATAAAAGCAACTCTTCTCCTCCATTTTCAATTTAACAGTCATTTTTGTCTCCAACTTTCTACTTACAATTTGTAGGTATTTGCACAACTTAGACTAAAAATTTGAGGGAAAAGATTGCAAAAGGAGAAATAGGAGAGCAAGAGAAGTGAATCAACTTCAAGCATGGGGAGTATTTTAGTGTGATGCTTTCATTTTACTCATGCATTTTTTATTTTCTCTTGTTTAGATTGGGATTTTGGTTTAGATGTGTTTGACTGTCACTTTATCTATTCTATTTGATTTCCCCATCTTACATTTGGAGGTACCGACCTTTTAAAACCTTCAAAATCCAAAAAAAATACATTTGGAGGTCATAAGAAAATGTAGACACTGAAAAATGTCATAAAGTCTACGAGAAATTTTTTTCCTTAGTCATCATCCTCTAATAATTAAATAATTATTAGTTATTTAATTATTCCTAATCATATTCCTTTATTAATTAAATGATTATTTATTTATTTAATTAATTCACTTTCTAATATTTATTCTATCCTGATCAATTAAAATAAATTAATTGTGTCACTAATACCTCTTTCTTCAATAATTAGATAAATCAATATTTATTTAATTATTTATATTTCATCACATGTCTATAGTCAGATAATAATTATTATTTGGCCTTTTATTCTTCCATAATTAAATAATTGACGAAATTATTTATTTATGTGTCTTTCTTCTGCTTTAAATAATTGATCCAAATCAATTATCCATATTCAATTTCTATCTCCTCCTTTAATTAAATTCATGAATATAATTAAATCTGCTTTTCATTTCCTCCAAATAAATTATTTATTTGCCACTTGTCATCCTCTTCCATTTTTGAAATAAATTATTTATCCCTCTATTTTGGTCAAAGATCCCTTGTCATTATTTCATGTCATAGTCTGCATGTCCTTCATGTTTTTCATAACCGTCGGCGTCATATCTTTTCCATGTATGGCATATTCTGGTGCATCAATTTTCAACCGTAGATCTTGGCATCTTTCTAGAAACTCGATCTTGGCCATCCATTTCGTAACCTCTCTCTCATGAATCCTCATCCGTTGATCTTAGAATCTTTCTAGAAGATCAATCTTGTCTGTCCATTCGAATGGTTGTCTATAAAAGAAACCCTTCTCCTCCATTTTCAATTTAATAGTCATTTTTGTCTCCAACTTTCTACTTACAATTTGCAGGTATTTGCACAAGTTAGACTACAAATATGAGGGAAAATATTGCAAAAGGAGAAATAGGAGAGAAAGAGAAGTGAATCAACTTCAAGCATGGGGAGTATTTTAGTGTGATGCTTTCATTTTACTCATGCATTGTTTGCTCTCTTGTTTAGATTAGGATTTTAGTTTAGAAGTGTTTGACTGTCACTTTATCTATTCTATTTGATTTCCCCATCTTACAACTCCTACCTTTTGTAATTATGTCCTTGAGAGAGTTCAAAGGAAACTGGGTAGGTGGAAAGGCTCAATCCTCAATCAAGATAGTAAGTTGCAAATCCTTACTGTTTCCATTTAAGGAATCCCAATTAATTTCCTATCTATTTTCAAATTTTCTAGATACATAACAAAAAAATTGAAAAATTCCAAAGGAACCTCCTCTAGTTTGGTATAGAGGAGAAAAAGAAGTTGGCTCTAATTATTTGGCACAAGGTTTGCCTTCCTAAATTTGGTTGGGGGTTAGGTATAAGGAAAATCCAACCTACTAAAAAATATTTTCTTGTAAAGGTTAGATGGGACCAGTTAAGGAACAAAAAGTATTGGTGTAGACTTATGAATGTTAAGTACTAAGCAACTGCCCCCTAATAAGGTGTTTCTTGAATGAACACCCCAATGGTTCATTGGTTTGGAATAATATTCGCAAGATGAAAAAATACTACAATCTGGTTTGAGATGGAAGTTAGGGAATGGAAATAGTATTAGCTTCTGGGAGAACCCTTGGTTGATTGAAATTACCCTTTCCCAATCCGATTTCAAGAATCTGCTGGGGCCTGTGCGGTTGTACTTTGGGAAAAATGTTCAATACTACTTTCGTGGTCTTCATGGTTTTATGAAGTGGAAAATGTTGGAATTATGTTGTCCCCTCTCCTCAGAGTTGAGGAGCTTGGCTAGGACCCTACAAGATATCCTCTCCCTTACTATAATTCCCATCTCTAATATGCAAGATGCTTTCTATTTGTTTAAGGAATGCAAAGGAAACCTCTATGTTAAATCGACTTACAGTTTGTTTTCAGACCAGGGAAATCAAAGAAAATTATGGGATCAAGCTTGAAACAAACAATTGACACCAAAAAATAACTTCTTCTAGTGGATGGCCTGTCACAACAAGATTCTAACTTAGAATAATTTAAGGAAAAGAGGATTTCAAATCCTAAATAGATGCATGTTATGCAAGAATTGTGAGGAGTTAGTTGGCCACCTATTACTCCACTGCCCATTTGCTACTAAAGTCTGGGATTTGGATTTTGGTAAATTGGGGATTCATTGGATCATGAATGGTGACATTAAGAGTTTTATTGAAAGTTGGTCTAGCCCTTTTCACCATCCTCTCTCTAATGAAATCTAGCATCAAATTATTCTCATCCTTTTCTAGTGTTTATGGAAAGAAACGAACAATTAGATCTCCAAAGAAGTTGAAAAATCCCTAATGAGGTCTTTGGCATTGGGTTTAGACTTATATTTGAGAATTTATCCTTATACAAGTGGAAACCTCTGGAAAAATCTCCTATAGCATGGGAGATCAACATGACAAGATCATGGAACAAAAATTTGGAGATCAACTTCTTTGATAACTCTAAATCTATGGCTAGAATTAACATGGTTTGGAAACCCCCAGATACTAGTTGAAACAAACTTTACTTTGATGGGGTAGAAAAAGGAAACCCGGGGGCGCCTAGCATTGGAGGAATTAATAGGGACTCCAAGGGAAATTTAGTGGTAGGGTATGCTGGTGGTATTGGAATGCATACTTTTATGGTAGTGGAGGCCAGAGCGCTACTCAAGGGTGCTGAAATAGCTTTCACTCTTGGTATAAAAAAACTACACATTGAAGGAGAATCCAAGATGGTTATTGAATCTATCAATCATAACATTTGTCATGGGTGGAGTATCAAAGACATGCTCTTGGACATAAATTATTTGATTTCTAAATTCGAAAGGAAGAATCTAACTCACATATTTTGTGAGGGCAACCAGGTGGTTGATTCTTTGGCCAATCTTGGTTCTTCATGGGTCCTATCAAAATATTGGAGAAGGCTAGGGTCTCTCCCTATGAATATACAAGGATTTATCCTTGATGAACAAAATACAATGAAATTGAAAATGAATATCATGTAATTTTGTGATTAAAGAAATTATTTCATGAGATTATTGGTTAATGGTTACTAATAAGTAAAAAAATGTAAGAATGTGTTTGCAGAAATATGTTGAAGGACAAGAAATTGATTGAGGTAGGCATGCTTAGCTAGATGACCATGGTAAAGAAAAAATGGAGTCTGCTATCTCTGACACCACAGTAGATCATGTATTTGAAAAGCTGATAAATTTCATCTTTTAGTGTGATAATTATAATTAGTGAAGGAATGAATCCATGCATTCTTGTCTTCCCTATCTGTTTCAAAATTGATATTTGATGAAGTCAAAAAATCTCCCCATTAAGTGCAAATATCAAATGGAAATGAATGAATTATTGTTCTTTTGAAGAGATTAAATAATGTATATTGTATGAGAAAATAGAACAAATAAAATGTACATGTATTTTTGAAAAAAACATCTTAAAAGTACCTACATATGAAAAATTATATATCTACATGTATGTAAATGTTTATCACAGATTTAATTTCATACTCTTGAAAATAATAATAAAACATGGTTAAGAATCTGTAACTCCCATAACGTATGGGGTAAGGGGGGAAATCCCTCTATATAGAAAAAGCTACAGTCAATGTTAAGAGAGGAGGAAGTGGGCGGCCAAGTAAGAGTATGGTCACAAGAAATTAATGACCACTACCACTGAATTTAGCAGAGAGATATTTTAGTAGGAAAAATCAAGGAAATAAATCGACATAAGAAGGAAAAAGCATGACACTAAAGGTTGTTGCAAACAACCCATGAAAACATCACCAAAAAAGAAGGATAACAAGGTAATTTGAATCCCCATTGGTGTTTTTCTTGAAGCAATTTCAAACTTTTGTATGCATTAGCTAAGGTTGTGGAATGCATTTTTATGGTTTAGTAGCTTGTGAAATACCTTTGTTTATCGACTTGTTTCATTTCATGCCAAATTTTTGGGGGTTGAAGCCCCCACAAAAATACTATTTTTCTATGTTGCATGCATGGGTATCAACTAAGAACCCATGACGGGTTTCATCTGTTCTCTCCTTTTTTATGTAGGTCACAACCATATAGCCCAACCTTTGTCATGTATGTCTTTATCAGACCTCTGTAAAATGGTGCTTGGATGCACGTCGCCCTTTTGGTGATCGGCTAAATTTATTTATTTTTACCTATGGGTGTCAAGCCTAGAAGGTTGAGCGGTTCACAATGCTTGATAAAATCCAAGCATGAATGATATGCATCATTCACCTATATCATCGCCACCCTTGGGTGGTAAGTTGTGATGATAGTGAGCCACACTATTATATGGCCGAGCTAAGTCAATCTCTATTACTTTTTTGTATACATTTAATTCCACTCGCTAAAATTCTATGTGAAGAACAAAGCCATCATTTTGTGTTTTCTTGATCGTACAATGTTAACGTTCGCTACATATAAATAGTTAAGAATTCCCTATGAAAATGAGAATC
The DNA here is from genome assembly GCA_007115665.2 of Sequoiadendron giganteum. Lineage (NCBI taxonomy): Eukaryota > Viridiplantae > Streptophyta > Pinopsida > Cupressales > Cupressaceae > Sequoiadendron > Sequoiadendron giganteum. Next base: position 386,712,120 of record CM021101.1, on the reverse strand, counting down.
AACCATCTCTGGCCACGGGTTTAAATAACCCTTAGTTTCTTCATGTGAATGAATGATGCATGGGTATGTAAAAATATGTATTATAGATATACGTATATATATAACCATAAATATATGTATATATATGTATATGTGAATATTTGATTTCATTGTCGATTCTTTCCAATGATAAAATAAGGGGCGAAAAATACCCATTTATGTTCTTTGTAAGTAATCTCTTGAGGGATGTTATCAAATAATGAATTCTGAAATGAGGCTTAGACACTCTTGAAATAAGTAAAGATTTTGTAGGTAACAATGGTATGTTATCAATTTCATGCTAACAGGTCTTTCGACTACCCTTGTTTTGTGTAAAATTCTATCTTAACAGAACATACCATTATATTTACCTTCTTATAAGATATGTTCTTTGAGAAAATATTTCAATGCTAATGAAAAATTGAACATCGTATGGTCATGATTGATCAGATTAGACAAACTTAGAATTTGAATTTAAACTAAATGAAGGGTTTTCTTTCTTTTCTATTGAAATGATAATCCTTTGGTAAAGGTTACTATGTTGAATATAGATCAATCATGGTAGATGAATGTCTATGAAATAAATGTTTAATCGGATTTTGAAAGAGACTAGATGTTATTGAAATGCTTAGAAAAATGCATCAGATCATGTTTTTGATTGTCTTCTCTTATTATGGTTTATATTTTTTATTCAGAATGTATATGCATTTTTCCAACTAAGCTCATTTAGAATAATATATGTGTGCATGCATACAAACTTTATTTATGAATGAGCACATATATGTGGTATACCTTCTAATTCATCTTGATTAATATTTGAGTAAAATTGTTACAATTGATTGCAAAGAAAGGAACTGTAGTGATGAAACAGTATGGATTTGCAATATATAAAAATGATAGATTATGATGAATGAATGAATAGTTAAAACTAGTTAAATGAATTATTATGGTAAATTAATGGAATGGAATGATACATGAATTCAATGGTATACTTTAGCACACTAGAGCATGTTTCTAGTAGCTGGTCTAAAATGGAGGGATGCACCTTTGATATGATAAGATTTTCTTCTTGGGAATGGGTGCCAGAGAGTGTAGATTTTCTTTTCCAAATCTAACCAAAGTTGCATTTTAAGCAACATGAGCTTTGCCAAGCTTTAAAATCATTTATATATATATGTATATGAAATAGACTATGTTATTTATCCTCTCTTTGATGTATTTGTTTACTTAATAGGGAGCTTTCATATTCTAACAAAGTAGATAGAAATGCATGTAGTTAGTCACACATTGATTCCACCTTGCAAATTGTATCTCTTGCTAAGTGTTCCATGAAGGGTCAGATAATTTTTGACTCACTGAAGAATTTCAAGGAAGAAATGTTTTTTGGTTGGGTGGAAAACCACCACAATCATGTTCTTGTCCACCAGTGGAGGCAAGTTGTCATAAGGAATCATATCAAAATTCTATATGTAATGTATCATTGATGAAAAAAAAATATTGATGTAATAGAAAGAAAAATATGTAATTGGGAATTGACTTGAGGCGTTGAATGCCAAGTCAAACTTGTATGTATCTATTGACATTTGAAAATGAGTATTCTTTAATTTTAGAATTATTGATGATTTATGAGCATAAAAGTGCTAAATGAAATTAGTTATGGAATTTGTGTCGTAAATATTAATATTCATAATATCATTTTTTTTTTAATGGTATAAATCTAGTTGAGCATGTTATATTTGGTATCAGAGCTCAAGGTTTATCTCTAGGCCTATGATCCCAAGATGACTGAACTAGGGAATAGTAGACCCTTAACTAGATTTGAGATGTTAAGAGAATGACCAAATCTAAATTGGTTGCAAGAAATGGGAAGGTCCAAGTTGGGATGAAAGAAAGGGAAAACCAATAGGGCTACAAAAAATAAAAAATTTATTGAGGAGAATCCCAAACTCAATTTCTTCAAATTGCATCAAAAACATGAGTACTATGCCATAAAGTGGAAACTGGCACAGTTGATTTCCCACATTGATTCTTCTGAGAAAAGCATAAGAAAAATTTACCAGATTCCACACTATGCACAAATTCAAATTATAGAATCAAATAGCATAAAATACAAACATAAATGAGCACACAAATTTACATGGGGAAAACCCTTTTGGGTAAAAAACCCCACACTCCAAAAGATTGATCCATTGTATTATTCAACAACAAAAAGAGTTACAATAAAACCTCAGGCTCGTAGCCTTTATAGGGGTTATATCTTGTTTCATCTGGAGAATACAAGCAACACCATTATTCAAAATCCTCACATTGTTATAGTACCCTCACACAACACACAATGCAGATTCATTTCATCTCACCATTCCACTCACTCAGCCAACCTTTTAGCCAGCATAGCCTCAAGGCCTCTCAAGTTCACATTCTTCTTCATTTTGTCTCACACCAGCATTCTCCCTGATAAAATGCTATGTACAACATACAATTAAAACACTCAACCTAAAAATTCCATATTGAACCCCTTGTTATCCCTGAGCCATCGATCTAATCATTTCCTGTACACACGGTTTGTTTAGTTTCCCTGCAATCCAACCATCAAACAACAATTTCCATATCGAAGAGGCAACTGCTCCATTCACTTCACAACAACGATGTGAAGTGATAAAGTCACCACTTCATTGTACAACTCAATAGTCTGCAATAGTCAATGTTTGTTCATTATCATGTCCATCGGCATAATAAAAACTATTGGTGACAAACTAGAAAGTCCAACTGATAGATCAAGTTTCCTTGCTGTCCCAAGAGAACCATCACAACCACGAACCTCACCAAGAGTTACATCGAAGACCAACTGGAATAAACCATTGGCAAGAACAACACTATCAGGGTGATATAAACAAGTCTCATCGAGTTCACAATTCACCCTGATGGTCTTCAACTCACTACAGTTAAGGGCCTTTCGTCAGCAAGACTCACACTGATCCCAATCGATTGGTTAGACTTTAAGCATCAGTTGAGGATCTCAAAGCTGGGCCGAATTCATACTTCATACCAATGACAAACCATCAGTAAGAATTACACTGACCATATCCCATCAGCCAAACTTTTACTGTCGGTCCAAACTTCCCAAGTCTAACCAAAGACCAAAGTTAGCCCGACCACCTGTGCATCAGCAAGAATCAAACCGATGAAGTACATCATCATGACCAACACCATCAGACCAATCCTGAGAAATCATCTCGATGGACCATGTCACACTGACCAAGCACCATCGACCAAACACACATCGAAAAAATCACATCAACCAGAGATCCATTATCAGTAAGACATATTTTGAAGTCTCATGTCATCCTGACCATCTATTCATCAAAAATATGTACACCGATTAGACCTATCAGCCAGACTAACACATTTGGTTCAACATTCGCAAGTCTACTCAAAGACCAATGTCATCCCAAGGCACTTCACTTCGAAAGGAGTCTTCCCAAAAAAAATCTTCGTCCAGACCAAAAGCACTGGAACATTCACAAGTCATCCCAATGACCAATGTCACCCCGAAACTCATCCAGGCTACTTTGCATACATTCCTCAGATCGGAAAGATTCTTACTGACAAACCTCATCATCCAAATAACTACTATCGATATGAATTAGAGAACTCACACCAACAATTCAAGTCACTCTGATAGTTCTCTTTGAAAACATTGATTTGAACACTTCAATCCTTCAAGACTAAACAACTCATTGGTAGGATATCTCAGGTGTCTCACCAATTTTCTCTTATAGGAGGTTCATGTCAGCAAGATTGAGGCACATATTTGCAACAATCTCCAACCTGATGAAGATCTTACTGACCACTCCAAAGCACCAACAGCAAACCATATAGAAACACAAACAATCATCAAATTCCAAGGCCCAAAGTAGATCACCACTATGAAAAAATTCTCCAAAAACAAGATAGAACATTACCTAGAAAGATAACCAAAATCATGATTGCTTCCATCCAATTGATCAACTTGCGTGATTGAAAATAGCACCCACAACTCGTGCTATTCCATCCAATCTCACATACGTTCAAGGTATCCACATTAGTAAACTCATGCCAGTAACACAACCAACCCATCAACCGCATATACAAGCACCATGTACAAACCATCCGAAGAAGACCAAACACATCCAGGTACTCTCATTGCATGGTTAATGCCAAATCTGAAAGATCAAAGGCATAGCAAGTCTACTAATGACAACACATAGAAATTGTAACCATGTAGTACCAAAGGAACATCCACAAAGATATACACAACCTATACAACATCCTCCTACATACACCTCTAAAATTCAGTTGTGTCAACTATGATCTCCTTCACATCCCAAAGGAAAAGCCATAACAACACCCAACCGTTCAATCACCAAGATCAAAATTAATATATGTAACATGTAATCAATCAGGGATGTAAGCCTCTCAAAGAAGATAAAACTACCTCATTTCCCATCTCAAGAAATTAGCCCATAAAGCATCTCCTACCAGTTATCATCAAAAAATGATATAACACAAAACCTCAAGGAGATAAACCATGTTGTCCATCTTTCACTAGGAATCCTCCAAAAACATTAAACAAAAATTAAAGATCCATAACATGAAATAAAACATCAAACACATTTGAAAGATACAATGGGAAAATACCTCTCAAATATACCTCACTATCGAGAAGACCAAGAGTGGGAACAGAGAATGCTCCTCCAAGATATACAAGCCACCATGACTCATCCAAGAGAAATCACCTCATTGGTCTTTGTTGAACTCACATTCAACCAAGGTGTAGACTACTGAGACTTTCTACTGAAATAAATACCTTTCTCATCTCAAGAGAATTACAACCTCACCTTATTCTCCATGTATCCATGAACACCAGCAACTGATCATCTCATACTAAACTCCAATCTGCATTACTGCACTTAACATGAATTTTTCAAGCGTATGACCAATGTACCCAAAACACAAAGAAACTCCAGACCACTTTCAAAGCTCCAAATATCTGAAACATAAACTTATCATGAAACCATGATCTTCTCATCCGCCTTAGGAGATACCATGCTCCAAGTGACTTCACCATGGTCTCAAGAGCAATGCCTAATGCCAAAAGTATAATGCACAAGAAAGAGTATAACATGACATCAAGCAAACAAACTCCAATCCAACATCAGCTGTCAAGCACCACAATACTCACCACTAAATATCTCACTGAACTGTGACATCTAAGCTTTCCAAGCATCATGATCAAACATCTGCTAATCTAAAAACCTCTAGGTACAATCAAAAACATGTTCATCTAACAAGAATTCCAAGAAGTGCCAAGATCTCCAGACCACACAAACCGTACCATTACTGTCAAAAGATTACACAAAAAATTCATTACAAGCTTTCCATGACATTGTGATACACACGCTACAGGTCCCCATAATTGACTATTCAGGTATTTCAACACCATCCTTCCTCTCATCCAAAAGAAACCATGCCAATGGACAAGTGACCACAGACAAGGCTAGCTAACAGAGTTGCACCAACACTGAATCAACCTCATGGATATAGATAGTCCACTTTCGATTTATCTCACTGCAGCCAATGGGTAGCTAATCCACCAACCACATAACTCAAAGATCAATCACAACAAAAATGAAAACCCATCATCGCGATGGAAATTGCAAAACTAAAATCTCAAAGAGAACAACAATGTAGAAAATTTGAATCAAACAAAAAATCAAAACTAAATGCAACTTTCCAATCATGTCCACAACTAGAGCACCATATTCTAGGAAACCAATAAGAAACACTTACATGTAGAACTACAACTATCTCATCCAGCAATGCCCCGAATACCCAGGGTCTAGAAAATAGCTTTTACCAGCAATGCCCCAAATACCCAGGGTCTAGAAAATAGCTTTTGCCAGCAATGCCCCAAATACGCAGGGTCTAAAAAATAGCTTTTACCAGCAGTTCCACAAAACCACAAGTTTTTTTCTTCAGCATGCAAAACCACCGTGTTTATAAAACACCCATGCACATCCATATCCATAGTACATCTGGAAAACTCAAGAGTCTACACACAACCATCATGGTTAACTAGAACAATGAACTAACATGAATAACCATCACCATAGAATTTTTATGAAAATCTATTAAAAACCTTCAGAGACAAAGAACATGAATCTGAACCATGCAAGTACAAGGTATCCATAAAAGGAACAAGTAGTATAGGAACTCCAGGCCCATTCCAGACCAATTCCAAAACCAAAAGCATGCACATGCATTCGAGAGAGTTAGGCTATTCAAAAGTTTTTAGACCACCCAGAGATCAACTTCATAGCCTTTATGCAATCAAGGTAACAAAGATCAACGCCTTCAATTCCAAGTCAAAGCACCCAACATAAGCACAATACTCCATGCCTGAATAACAACCCAATCATCTCCATACCATCAGGGAGCCTCTCACATTGACACCCAATATGAACCATGCTCTACTGCAACACAACCAAAACTCACACCCCTTGCATGAGGATCATTTGCTGCCAAGCAGGAGCCTCATACACAATCATTACAATATGATCAATTCCAACTTCTCCATTCAATTTCTTTCACGTTGTGTGTTGTCGTAAAAGAGCAAGAAATTTTACTCACCAAAGGATCAAGCTTTTGGATTGAAAATACACTAAGAGGGGGGGTGAATCAGTGTTATTAACTTCTTTACCAAATTTAATTGAAAATGAAAAGAACCTTACATATGCTCTCATTTATCAATAATAGAATCATTCATGTATTTCAATGCAGTCACATAAACTAAAATGAGAACACTATAACATAGCATTTTAAAGCAGTAAAGAACTGAACCAAATGAATCACAAAAACTCAAATAGACACAAGATATGATGAGTGGAAAACCCTCCTAGGGTAGAAAAACCACTCTTGAACCTGCTTCCTTTTTTAGGCTTTCATTTTAATAATTATTTTGACAATGCCTCATTGGCTGATTTTGAGGACCGACTCAAGGAGCACCAACCCCTCTATTTAGAGACACCAATCTCAAGGAGCACCAACCCCTTTTTTGTTTTTCAATAGGACACACAATGATACAAAGGATCTCCTTGTTTCTCTGATTTATGTCAAGTGCCTCTTGACAGACACTGCATAGAATTCTCAAGAGTCAAGAATGACTCTTCAGAGTTCCATTCATTATCAAGCCTTGATACAGCTTGATGAAAAATCTAGTTACAGTTTCAATACAACTTCTCATCAAACTGCATTACAGTGATATGATTTTTCTTTCTTTTTCTCACTCTCAGATTTTCAATCTTTCATGATACAAAATACAAAAAAGATAACACATTGTGTTTTACAAAATTTCAGCATCAACAAATGAATACCCTATCTCCGCTCTTAATAGAACTGCCCTTTTTAATTTTTAGGTTTATCAAAGATGATCAAGCCCTAATCTCTCTATTTTCAACAATTTACAGATTACATCATAATTTACAACTTTCGGTAATAGCTGAAACTGTTTGTTTTTTGACAAAAGAAGAGGTGACCTTTTTCACTATTTTTACATCTTTGACAAGTTACTATTCAGGTAATACAAAGGTATTTTTTGCAGAATATTTTCTCCAGGCATGACAAGAAAAAATAGCATGTAAAATGAGAAGTGACAAAACCCTATCCTATCATGCAGCCTGCAAGGGCAGAGCTTGACCAAAAAGTATCAAGAAATGCATGAGTGCATAAATAATAACCACTGAAAAGCAACAACAAGAAGTAACCGAAAGTTTATTTTTAGCAATTGAAACCTCATAGAGAATTTACCCAAAGAGCAGTTACCCATGAACCAGATGAAGCTGAGAAGATATTCCAAGAACAATACCCATTATAATAGCTGCAATTCTTTAGTAACTGAAACAACTAAGTTCTATAACCAAAATCATTCTTTTAAGAGTTGTTACCAAAAGATTCCAGGAAGGATTTGAAGAGATTCGAAGATATTTTGATTACCCACACACAAAAATTACAAACCCTTTAAAAATGTCATGATGATCTTTAATAAAAATGCAGTCACAATTTAAAGCAATCATTTTAGACTTTTCTATTGAAAGGAATAGACATTTTCAACTTTCCTTTTTTTGAAAGAGAAAAAACTTAGTTCTTAATAACCTAGAATGAGAAGTAACAGATCTGGAAAGCAATTTAAAGATGAATACCTAACAATAGTAATGAAGTTGTTGTCACAAAGAGTTTACCAGTCCCGCAGAGAAAAACAATGGCTAAGACACCTTTCAATCTCAGCCCATCACCCATCGACAAGAAGCAGACACACCAATTGACCATAGTAATGGTTCTCTAATTTTTTTTTCATTCACTGTCCAAGGTCAGAAAACCAGTGAGAGCAATGAAATGACTGAGAGAAAGATACCATGATGGCGGCCAGAGTAGGGTTCCAAACCTTTCGAGCGAGAGAAAATAATGTTTTGTCCTAAACTTCCAAACCAAATAAACGTAATCCTTTGCAAATTTTGATAATCATTTGGATTCCGAGAGGATAGTCATCAATGAATAAAAAAAATTCCTAATAGTCTTTGAAATCCACGGGTTGTACAAAGATAATCATGCTGAAAAAATCAAACTCATAATACCTTTTCAAAACCGTGAGAAAACAGTGACTTGCATGCCGATAGGCATTATATCAATTGATTGATTTATACAGTGAATAAACATCGACCACATTTCCCATCAAATGTTGATTAGAAAGATGCCTAGCTTTATTGCATGTAAGGAGTCGAATTGCTTAGGACATAATGTTTCCAAGAGATCAAGGCTAAGTCACTTCCAAAGTGACAAGTAAAAGTAATCAAAACCAAACACCTGTTGTTACCCTTGAGGCCTAGATATTTATCCATCTTAAGGCTCAAATCATATGCATAGACAATTATCAATTTTTTTACCTTTGACCAAAACCAAATTTCCACCTCATTGATATCTAGTGCTATATAATATGTCCAATGGTATCCAAAAATTTGTGAAGAGATAAAGACTGATTTCATGTAGATTTCACAAAGCCATAAACACAATAATGATCAAACCCTTATAATATGCCAAAAACTGAATACCGAGAGCTTCAAAAATATTAACAAACTATTCCTCATAACCATGCCACTGATAGAAAATGGAGGAATATACCTTTGACGAATATCAAGAGCACATTTCAATTTCAAGATGCTTGTAACTGATGAAGCCATAATTAATCAACCTGTAGAAGAACTGAACATGCCAAACACATGTAATCAAGTGAAAGACTGAAGCACAAATTATCAAAATAGAAACATGTCACTTGAACAATGGAACATAGAACCTGTAACCAGAATGCTTCAACTGAGATCTGCACATGGAGTTAAATTATCAGTACCACCATATATAGTAACAACTCTGAAGTAAATATGCCAATCAGGAAAAAAAATCAACTGAGCGAGTAACCATCAAAATGACAGAGTAACATTTATTGTCATCAAGGACAAATTTGCACAAGAGAGATTCAATTAACTCCCCCTTTGTTCTTGATGGAAAAACTGATCCACCAAGCCAAGATGAAATACAAGAACCAAATGCTCATAATTCTCCCCCTTTTTGTCACAAGGATAAAGGGAAGTCAACACAGATAAACCAAAAACACCTATGAAATTTCAACAAACTACAGAAGTAACCTTTGAGTAGAAAATTATGAGTTACAGGAGGAGCTAACTAGCTCCCCCTATCACTAATGTAGACTATTTAAGATAACAGATATTGAGAGACTACTCCCAAACTAGACCAAAGTCTTTCAAAAATATATTTAGCCAATAGTTTTGTAAAAAATTCAGCAACTTGTGCTTGTGTAGGAACATATTGAATAGATACCTCGTTAGCTAGCACCTTTTCATGAAAAAAATGAAACCTTATATAGCTATTTGTTTAGTTCGAGAGTGCATAACAAGATTTTTTGAGATATTGATTGCACGAGTATTATCACATAGAATAGTAATAGGTTTTGGAATGTCAATAGCCATGTCTGATAATGTTTGTGACATCCAAATTACCTAAGTGCAACAAGAAGTGGCAGATATATATTATGCTTCAGCAGTAGAGAGTGAAACAGATTCTTGTGTTTTGTTGTGCCAAGCCATTAAACGATTGCCAAGAAAGAAAGCAGCACCACATGTGCTTTTCCTATCATCTAGACAACCTGCCCAGTCAGAATCAGTATATACCACTAAAGATAAATCATTTCTTTTGGGATACCAGAGCCCATAATCAATTGTGCCTTGTACATATTTAAGAATTCTTCTAACAACATTGATGTGGGATTCCTTAGGAGATGCCTGAAATTGTGCAACCATGCAAACAACTTGCATTATGTCAGGTCTTGAGACTATTAGATATAATAGGTTGCCTATCATTGACCTATAGTCAGTTGGGCTGATAGCAAGAGAGTCATCAACCTTGCTAAGTTTACAGCCTGTAGCCATTGGTGTGCTAACTGGATGACATTCATCCATTTAAAACTTTTTTAACATATCTTTTGCATATCTTGTTTGAGATAGAAAAATGCCAAATTCAAGTTGTGAAATTTGAAGACCTAAGAAGAATGAAATTTCTCCCAACATAGACATTTTGAATTTAGATTCCATGATTTGTGAGAATTTTTGACTCAAGGCAATATTGTTGCAACCAAAAATGGTGTCATCAACAAATAGCATGAAATATTTCTCACCATTGATAGATCTAGTCCCTGTAGGACCACATAATTCAGTATGAACAATTTGTAGAGGCTTAGTAAAGGAATGTTCCTTAGATTTAAATCTTACCTTAGTTTTATTTCCTTTGAGACATTCTTTTCATATAGCATTATCAAGATTTTTCAGAATAGGCAGACCTCTTACATTCTAATTTTTACTAATTCTAACCATATTGTCAGTCTCTTGTGCCACAACCAACTTTCTTCAACATGACTCCTTAAGCACACACCTTGTTTTTTTTCATTTCCAGAAGTTTCAAGTAAATTGTAGACATTTCCCTTAGTCCTTCTTCCAGCAACAATAGCTTTTCCAATCTTGTTTTTGATTTCACACCCCTGTGAAGTGAACAGGACTTGATAGCCACTATCATAGATTTGACTGACACTCATAATTTTATGGTTTAGTCCTTCTACATAATATACATTGTAAATAGGAGTGTCTTCATTCAAAAAAAGAGAACCTCTACCTTTGATTTGAATTCCAGAGTTGTCTCCAAACTTTACATATCCACCTACATAATCTTCCAGATTAGTAAATTTTTCTTTGTCACTTGTCATGTGGTTTGAACAACCATTGTCCAAGACCTTTAAGTCCTTTTTCTTTGAGTGGAAGCAATTTGAACTAACCTAGTCTATTCTATGTTGTTGACAGCTTTGGGTTTCCAGACCTTGATTTTTTTCAGCTATTTATTCTGGTGATTAGCATTACATTGCTTAGTAGAATGACCCAAAGACTTGCATGTGAAACATCTAATCTGGCTTGCAAAGCCATCATTCTACCTAAAACCAAATCTTGGAGTTCTATAAATCATAAATCTGCAAGATTTCACCTTGTGACCAAATTTTTTGTAGAAGTAACAATACCCATAAAAGAAAGGGTGGGAGTTATAAGCCATTTTGTTGCTCCTAAAAGGATTAACATGATCCTTGTCAAAATCAAGATGTTTGAGTTCAGGACTTTTTTTCTAGCAACAACATTGTCCTTTGCACTGTTATTTGAGCATTCACCTTTAACAAAACCAATACCAGTTTTTTCATTGTTCATTTTATGTTTACTGAGCATACATCATTCAGTTTAAGAGTGCTCTCATATTTCTCAATGGTCTTTCTGAGATCTACAATCTCATGTTCAAGTTTTTGAATTTCTTGATCTTTAAAGCTTATTCCAATATGAAGACAGTCTTCAAATCTTGTAGATTCTTCAAGTTGATTTTTTAATGAGACTATCTCGAGATTTATGAGTTGCTCCTGTGAATTATCTTGAGCAGTATTTTGTTCTTGAGGACGCATTTATTTAAAAGTTTTCTTAGCTCTTTTAAAGCACATTTTAGTTCTCCTTCATAATTCACTTCTCCATCTTCAACATCATTGTTGTTAGTTTCATCTTACTGAATGATTTCAGCCATGAAGAGATTTTCATCCTCTTCATCTAAAGAATCTTCAGATTTAGAGTTTGTTTCATTTTTGCTGAACAAAATTTTCTTCTTTTTGAAATTGAACTTTTGTTTGGGTCTATAAGCCTTTTTCTTGGCAAGTTTTTCAGATTTTTCGTTATCACTATTTGTGTCACCATAGGGGCACTTTGCAGCAAAGTGGCCTATTTTGCCAGAGTTAAAGAATTTGAAGGGAATTTTTCCATTATACTTTCCATAATCCTTTTTGAGTTTCCTCACAAAGTGGGATTCTTTAGAATAAAAAAATTCTAATTCAGTGAGCTCTTCCTTTCCTTTCCTTTCAACATTAAATGTTGTTTCTTTTGCAGAGGTGTTGTTTTTACTAATCCTCATTTGATAGGCAGTCAAAGTGCCTTGTAGGCTATCAAAGGTAAGGTGGGTAAAGTGTTTCTTCTCTTCTAGAGTAGCTACCTTAGCTTCAAATTTTGTTGGTAAGGTTCTGATGACCTTGGTTACAACATTAAATTCCTTGACTTCTTCTCCTAGACCCTTCATGGCATTGACTATTTCATCAACTCTCAAAAGTTAGTCAGCTACTTTTTCATCATCCCTCATTTTTAACTCTTCAAATTGGTTTTCTAAAGTGAGGACTTTTGGTTGTTTTACCTTTTCATTTCCTTGATAGATAAATTCAATTTTAGTCTAGATTTCCCTAGCAGAACTATAGTGCATGACTTTGATGAAGACATCTTTAGTCAGAGCACACCGAAGAGCATGTTTTTCTCTTGCATTGGTTTCATATCTTTTCTTTTCATAAGAAGTAGTAGGCAAAGTAGCTGGTACAGTGTACCTAGACAATACTATGCTCCAAACATCGAGGTCAATAGAAGTTAAATAAGTCTCCATTCTAATTTTCTAGAATACATAATCAATTCCCTCAAATAATGGAGATCTAGTCATGGAAGTACCTTCATGAGCTTGAGATATTTTGAATAGACTCCAAGTCCAGAATCAATCCTAGGTTGGAAATACCTATCAGAGGAACCTAGGCTCTAATACCAATTGTTGGAGTGAAAATACTCTAAGAGGGGGGGGGGGTGAATCAGTGTTATTAACTTCTTTACCAAATTTATATGAAACTAAAAATAACCATACATATGCTCTCATTTATCAATAATAGAATCATTCATGTATTTGAATGCAATCATATAAACTAAAATGAGAATAGTGTAACATAGCATTTTAAAGCAGTAAACCACTGGACCAAATGAATCACAGAAACTCAAATAGACATAAGATATGCCAACTGGAAAAACCTCCCAGGGTAGAAAAACCACTCCTGAACCTGCTGCCTTTTTCAGGCTTTCATTTCAATAATTATTTTGACAATGACACATTGGTTGATTTCAAAGCACTGACTCAAGGAGCACCAAACCCTCTGTTTAGAGACACCAATCTCAAGGAGAACCAACCCATTTTTTGTTCTTCAATAGAACATACAATCATACAGAGGATCTCTTTGTTTCTCTGATTTCTTTCAAGTGCCTCTTGAGAGACAATGCATAGAATTCTCAAGAGTCAAGAATGACTCTTCAAAGTTCCATTCAATATCAAGCCTTGATACAACTTGAGGAAAAATCTAGTTACAGTTTCAATACAACTTCTCATCAAATTGCATTATAGTGATATGATCTTTCTTTCTTTTTCTCACTCTCAGATTTTCAATCTTTCATGATACAAAATACAAAACAAATAACACATTGTGTTTTTCAAATTTTCAGCATCAACAAATGAATACCCTATCTCCTCTCTTAATAGAACTTCCCTTTTTAATTTTTAGGTTTATTAAAGATGATTAAGCCCTAATCTCTCTATTTATAACAATTTATAGATTACATCATAATTTACAACTTTTGGTTATAGCTGAAACTATTTGTTTTCTGACAAAAGAAGAGGTGACCTTTTTCACTATTTTTACATCTTTGACAAGTTACTATTCAGGTAATACAAAGGTATTTTTTACAGAATCTTTTCTCTAGGCATGAAAATAAAAAATAGCATGTAAAATGAGAAGTGACAAAACCCTATCCTGTCAAGCAGCCTGGAAGGGTAGAGCTTGACCAAACAGTATTAAGACATGCATGAGTGCATAAGTAATAACCATTGAAAAGCAACTGCAAGAAGTAACTGAAAGTTTATTTTTAGCAATTGAAACCTCATAGAGAATGTACCCAAAGAGTAGTTACCCATGAACCGGGTGAAGCTAAGAAGATATTCCAAGAACAATACCCATTATAATAACTGCAATTCTTTAGTAACTGAAACAACTAAGTTCTATAACCAAAATCATTCTTTTAAGAGTTGTTACCAAAAGATTCCATGAAGGATTTGAAGAGATTCAAAGATATTTTGATTACCCACACATAGAAATTACAAACCCTTTAAAACTGTCATGATGATCTTTAATAAAAATGCAGTCACGATTTAAAGCAATCATTTCAGACTTTTCTATTGAAAGGAATAGACATTTTCAACTTTCCTTTTATTTGTAAGAGAAAAAACTTAGCTCATAATAACCTAGACTAGGAAGTAATGGATCTGGAATGCAGTCAAAAGATGAATACCTAACAATAGTAATGAAGTTGTTGTCACAAAGAGTTTACAATTCTTGCAAAGAAAAACAACAGCTAAGACACCTTCCAATCTCAGCCCATCACCCATCGATAGGAAGAAGACACACCAATTGACCATAGTAATGGTCCTCTAACAATTTCCATTCACTGTCCAAGGTCAGAAAACCAGTGAGAGCAATGAAATGGCTGAGAGAAAGATACCATGATGGCGTCCAGAGTAGGGTTCCAAACCCTTTGAGCAACAAAAACAATGATTTGACCTAAACTTCCAAAGCAAACAAATGTAATCCTTTGCAAATGTTGATAATCATTTGGAGTCTAAGAGGACAGTCATTAATGAATAAAAAAAACTCATAATAGTCTTTGAAATCCACGGGCTGTACAAAGATAATCATGCTGACAAAAATCAAACTCATAATGCCTTTTCAAAACCGTGAGAAAATAGTGACTTGCATGCCGATAGGAATTATATAAATTGATTGATTTATACAGTGAATAAACATCGACCACAATTCTAATCAAATTTCAATTAGAAAGATCCCTAGCATTATTGCATGTAAGGAGTCGAATTGCTTAGGACATAATTTTTCCAAGAGATCAAAGCTAAGTCACTTCCAAAGTGACAAGTAAAAGTAATCAAAACCAAAAACCTATTGTCGGCCTTGAGGTTTAAAGATTTATCCATCTTAAAGCCTGAATCATATGCATAGACAATTATCAATTATTTTACCTTTGACCAAAACCAAATTTCCACCTCATTGATATCCAGTGCTATATAATATGTCCAATGGTATCCAAAACTTTGTGAGGAGATAAAGACTGATTTCATGTAAATTTCACAAAGCCATAAACACAATAATGATCAAACCCTTATAATATGTCAAAAACTAAATACCGAGAGCTTCAAAAAAATTAACAAACTATTCCTCATAACCATGCCACTAATAGAAAATGGAGGAATATACCTTTGATGAATATCAAGAACATGTTTCAATTTCAAGATGCTTGTAACTGATGAAGCCATAATTAATCAACCTGTAGAAGAACTGAACATGCCAAACACATATAATCAAGTGAAACACTGAAGCACAAATTATCAAAATAGAAACATGTCACCTAAACAATGGAAAATAGAACCTGTAACCAGAATGCCTCAACTGAGATCTGCACATGGAGTTAAATTATTAGTACCACCATATATAGTAACAACTGTGAAGTAAATATGCCAATCAGGAAAGCAGATCAACTGAGTGAGTAACCATTAAAATTCCAGAGTAACATATATTTTCATCAAGGACAAATTTTCACAAGAGATATTCAACACAATCATCAATCAATTCCTCCAAATTTCTTCAAGCCTGATAGACTAAGAAATCTTCATAGGAGAAATACCCAAAACCAACGACCAAAAGAAGGCTCTGATACTACTTGTTAGGAAAAAGAGGGTCATGTCAAAAATAAATATCTAAGAACAATAGTGCCTCTGGGGATTTTAATTTCTTCAAATTGCCTCAAAGACACGACTACTATGCCATAAAGTGGAGACTAGCATAGTTTATTTCCCACATTGATTCTTCTAAGGAAAGCACAAGCAGACTTTACCAGATTCAACACTATGCACAGATTCAAATTAAAGAATCAACAAACATGAAAGACAAACATAAATGAACAGATAGATTTACGTGGGGTAAACCCTTTTGGGTAAAAAACCCCATACTGCAAAAGATTGAGCCATTGTATTATTTAACAACAAAGTTACAATACAGTCTTAGGCTCATATCCTTTATAGGAGTTACATCTTGTTTTATCTATAGAATACAAGAAACACCATTGTTCATAATCCTCACATTGTTACAGTACCCTCACATAGCACACAATGTAGAATCATTTCATCTCACCAGTCCACTCACTCAGCCAGTCCTTCGGCCAGCATAGCCTCATGACCTCTCAGGTTCACATTCTTCTTCATTTTGTCTCACACCAGCATTCTACTTATTATAATGCTATGTAAAACATACAGTTTGAACACTCGGCCTATAAATTCCATATCGAACCCCTTGCTATCCCCGAGCCATCGATCTATTCATTTCCTATACACATGGTTTGTTTAGTTTCCCTACAATCCAACCGTCAAACAACAGTTTCCATATCGAAGAGGCAACTAATTCATTCACTTCACAACAACGATGTGAAGCGAGAAATTCACCACTCCATCATACAACTCAGCAGCTTGCAACTGTAAACCTTCGTTCATTATCATGTCCATCAGCATGACAGACATTATCGATGATAGACTAGAAAGTCCAATTGACAGATCAAGTTTCCCAGATATCCCAAGGGATCCATCACAAAACATGAACCTCACCAAGAGTTACACCAAAGACCAATTGGAACAAACCATCGGCAAGAACACCACTATCGAGGTGAGATCAACAAGTCTCATTGAGTTCACAAGTCACTTCAATGGTCTTCAGCTCACTACAATTCAAAGCCTTTCGTTGGTAGGACTCACACCGATCCCAATACATTGGTCGGACTTTAACCATCGAACGACGATCTCAAAGCTAGGCTGAATTCATACTTCATACCAATGAAGAACCATTGGCAAGACTTACACCAAACATATCCCATCGGTCGAACTTCTATTGTCAATCCAAACTTCCCAGGTCTAACCGAAGACCAAAGTTAGCTTGACCACCTGTGAATTGGCAAGACTCATATCAACGAAGTACATCGGCATGACCAACACCATTGGACCAATCCTAAGAACTCATCCCGATGGACCATGTCACACCGACCAAGCACCATTAGCTAGACACACACCAAATAGATCACATCGGCTAGAGATGCATTGTTGGTAAGACACATTCTGAAGTCTTGTGTCAGCCCAACCATCTATCTATCGACAAGATGTACACTGATAAAACCTATCAGCCAAAATAACACAGTCGGTTCAACATTCATAGGTCTACACAAAGACCAATGTCATCTTGAGGCAGTTCACTTTGGTAGGAGTCTTCTCGACAAAATGCTTCATCCAGACCACAAGCACCAGAGTGATATTCACAAGTCATCCCGATGACCAACATCACCCCAATCCGAACATCAGCCAGAGTCATACCGAAACTCATCCAGGCTACTTCGCATACATTCCTCAGATCGGAAAGAGTCTTATTGATGAACCTCATCAGCCAGATAACTACTGTCGATATGAAGCAGAGAACTCACACCGACAGTTCAATTCACTCTGATAGTTCTCTTCAGTAACACCAATCTAAACACTTCAAGCCTTCGGGACTAAATAGCTCATTGGTAGGATATCTCAGGTGTCTCATTGATTTTCGCTTACGTGAGGTTCAGGTCAGCAATATTGAGGCACATATTTTCAACAGTCAAGCAAGAGGCTAAACCAAATCTTGGAACTCTTGAACTGGCAAGAATCCTAAATGGACCATTTGGAATAAGAGGTCTGCGAGGTACGGGAATATCAAAATATCATAAATGAGTTACCTGACCAAGGAGAAGTGAATCATAATTGATGTAAGATTGAGGAAGAACTAGGAAAATATCATAAGAAGGTAGCGCCACCGAATTTTGATGGAAAGGCCACCAAAGATGGGTCTGACGCTTGGATCATAAAGATGGAAAAATATTTTGGGCTTCACAACCTACCAGATCAAACCAAGGTTGTTTGGGAAACATATTAATTGTTTGGAGAGGCAAGAAAGTATTACTTGGGATTCTTTCCTATAATCTTATAGAAAGAGGTGGCTACCACAACATTTCTTTGATAATAAAATGACTAAATTTCAAAACCTAACCTAGGGAGGCCTGATAGTAGTGTAGTATTGGGGGAATTTTACCAACTTGCGTAAGTATGTGTCATAGTATCAATCTGACGAGCATTTCCGGAGTTCAAAATTTATATTAGGATTGAGACACCAAATTGGATCTCAAGTGGATCTTCACAACCCACACACTATGGTAGAAAATTTTAAGAAGGATATTAAGCAAGAACAAAAGCTAGAGAAGTTGTCCAATCTTCACAAAGGATCAGACTCCAAGCCTTGGTTTAGAAACAAAATATTTTGAAAGGTTGATGGATAGAAAGGAAACAAGTCCAATCAGATAATAATTTTGAAAAGGGAAGGTGACCCTCTGGAGAAGGAAGAAGGCAACCAAGGTGGAAAAAATAAAAGGGCTAACAAGGGCAATGATGCCTATAGTAGCACCCAAGGGCGCTCAAAAGAAGATAATTTTGGAATTTGAAAAGGACCACGTGATGGATGTTAAACTTGTGGGGGAGATAATTATGCATCTAATTTCCCTCAAAAGTGGAGCTCACTAAAGGAAGGAAGCCAACAACAGACCTTGCAACACAATATCCATGTAGCGGGGGATAACAGGGAAAATAGATTACTAGGCTTCTCCGATACAGTTAACTGGTAAGCTCTATGGTTGAACCATTTCTATTTTGATAGATAATGGAGATATAGAGTGTTTCATATACCCTAGAATGATTTCTAAGCTACCCATCTGACCTGGTTATATGAATAATTCATGGTTTGTTCAATATGGGAATTAAGTAGAGCGGGTAGTAGATTTATGTTTATTTTGAAGTGAGTTGAAACTTCCCAACTTCATAATCCAAGTTGACGATTATGTTGCACCATTAGGATCTTATGATGTAATCTTAGGAATCAACCGGTTGACTAAGCACAAGGCTATTATAAATTGTGAGGATAAGATGGTGATTTTTTTGGATGACTATGAGAACCCGATTGAGATACATGGGGTACAACGACCCCTGGAGCTTAGGCATATCTTAGCTATGTAGCTTAAGAGAGCTCGGTGGAAGGGTTGTGTCATATATGTTATCCATGTTAGTGAAACTAACAATGAGAAACCATACCTTGATGATTATCAAATTCTTAGGGAATTTTGGGATGTGTTTCCCAAAGATTTCATTGACATGCCTCTGAAGTGATAATTTGATTTCTCCATCAATATAGTGCCAGGAGCTTAGGCATACTCTAAAGCCTCATACAGGATGACCACCATGAAGCTTTATGAATTGAAAGCCCAGTTACATGAATTTTTATGCAAAGGGCTTATTAGGCCTAGTGTGTCACCTTGGGGAGCACTAGTTACCTTTGTGAAAAGGATGGAACCTTGCGTCTGTGTATAGATTATTAGATATTGAACAAGGTGACCATCACAAAACACTACCCTATTTCGAGGATTGATGAATTATTTGATCAAATTAAGGGAGGAACAGTCTTCTCAAAAATACATATCAGGTCTAGCTATCATCAGTTGAGAATAGAGGAAGAGGATATTCCGAAGATGGATTTTTAAAATCAATATGAGTATTACGAACTCATTTTTGTAACCTTTGGGTTGACCAACACACCTACAACCTTCATGAATCTTATGAACAGTGTGCTCTGAGATTGTCTGGATGATCTTTTCCTAATCCTCATCAATGATATTTTGGTTTATTCCAAGTCTATTGAGGAACACGATCGAAACCTGAGGATAGTTTTGCATCATTTGAGGGAAAATAATCTTTTCGAAAAGCTATCCAAGTTCTCATTTTACAAGGATAAGGTGCATTACCTAGGCCACATTATCTTAGTTGAGGGAGTCCTTGTGGACCCTAAGAAGATAAAGGCAATTTTAGAATGGATGGCACCTTAGAATGTGTCAGAGGTGCGAAGTTTTATGGGCTTTGCCGACTACTATATAAAATTTGTGCAAAGGTTTTCTAAAATAGAAACCCCAATAATGTCTCCTCAAAAGAAAGGAAAGAGGTTCGAGTGGACTGAGAAGTATGATCAAGCTTTCCAAATCTTGAAAGCATATGTAGCAGGCCTGAACTCTCGTGTATAAATGGGAACTAATCATCTCTATGCATGCAGAAACAAGGGTTAGCACACATGGTTCAACAAATTAGCACATTGTTACTATTTGAGAAACCAAAAATGCATCTGAAATAAGAGTCTGCACAAGGTCAACATTGGAAACTACAATTGTGTTGTGTTGACTTCAATTGTGTCGCGCTATATCACATGTGGCTCTGCATCTTGGAGTTGCGTCACAATTTCACGAATGTGTCATTTAATCTATCAATTATGAAGCTTTATAGCGATTGTGGCTTTCTGCAGGGTGATTGTGTCACTTCATAACATTTTTATTCGTTTGGCCTAACACTTGCATCACAACATGTCACTTGTGTCATGGAAAACCGCATATGCATTGCATTTTGACACATGCGTCGTTTTACCTCGCAGTTGTGTGCTTTTAAAGCTAAACCTACCTACCCAATGCACTTGCATCGCGACGCAATCAAATGCATGAAATGTGAAATCATTTGTAGTTTACATGATGATATTTGCATCACAACACATTTGTTTTCCCCCCTAAAACTCTAATAAATGCACGAAAAACAAAAAATTAAAAGTCGATTAGGGTACTTACTGGTGCCTCTATGCCCTCGGGTCGTTAGAATGTCTAGATGTGGTAGCCATGGTGGTTTGTCATGGGAATCACCATCTTCTCCTTGCGATCTGATCTCCAAAATTTCTTAATAGAAAATGTGAAAGTGACACTTGGTTTGGCATTTTCAACTTATTTATAGGTTGAAAATTAGGGTTTGACCTGATAGGTTTGTATTGGAGGCTCATTTGACTAGCTTAGCGTCCTTCGTTTTCGAAACTGATCTTGCCGTTGTTTTTTCTAGTCATCTAATTGATTAATTGAGACACTTTCCAATTTTTTCTAACCCGAGGCCAAACTTTAAAAAAAATCCCGAGGGGGCATAGGCACTCCGTACCTTCATTGGCGCATATTCTTGACTTGTTTTCTTTGCCATAATGCAATAAACTACATTATGACAAAGAGGGGAAAATGTAGACACATAAAAATGACCTAGGCCTGCAAGCACTATTTTTCATCTTCTTTGATCCTAGCATAATTATGACATTTTAATTATGTCTTTTGTCCACCTTCGACTATTAATTAAATAATTCATAATTATTTAATTAATTCATGTCTTTTTATTCTTCATGATTATTAAATAAATGGATCTTATTTGTTTATTTAATGTGTCACTAATTATCTAATACTTTCTCATAATTAAATAAATTTCTCCATTTATTTAATTAATCTTTGCCACTTATGTCCTCCTGAATATTAAATAAATATATTTTATTTATTTATTTAATATGTCAGTAATTCTCGAAATTCTTCTTATAATTAAATAGATTTATTAATTTATTTAATTAATCTATCACCTTCTCTAAATTAAATAATTATGTTTAATTATTTAATTGCCTTATTTGACATTTCCCTCATTTTAAATAAAATAATTTATTTAAAATAGTCTCACATGGTTAACTATCACTTCTTTTAGTAAATAATCTTAAAATCAATTATTTACTATCTCACTAAATCCATAATCTGAATTATTTTTAATTCAAAATGGTAATATTCTTCTACAAATCAAGTAATTGCTAAAATTATTGATTTTCTAATTCTCATCTTCTTGTTTAATCTTTATCTTTTAATTTTTACTAATTTTCATCTCACTGTCACATTTATTCTCCATCCTTGATTTAATTTCTTAAATTAAATCTTCTCCACTCATTTGGGAATCTTACCTTAACCCTAATTGAGAGTTGCTATTTTGAATCTTGACCATTGATTCTAGGGCATTTCTCAATCCTCAATCTCATCCATCCATCCAAAATTGCATTTTCTATAAAATGTCAATTTTGTCCTCATTTTCGACAATTTTGAATATCTTGGAACTTGATCTCTTAATATCTTATGAATTGTTGAATCTCTCTTGCATTTCTTGAGTCTTAGATTCCCTTTTGTTGTGTGATTTAGTTTCTTTCCTTTAGAATTTATTTTCCTTTGCATAGCTTATAGGAAATCCTTCAACACTTGGCTTAGGGCTAGTCCATAGCATAGAAGTTTTCTCATCATAGTTTGAGGGCACACTTTACATTTCAGCAAGCTAGAAGGTACAATAGAAATCAGTCATGGAGGATAAGGGATTTGGTGAGCTAGTTTCATTTATTTCTTTTATTTATTCCTATGCATTCTATTGATATTGTGGATTTGATTAATATACATGTATGTTGCTAACAATCTGATCTTAAAGAAAAATTCTCAATTACAGGAATACGTAGCCAAATGCTTGGAGTGTTAGTGATTCAAGGTTGAGCACATGAATCTAGCAGGGCTCCTTTATCCCCATGATATACCTAAGTATAAATGGCAAGTTATCAGCATGGACTTTATGTTGGGGTTATCTCTAATCAAGACCATGCATGATTGTAAGGAAGCTAAGGTAGCGGAACAACTTCATACACTAACCCTGAGAGGAGAATAATGAATTTTTTTTACAGATCTTTAACAATTATAAAAATTTAAACAAAAATATCATGCATACCACAACATAATGATTTACATGGGGAAAACCCTTTTAGGAGAAAAACCCCACACTCCAAAATCCACCCAATATATTATTCACCAATCAAAAAGATTACAATATACCTACAGAGCAAGATTCTCATAGGAGTATCACCACTCAAAGATCTAGAGACAACATGAACACTATCAAACTCTCAGAATAAATTGTCTACATACATCCCACCTGCTAATAACAAGCTTTTTGGAACCTTCTAGAATTAGGGTTTTACAAGGTCATTTTTCATTTGACGTGTCCGTGGGAAAAAAACCTTGACGTGTTAGTGATAAAAAACCTTGACGTGTCAGCAAGAAAAAACCTTGATGTATCATTGATTTTCTTTTCGTGGGAATCTTGCATCTTGTTATGAGTGTATATTATTTGCATGATCAAACACCACATACCAACATACATCCTATCAATAAATCGTATATAATTTCAAGGTTGACACATTTTCCCAACATCATGTCATTCTAGTAGTAGTCAACAAGCTGACTAAGGTGGCACATTTTATTCTAGGGAACCTTAAGGATGGATCGTTGACCTTGGCCGATAAATTTTTCCAAGATATTTTTTGTTTATATATTGGAGTGCCAGAGACAATTATATCTGATAAAGATACATAGATGACATCAAGGTTTTGGAAAACCTTGAATGCAGCATTGGGGACTAAGTTAAACTTCAGTTCAGCCTACCATCCTCAGATTGAAATTCAGACTGAGAGAGTAAATCAGGTAGTAGAAGATCTCCTTTGGATGTACTATATGGATTAGTAGTATAAATGGGAAGAGTATCTACCACTAGTAGAATTTTCTTATAATAGCTCCCATCATGCATCCTTAGGTATGGCACCTTTCGAGACTATGTATGGGAAAAAGTTTCATACTCCCATCAATTGGGATAGACTAGAAGATATGATCATAGTGGGTCCTGAGATGCTAAAAGAAGTGGAAGAGCGGATGAGGCTTATTAAGATTAGACTGAAGGAAGCAATAGATAGGTAAAAGAGCTTTGCTAACAGAAATAGAACCTTTAGACAATTTTCAGTCTATTACAAGGTCTTTCTAAGAGTCAATTCGCATAAGATCTCTATTACTTTCAAGAAGTCATCCAAGTCAGGTCTGAGATATGTGTACCCATTTGATATGTTGGAAGTAATCAACCTAGTTTCATATAGAATTTTGCTACCCCCTACTCTAGCTCGAATCCATAATGTTTTTCATGTTTCTTTTCTAAAACCATACCACCCAGATGCATCTCATATACTTTATTAGTATTCTTTATAGGTGGAGGATCTAGGAGTGGTGCTAGTGGAGCCTAATAGAATTCTGGATAGACACAATTTCAAGTTGCAAAACAGGGACATAGTTTGATATAAGGTCCAATTTGATGAGTATCATGAGGATAATGCTACATGGGAGGATGCAAAGGAGATAGAATGCTCCTTTCCTCATTTTCTTTCTTAGATAGACTGTTGATGATTATCTTTATATTTTTGCCTAATATTTTGGATTGGTATGCTATGATGTTTTAAATTTAAAACAATATGGTTGATAAATATATGAAACAAATTTTTTTTAGTCAGACATCGAGATGATGTATCTTTCTAGTGGGGAAGGATGCAATATATCAATTTCAATTCTTGCATTTTAAATATTGAGAAAAATGAAATATTTGAAAAATATAATTTATCATTTTTATTTATGAATTTGATAAAATGTTATGACGAAATTGAAAATAAATATTAT
Organism: Sequoiadendron giganteum; assembly: GCA_007115665.2. Taxonomy (NCBI): domain Eukaryota; kingdom Viridiplantae; phylum Streptophyta; class Pinopsida; order Cupressales; family Cupressaceae; genus Sequoiadendron; species Sequoiadendron giganteum. Next base: position 386,687,044 of record CM021101.1, on the reverse strand, counting down.
GCAATTTTGTGATTAAAGAAATTAGTTCATGAGATTATCGATTAACGGTTACTGATAAGTGGACAAGTGTAGGAGTGTGTGTGTAGGAAATAGGTTGAAGGACAAGAACTTGATTGAGGTAGGAACACTTAGTCAAATGACCACGGTAAGCAAGAATAGAATTTGGAATCTCACACACCACATTAGATCATGACATTTGCATATGTTTGAAAAGCTGATAAATTTCATCTTTTAATGTGATAATTATAATTAGTGAAGGAATGAATCCATGCATTCTTTTCTTCTACTATATTTTTCAAAATTGATACTCGATGAAGTTAAAAATTATCCCCATTAAGTGCAAATATCATATGGAAATGAATGCATTATTTTTATTTTGATGAGATTGAAAAATATATATTGTATGAGAAAATAGAATGAATAAAATGTACATATATGTTTGAAAAACACATCTTGAATGTACATACATATGGAAAATTATATATCTACATGTATGTAAATGATTATCATGGATTTAATTTCATACTCTTGAAAATAATAGTAAAATATGGTTAAGAATTTGTAACTCCCATAATGAATGGGGTAAGGGGGTCGACCCCTCTCATATAGGAAAATCTATAGTCAATGCTAGGAGAGGAGGAAGTGGGCAGCCAAGTAAGAGTATGGTGACAAGAAATTAATGGCCACTACCATTGAATTTAGTAGAGATGCCTTGTACAAAGAAGAATCAAGAAAAGAAATCGATAGAAGAAGGAAAAATCATGGCACTAAAGGTTGTTACAAAAATCCAATAGAAAAATCACCTGAAAAGCAAGATAACGAGGTAATTTGAATCCCCAATGGTGTTTTCTTGAAGAAATTTAAAACTTTTGTATGCATTAGTTGAGGCTGTGGAATGCATTTTATGGTTTAGTACCTTGTGAAATGCCTTTGTTTATCGATTTATTTCGTTTCATTCCAAATTGTTGGGGGCTGAATCCCCCATGAAAATCTTGTTTTTCTATGTTGCATGCATGGGTATCGAGTAAGAACCTATAATGGGTTTGACTTGTTCTCTCCTTTTTTCCTGTACGATGTGGCCATACAACCCGACTCATGTCATGTATGTCTTTATCAAACCTCTATAAAATGGTGCTTGGATGCATGCCAACCTTTTTCTGATCGACTAAATTTATTTATATCGCCCTATGGGCACCAAGCCTAGAAGGCCGAGCGATTCACAACACTTGATAAAATCCAAGCATGAACGATATGCATTGTTCACCTATATCATTGCCACCCTTGGGTGGTAAGCTATTACGATAGTGAGCCACACTAATACATGGTTGAGCTAAGTCAAACTTTGTTACTTTTTTTTATACATTTAATTCCACTCTGTGTAATGCTATGTGAAGAACGAAGTCATCATTCTGTGTTTTTTTGGCTGAATGATGTTAATGTTTGCTACATAATATATAGTTCAGCATTCCCTTTAAAAATCAGAATCGACCATCTTTGGTCATGGGTTTAAATAACCCTTAGTTTCTTCAAGTGAATGAATGATGCATGGGTATTGTTACTAATTTTTATCTACCAACTAAATTAGTAAAGTTATATCAAGCAGTTATTGAACTAGGGTGAGAAAACTTTTGACTCTCGAGAAAATCAAATAACTAAAATTTTTATGTATTTCATGTTTCAAGTATCTTGTTGCTATTATTCATTATTACAAAACATACACCTCAAATAGTTCATTTGGTTATTTCATATTATGTAGTGATTCAAAAAAATGAAAATACACAAGTCATTATATGATATGAAATAATGGATATATTCGAAAGAAATGTTTTTGAAGTACTAGACAAGCCATGGGAGTAATTGAATCTGAATAGATATTAAATAGAAAGAAGATCCAAGAAAATAAATGCATAAAATAAGATATAGGACCCGTCATTGCCTGGTGAATGATGAATCTCATTGATGAAGATTGTGCTAGAATTGTTGAAGTTGTCCAAATGCTGCTCTAAGAAAGAAATCTGCAATAAGAGGAGATGTTAGAGCTCAAGGTTCCATGCAAATCTCATGCATCTCTAATCAAGCAAATACTTTCTACTTTATAACTAATCAAGAAAATAGAAATGAACAGATGAATCCAAGATATCAAAAGGAAATCATTAGAGGAACATTGTTTCACTATTTTTATCCAACATGTTTATTCATTGTGTAGGTATAGCTTCATCTTTTATTTCATGATTCATCTTTTTCAGCATTAGAGTATGTGGAGTAAAATGGGCTCCCATAAGGGTTGAGCCCAATATACTGCATTATGTCATCTACAAGAGAGGAGTAAAGGTATGTCTTCATCATTGCATATCAGTGTCATAATAGTAATTTGCTTACATCTACAATGAGCATTCATCATAATAAATGTAAAGAAGCATTCCTTGAGGTAGTACAGTGTTCACCATACATATATCATATTGAATTTATAAGAAACAATGCATGTCATAATGCATAAACACAGTCAATACACAGTGGAAGGATAGCATATAATACAATAACAATAGTTTCAAATTATAAAACATTCACAAGAAGACACTACATTTAGAGAAGGGGGATTATCTACTAACGAGTTCTCTTCATTCAGAGATCCTCACAGGGTGAATTTCCCTAAACTAACTCAAAGGACAACAGTGAGATTTCTAGAATCAGAAAGAGCAGGTCACAGAGATTCTTTGGACAAACCGGAAAGCTCTTTGCCAAAGGACCTCAGCGTAGAACACGGATGACAGCGCGACATGCTGGCATCCCAGAGGCACGTTGGCATCTCGTACGGACTAGAAAGCAAGTTTATCTCATAGAATAGCTAAGTGACTACTAGCAATCCGATTACTGAGAACTTCTAGAAAGTGATAAAGTAATAGAATGTGATAAAGCTGAAATAGACTAAAATAGAAAAGATAAAGACAAGGAGAAGAAGGGAAATGGAATGCTTACAACCGTGTGAATGATGAAGCCTCCAACTTGTAAATTTCTTCAATACCTTCACACAAGAAAGAGAAAAATTGTTGGGGATGTATAGGGGTTTTCCTCAGTCAAACCCCTATTTTGGTGTTCCCACCTCCACAGATAGCTAAATAGATAGAGAGAAATGTAGGAAATGAAGTAAACACAAAAGCACTATAAAAAAAAATTATACTACTTAACCAAGTAATAGAGGAGAGGAGTGAAAGCTTACCACCTTTTCCCAAAGCACTCAAGGCTAGTGTGGGAGAAAATGAGAGAAACTCAAGCCTCTGCTTTCATGGTGTTTTGTTCCACACTTTCTCTATTGAAGTAATAGAGTATTGACGTTGTTGATGTGAAGTGTAAAATGTTGCTTGGGATTGAAGAGATGGTGAAGAAGCTGCTTGGAGCTTGTGAAGAGGTTGGAGAGATCAAGTGAATGGAGAAGAACCCAAGAGATGGTGAAGAGATAAGAGAGGGCTAAGAGAGAGAGCTAGAAAGGATGGAGAGGTCCAAAGATGAAAATAGAAGGAATGAATAGTGAATATGAAGGACAGAGGGAAGAAAATAGCCATATTCAGGTTAGTCGGTCGAAGAGGGCGTTACAAGTCGACTCCCAATGGGAAACGTAGCAACTTTGTAGGCTCCAGATGTGTGAATCTATTAGGGATGTAAGTGTGTCGCACAAATGTTTGTGCATCACATGGATGTCTACGCACCATGCAGGAGTCCTCGATAGTTATTCCTCTGTTGATGCATAAAATAGATGCCAAGTGGAATGAAGACAACAGGCTTAGGTGGAATTTTGCCTCTGAATTTGGTTTTCTAAAGTGTAAAGGGGTAAAGGGGAATTTGGGATAGGGGTACAAATTTTCTCTTATACATTTTTCCCCCACTTTAGCGAGCACGAATACTGATGAGTGCTTTGGTAAAGTAGATCAAAGAAGGAATAAGGTTAGAAATGTATACCGAAAAAGTCGAGGAAGCAGATCACGATCTGGAAAACCCAAGAGTGCAAGGTCAAAAGAGGAATTCATAGTTCCACAAAACTATGAAGCTAAAGAAAGAGCATATACTCAGGATGAAGAAGACGTAGATCCTTGATCTGATATATACAATTGAGAAGATAAAGATAGAAAGAGAGAGTGTAACTGAAATGGACAAGGCACTTGGTGAAATAAAAACCCGCTTCGGAGTAGAACCCGCACCACATAGTAAACAAGGCGTATGGTGAAAGAAAAACTCACTTGGAGTAGAACCCGCACCACACAGTAGGAGTGATAAAATCAAATCCCGCTTGAGGAGGAGAACCCGTATCACAGAGTAAAAGTGATAAAAGCAATCCCTTCTCAAGGAGGAAAACCTGTATCACCAAGTAAAAGTGATAAAAGCAATCCCCGCTCGAGGAGGAAAACTTGTACCACATAGTAAAAGACCTCTATAGGTTCTTGGTCTTGCAGAGCAAGTAAGCAGATAGTCATGCAAACCATCATCAAGTTGGAAGACTACCAAAGGGGTCCCTCAGGAACCCTTCAAAAGGAAGAGGGTTCCACTCAAGGGACACACTATTTGAAAAGTAAAGTCTACTCGGACTACCCACAAGCTAGATGCAAGGATGTAAAGTAGGTCTAGTCGAGTTGTCCCCAGGCTAGATGCGAAGATGTGAAATATGTCTAGTCGGGCTACCCCCAAGCTAGACGCTAATGAATTCATTCAAGAGAAAAATATTTCAAAGAGGTCCCTCGGGAAACCTTCAAAAGGAGGAGGGTCAACTCAAGGGATGCTTCAATTAAAAGATATAGATAAGAGAGGGGGTCCTTAAGAAGGATGTACATATCTAGAACAAGTTATCACTACCCCAAGCATATAGGGGAGGAGAACCATGCAATATATTTAGAATAGGATAGAGGTAAACCTCGATATCACTTGTCATGCGAAGAAAAGGTAGGTGCATCAGTAGGCACCTGAATCAAAAAGTTGTTGTATTTTATCCTTCAAGGCCTTACATTCACTAGTGGAATTGCTAGGCACTCGATGGTATGCATAGAAAGAGTTTTTTAATTTATCATGTTTATGGAATTTCTTGTGTGTGGGAGGAGGAAGAGTAATTAGGCAGGCTTTTAAAAGCCACAACAAAATATGATCTTGTTTAGATAAAGGATGAGGAGTAGGAAGCAACCCTTTCTCTTGTGGAGAAGAGCTTAACTGCTCGCAAGAAGAAGATAAGAAGATAGAAGATAGAGGAGGATAGACCAATCCATGAGAACGAGGTTGAGCAGACATCACGTCAACATTCAACTATGGTTTTTGCTTACATTGTTCATTTGAGAAACCAAGCCCTAGATTACGCTTGGGAGGTGTGAATTCTATAGGGACCTATATGCCTTGTTCATTACGCCCACAACCTTTACACTCATAGCCATACTTAGAGATGAGCTTAAAGCCAGGGCCATAATGTGTTTGTAGATCATGAGAAGGAGGAGGATCCTCATAGAGAGCATTAATCCAGCAAGGGGGAACATACTCTTCTACAGGATCATCATCACCCTTCTTGATAGGCCTCTCAACATTGTCCTCCTAAGCAGAAGGGTAATCGTCTTCCTCAGAAGGAGGATCAATACTAAGAACATTACAATTCACATTCACATTATCCAGCGATGCAAAAGACTGATCATCTTTGATGGCGGGTGTGATTGACATTATCGAAAGGTCTAAGCGGATCAGGTCAACTTTATATTCCTGAATGATGGAATCTATAAATTTTGAAGGACCCCAATCATCACCAAGACATGCATTCCTTTGTGAAGAGGTAGAAGGAACGGACTTAAGATTTCTCGCTTCAGAAGGATCTTCTTCAGGGACATCTACCTCAAGAGAATCCTTTGTAGTAGATACTATTGGAGTAAACATTGACACATTGGAAGATATTGAAGGAATAAGAGTAGGCACAACCGAAGCCTGAACAACAGCTTCCATCTCACATAAGTGCATAGCATCAAGGTCAACCTTGACTGTGACTACTTTATTATTGTAAATGAACTTGATAGATTTATGCAAGGTAGATGTGCCTACATCCATAGCATGAATCCATGGTCTACCAAGAAGAAGGTTACAAGGTAACTTCTCTAACATAACATATACAAGGGTAGGTATGGTAACGAATCCTAACCTCAAAGGCAAGACTATCATTTCTAGGGATTGTCGACCGACATTATCAAATCCATGAATGTCAATAGGAGAAGTATTAATAGAAGATGGATCAGTATTAACCTTAGGCAATAGATCAATGCTACATACATTAAGCATTGAACTGACATCAACGAGAGTATGTCTAATACCAATCTTATTAATATTAAGCATAATCATTAGAGGATCCACTTGCTTATGTACTTCCAGAGGCGGGATTGTCTATGGATAGAGCGTAATATTTAGTGAATCTGCACGAATATAAGCTATGAATGCATTAGCATCTGTCGGCCTAGTGGAAAAAGGCAAGAGGATATTTTGCAAGGATTCCTTAAGCATACCTTGATAAATTGAAGTAGACTGAATCAAGTTCCAGAGTGATTTCTTAGTCGTATTAACTCAAAGTTGCTCAACAAGACCATTATCACTAGGTGCTTTAGTAGTAGGTTCAGGTGCTTGAGTAAGTCTTAGTTGCTTATTCATTCTAGTATCATAGGTATGGGCTACCACTCCATCAGAGGAAGTCGTAGAAAGACCAAGGGAATCACTATCAAATGGAACACCATCAATAGAACAAACCCTTTTAAAAGAAGGACTAGCTAGGGTCACGTAAATGACTGATCTCTTAGGCCTTTGAGGGGAAAAAGAGACATACATTACATTTACAGAATCATCAAAACTAGTAGAAAAATTATTCAAAGATATATTCTCAACATCAATCCAAATAGGATCAAATGTGGAAGGATATTCATCGTGCACTAATGCATTCTCTCTAGAGGAGAGTGCATTAGAATAGATAATAAATTCATCATTAACAAATGCAACATCCCTAGAAGAGAGTGCATTGGAATGAGTAGGAGATTTTCCATTCCCTAATGCATCATCTCTAGAAGAGAGTGGATTGGAATGAATAGAAGGTGGAGTATCATTTAGAAAGGTATCAATGATTTCATCTTCTTGCAACAAGATATCCTCTGAAGGAAGAGGACTCTCATGAGAAGGATCAAAGATATAAAGTGGCATGGGCAAAGCCAAGTCACTATCACATGCATGAAATGGAATATCATTAACATTTTAAACAAAAATGGATACTGAACTAATAAAAGAAGATATTAAATTTATTATGATATTTTTTTGGGTATTTTCTATGTTCTAGTAATTTGCAATTTCGGAGGTCTTCGAAACGGAATTAGGGTTCAGAACTTGCGTCGGTCCTAAAATTTTATTTTCAAAGACACTTGTATTTTAAGGATAGGACTATTTCTCTAGAAGACCTTTCCAACGGTGCAAACGGTTCTGAATTTCGAGCACCGATTCAAAAGTTATGACCTCACCAAGTAGGGGTAAATAAATTCCTAGTTTTTTTGAAGGACACTATTCTTCACGTTGGGTTCACCAAAATGTAGAGAAGGCGGATTCGCTAATCATGAGTTCTCTTCATTCAAAGATCCTCACGGGGTGAACTTCCCTAAACTACCTCAAAGGACAATGACAAGAGTTCCAGAATCAGATAGAGAAGGTCACAGAGATTCTCTAGACAAACTGACAAGCTCTCAACCAAAGGACCTCAGTGCAGAACAAGGATGACAACGTGGCATGACAGCATCCTAGAGGTGCATTTGCATCTTGTATGAACCAAAAATAAAGTTTATCTTAGAAAATAGCTAAGTGAGTACTAGCAATCCGATTACTGAGAACATCTAGAAAGTGATAAAGTAATAGAATGTGATAAAGATGAAATAAACTAAAATAGAAAAGATAAAGACAAGGAGAAGAGAAAGGGAATGCTTACGATCATACGAATGATGAAGGCTCCAGCTTGTGAATGTCTTCAATACCTATACACAAGAAAGAGAGAAAGTGTTGGGGCTGTATAGGGGTTTTCCTCAGTCAAACCCCCATTTTGGTGTTCCCATCTCCACGGATAGCCTGATAGATAGAGAGAAATGTAGGAAATGAAGTAAACACAAAAGCACTATAAAACAATGTTTTTCCACTCAACCAAGTAATAGAGGAGAGGAATGAAAGCTTACCACCTCCCCCCAAATCACTCAAGGCTAGTGGGGGATGAAATGAGAGGAACTCAAGCCTCTGCTTTCATGGTGTTGTGTTCCACACTTGCTCTATTGAAGTGACAGAGTGTTGATATTGCTACTGTGAAGTGTAAAGTGTTACTTGGGATTGAAGAGATGGTGAAGAAGTTTCTTGAGGCTTATGAAGAGGTTGGAGAGATCAAGTGAATGGAGAAGAACCCAAGAGATGGTGAAGAGATAAGAGAGGGCTAAGAGAGATCTAGAAAGGATGGAGAGATCCAAAGATGAAAATGAAAGGAATGAATAGTGAATATGAAGGAAAGAAGGAAGAAAATGGCCATATTCGGGTCGATCGGCCAAAGAGGGCATTACAAGTCGACTCCAATTGGGAAAAGTAATGCCTCTGCAAGCTCCAGACACAGGAATCTATCAGGGACGTAAATGCATTGCACGAGCATCTACACATCGCGCGGGCACCCTCGATAGTTATTCCTCTCTTGACACACAAAATAGATGCCAAGTGGAATGAAGGCAGTGGGCTTAGGTGGAATTTCGCCTCTGAATTTGGATTTTTAAAGTGTAAAGGGGGTAAAGGGGAATTTTTGTTAGGGGTACAAATTCACTCTTATACACTACATAAAGAGCAATGTGTATTGGCTATGCAAATAAGAGACTCTTTTAAAACCTTAGAATAGTGGTACAAGCTCTCCAAATCCTAAGCTATTGCATCATTCTTTAATAAGTTAACAGTCAAAATCAAGATCTAGATGATTATTTTTCATAAGAGTTTAAGAAGAGCCATGAACAACACTCTTTTTGCAATAAGTGATTATATCAACCACATGAAGACTAGGTGTTTCAATAATGAAGGAGGAAAATTTCAAGATAAATAGTCTATGCTAGAATGATGCTATGATATAAACTCGGTGAGCAGTAATAATACCCAAAAGTGTAGTGATTTTATGCATGAGGGCAGTCAAATAAATTAGGAGCTCACATTGCACATTGCTCATAAAAAGGAAGGTGTATTATTAGAGAATACAATGAAGATTCATCATAGACAGCCAGGTGACTATTATGATGGCAGTCTAAAGGATAGTTTCACCTCAAATACACAGTCAAAATGCACCAAACTATGTGAGGCAGAAAAGTAATTCTTGGTGGTAGTTCTTAGGATTGTTGAAGAAAGGAATAAGAGCCCCAACAATGGTTTTTATTCATTCATACATCTAGCTAGATCATGAATTGGTTGTAGAACACCAGGGAAAATTCATAGGGTTTAGGAAAGGTATCATTATCATCAACATTTATACAAATAGGGCAAGTTGTTTTGCGATAATTCATGGATACTATTGATGAATATCTCACTCTAGATACCAAGGATTATTTATCAAGTTCCCTTTCTAGATTTGATGAGAATTTGGACAAAGTTAATGTACTATTTTATGCAATCTGATGGAGGAATTACACTAGAAAACAAGTTTTCAGTCAATAAATATAATGAACCTGGGCAATTAGGAAGTGGAAAACAATAAGGTTTTCAAGATATCAGAGATCATGGTGCAGTGGTCTTGGGACAATTTAGAAGAATGCAAGACCTGTGTAAATGTCATAAAGTGATATAATGTAGAGATTTGAAGGTGCTGCAATGAAACCTTCAGGTTGCAGACCCTAGATTAATGGCATTCCAACAAAAGTCTATAGTTTGGAAATTATAGGAGAAGGCATGGTACCAGAAGGCTTGGAAATGTGCATATGACTTATGCTTCCTAATGGGATTTCTCTTGTCTTTGGCATGCCAGATTATGCCTATGAAAAATTTCAATGGCCTAAGAATGTTCTAGAAGGGGCTAATATACAATGGGAAGTCAAGTTTCTTAAATTTGAAACACCTAAAGGACTAGACTAGCTTGAACTTCACTGAGATAATGGACAAAGCTAGGAAAATAAAAAGCACTGGAAAGAGACTTTTAAAAGAAGGAAAGCATAAAATCTATTCTCAACATGCAGTATATGCAGAAAATGAGAGAGGGTTTTCTATTTCCTATTTGAATGAGGAAAAAATTGAAAAATGAGAGTGCAGAGAAGTGTTTACCTCACGGCCTGGAGAAATGGAAAACATTGTGTAGCAAAAAATCGTGCCTCTTGAATAAAAATACAACCTCCAGGAAGTCCATTATCAGCCTCAGATGCAAAGAAGGTATCAACAAGAGAAAATACAATTAAATGCATTAGAAAATATGACATTGGTCGTGGCTTAGAGGTCATAAGATGCTTTAGAAATACATGAAATATGAGGATTTGTTTTGCTTTTCCTATACAAAGAAGACTTGCCACATTTTTTCTTGCAAAATTTCCAAGGTAATCACTCAAAAGAAGCGAGACATGAGGATATTTGAATCTCAAACCCTAGGTTTGATGGTGGCCAATAGCAGAGGCTCTCCAAAGTGAACAAAGTGCAAAATGATAAGTTATTAGGGTTCAAGAGTTTTACTTGCCCTATTTAAAATGGAGAGCTATTTTTTACCATATTTAAATAAATAATAAATCATGTCACATTATTATTGCCATGGTCTTGAATCCTAATTCAATCAACCTAGTAATCATGGGGAGCACGTGTATATTGGAGGTAGAATTGAAGCTCAAGATTCAAGTTTATTATTTGATTTTGAAATAATTGTGAACTCCACTTATATGTATTCATGATTTTAAGACAAAAAGTAACTATGTAATTAAATTTTAAAGGTAATATTTTATTACCTTAATATTTACCATGTAATGTAAAAGAGAACTATCACATAATAAATATTAAAATAGTCACATTGATTATTTTTAATATTTAATCAAACAGTTCCTTTTTTCCTAAAATCGTGCAAGAGATACAAGCGAAGTAAGGCTAAAGTCAGTGGGAATCATCCAGAGTGTTGTGTTTTTCTAACTTGGACTCATTTTTTAGTATTGTGGAGATCAAATCGATTGGGGCCATTGTTCATGCAGATTTTTGTGGCATAGCTTCAATTTTACATCAGTTTTGAGGGTCTCTTGATCATGCACATTGAGAGGATAAGTTTGCAGCATTTAGAGTTCAATTTATCCTAGTTTTGGGCCCTCTTTTTGAGGATTTTCTTCTTTTCTCTTGAGAGGATATTTTCAAGATATTTTTCACTCTCAGTTGGCTTTCAGTTCCACCTCTTGGCTCATTGGAGTTGCCTTTTGTATATATTGAGAAAAGACAGTATTTTTCTCAGTTCTAGTTTTCTTCCTTTGTATTTTGCAAAAAGACTATCTTGTAACTAAGCTTTTATTTTTTGTTTAATATAATACAAAAAAATTTAGAGGTTATGTTAGTTTGTCAGTTGTAGAATTTTCCTTTCATCTTTCAAATATTGTCAAGTTTTCCATCCAAATTTCAAGTGTTGTCCTTATGTTTGATTTGATAGAAAATTAACTGTGTTTCAATCTTGAAACCTTTATTTTTCCACCTCACTCATAAGTGTATGAATGCAATTAAGTTCAGTTTCATAGGTTATACATTGTGCATATAATTCAGAGTTATTATCTTTGTTGTGAAAACATTGCTTTTCCTTATAAAAGGATAATTTCAATAAAGCATTTGTATGAAATATTTATGTGATTGAACTATTCAAATCTAGTTGTGTAGATAGAATCTTTGAGAGGTCCTTGTGAAAGAGTTTTAAATTTTATCATCTCTTAGGTGCATCACCATTGTTCTAGTTCAGTTTTGCATTTCATTTTATTTATCCTACTATCCCTTTTCATATTTAAGTCTTTTTGTTTCATAGAAAACCAAAAGGGGAACCAACCCATAACCTGGAGGTTTGTCCTCATTATAGGGTACCCACAACCTGAGGATATTCCAATGTTTTACAAGATTGTAGAGTAGTTTTTGGAATGCCCGATGGGACTCTGAAGATCACTTCAGAGAAAGAATTCAATAGTTTCAAGTTATTGTTCTGGTATATACAATAACATTTTTTTTCCTTTTAGAGGTTAAAGTTTATACCTAGTGACTTCGAGCATAATCTACTGGTTTCAAGAAAATTAAGTGCTGGTTTTTATGAAAAGAGCATGTTTTCACCTCCATTTCATGAAAGTCTTTCTTATCAACATCCTTATCAGCCATATCAGGCCAGTTATGTTGTTGGTTTTATCCCAAATATCCATGCAATAGTAAATAACTACCATGCTTATTATTCTTACCACCCACCCACCCCTGCTTAACCTTCGTATCAACATTTATATGTCCAAAATCAGCTCCAAGAGGTTGATGATATGAATAGAATGAATGAAACCAAGGAAATATTGTTAGACATAACAAAGTAGATAGTAGAATTCAGGAGGAAACATGAGCTTGATATGCAGCAACAGGAGTTAGATTATCAAGCCTACCTTCATGAGCAAGAGTTGGAGACACAAATAATACATTATGAAGAAGATCTTGCTGCTAAGGAAGAGAAAATTAGAATATTGGTTGCCCAAGCACCAAGGATGGGATCCCAATCAGTTTCTTGCGTAAAACATTAGCCAATAGGGGAAGAGGTTTCAAAGGTTTCTATTCAATCTCCACGTAAGTCTTCTAAAATTGGCATTCCAAGTTATAGGGATAATAGTCATACCTATGTTAAATATCAACCCCTACAAGAGCTCATGAATGAACAAAATCTATCAAACCAATCCATTAATCCTTAGTTTCAGTCATATCAAGACCCTAAACTAGGTAATCAAAGTATTAAAAATTTATGGTAGCCTTCTTGGACCAAGCATCTTGACTATAAAATGCCAAACCTTAGTAAGAATACTCCTTGTGTATTAGTTCAAGGTCAAAAAGAGGAAAAATCTGTAGAATCTAGCTTGATCAAGGTTCCAAGTGGGTGTCATGAACAAAAGGAGTGGGAATTTTTTGTTGTTTGTACTATGTCCTTATCTCAAAATAACCATAATACATGTGAAGAGGATGTTGGTTCAAATTTTCTATTGAACCCCTTACATTTTGATTCATTTGAAAACAATTATGATGTTTATATGATGAATGAAAGTAGAGTACAGGAATTACCAGTCAAAGATCTCCACTTGCATAGAGAAGATGCCCAAGATTCACTGTTGAATGCACCACAAGAGGAGGAACAATTGGTTTATTTGTTTGACCAACTACTTGGTTTTATTGAGCAAGCTGAGGAAACCACACAAATACCTAACTTACCAGTTGATTTGGAACACCCAGAAGATTGTAGAACATGATGTACTATGGGTTCAAGATGAGATTGAACCCTCAATCCATATGAGATAACAAGAGGTCAATCCTATTTTGGAGGTTAATGAAAATGATCTGCATTAAGTTTATGTAAAGAAAATAGATACTGGTTCTTAGATTTTTTCTAACTTGTTTGGTGAACTTCCTCAATTTTTTGGTTAAAATGAGGATATCACATGCATGATAGCATCGATGCCTAGTATGGAACAACTAAATGGTAAAACTCATCTAGATTTAATGCAAATTTATGAGTTAGATGATAAGCTAGTACTATATGAGCCAACAACATGTGATCAACCTTTTCAAATCAAAGAGGCTATTGAAAAAGAAGAGGAAAATGATTTGTATCCTATGGAAGAGTATAATATGAAATTATTTGATGAGCTTCCGCACTTTGTAGAGGAGGATTTGTATTCTATCATGGACAAAGAACATAAGGAAAAATAATTTGAGGACTTGTTTTCAGTAATCTAATAGGGATATCAGCTCCTTGATGAAGAAGATCTAACCATTGAGCACATTAATAGTTTATTTTTAGAGACTATTATAGATGATGCAAAGAAATAGGTGTATGCACGCAAAAATGGTCTGAGCATCACATTAATTAAATACTGGCTATTTGATTAGTTTTCTTAATTCCTCTACTATTATAAATAAATTGTAAAATTTATTTATATGGTTCGTATTCTAATTCTTCTTTTCCAAAATTCACATTCTTTCTAAAATTAATTAAAAGGGACAAATTAATCAATCTGTGATTTAATTTATTTTCCCTCTTCCTTTTAAATTTGAATTTTTAAATTCAAATTGGCATATTCTTCTAAAATTGGTTAAAATGCACAAAGGAATTTATTTGTCATTTTACTAATTTACCCTCTCCTATTAAATTGAATTTTTAATTCAATTTAAGTACATTTCTACAACTTTATTCTAACCACCTCCAACTCACCTACCACCTCATCATGTGTCTCACAAATGAATTTTTTATAAACTGGAAAATATGAAATATCTCTAACAAATTTGTAACCAATTTTGAACAAAATGAGACACATGGCTCCTCCTTCTCTGTGATTCCTTTTAATAGTTGGAAATTTTTCTGGTTGAAGGGAACCATCTCACTGATTCCCTCTAACCTCTTGATGCTCAATCGTTGATGCCATAGGATCACAATCCTGACCGTTCATTGTTGCCACATCACCTTGAGGCTTAGAAAATCTATAAATAGAGCCCTTTGCTACAACATTTGATAGAGGAGGATTTAGACAAGTTTATGCTACTGAATTTTAGTGCATTTGTGAGAATTTCGAGAGAATTTTAGTTTAGTTTGCATTTTTAGCTCATTTTAGTGTTAAAATGGCATTTTCATTTGGATAGTTTAGTTATTTCCATCTTTCCATTTAGCATTTTCATTTCATCATCATCATCATTTCATCACTTAGATTCTAACACCATTCCATCATAGGATCATTTAGCTTCTATGCATCAAGTTATTGAAAAATCCAAAAACATAGGCATGTAGATTCATTGTAGCATCTCATTTCTTGAGTTGTCAAACTTTGCAGGTTAATGTGCAGCAATAATAAGATCTGAGAGCATAATTTGTAGGATTCCTTGGGATTAGAGAACCATGAGATGAGCTTGAAGGATAAGTTGTAGTTTCATTTATGTTATTTGAGATTTCCTTTTAAGTAATGCATTCCATGAAGGTGTGTTATACTAACATTGCAGGATATACTTTATGATACAGAACCAGATTCCCTTTTCATTGAAGAGTTGAAAGATAGAACAACTGATCCTCCTATAAATAATAATAGGCAAATAATTCAAGAATATTAGACTACGATAGCCAATGAACAACCTAAATATTACCTCCAATCAACACCTTTTCATGGAAAGGATGAATTTTTTAGAGATTAACAAAAGGGGAGCTCAACTTCACTTAATGTTCTTGATAGTCATGAACAAAAGGCTGAGAAAATAGAGCATGAGAATGAGGCTAAAAATTAAAAATTGAGTTTCATGACATGAGGATGTCCTATCTAACACCTAGCACAATTGGAAGACAATCAAGAAGAATTATAATTGTATTATCTGCTTGGGAGCACAAGATTGAGCATCAAAAGACATCAATGTAGGTTGCTCAACCTATTCAAAACATTTGTGTGAATATCTTGTCTAAATTAGAAAGGGAGGTGGTTTTCATGATTGAAGAAGTGTTTAATTTGAGGACTCAAATTTTACTTTTCTTCCATCATTTTTGGACAATTTGCAAGTAGGTAGCACATCCTAAGTTGATGAAAAAAGGAGTTTTTTCAACCAACTAGTGAATGGTTATGTTTGAGCACTAACATTGTTGATTAGTGTAGGGTAGGATAGTTTTCAAGCTAATAAGTGCTCATTGGTTTTAGTACTATTGTAGAGTCAAAAAAGGAAAAAAGAACAAACTCCATGCCCAATGGATAAGCAAGGCAACTAACCTTATTTTTTTAGCAGGAAAACATCCCAAGGAGGTAGCCAAAAATGTTACTAATTTTTAGCTATGAACTAAATTACTAAAGTTTTATCAGGCAGTTATTAAACTAGGGTGAGAAAAAAAATGACATTTGAGCAAATCAAATAAGAAAACCAAACATTCAAAGATTTATCAAGTTTTGAACCTAAACTTTTTATGTAGTTCATGTTTCAATTATCTTGATGCTATTATTCATGATTACAAAACATACACCTTAAACAGCTCATTTGGTTATTTCATATTATGTATTGATTCACAAATGAAAATACACAAGTCATTATATGATATGAAATAAATGATATATTCAAAAGAAATGTTTTTGAAGTCCCACACAAGTCGTGGGAGTAACTGAATCTGAACAAATATTAAATAGCAATAAGGTCCAATAAAAGAAATGCATAAAATAAGATATAGGACCTATCATTTCCTAGTGAATAATGAATCCTATTAATGAAGATTGTGTCAACATCATTGAAGTTGTCCAATCCTTGCTCTAGGAAATAAATCTGCAATAAGAGGAGATGTTAGAGCTCGAGGTTCCATGCAAATCTCATGCATCTCTAATCAAGCAAATACTTACTAATTTATAACTAATCAAGAAAAGAAAGATGAAAACCTAAATCCAAGACATCCAAAGGAAATCATCATAGGAACATTGTTTCACTATTTTTATCTAACATGTTTGTTCATTGTGTAGGTACAACTTCATCTTTCATTTCATGATTCATATTTTTCAGCTTTAGAGTATATGGAGGAAAATGGGCTCCCACAAGGGTTGAGACCAACATATTGCATTATCTCATTTACAAGAGAAAAGTAAAGGTATTTCTTCATCATTGCATATTAGTAAGTCATAACAATCATTTTCTTACATCTACCATGACCATTCATCATAATAACTATAAAGAAGCATTTCTTGAGGTAGTATAGTCTTCACCATGCATATATCATATTGAAGTTATAAGAAACAATGCATGCCACAGTGCATATAGGTAGTCGATACATAGTGGAAGGATAGCATATAGTACAATAACAACAATTTCAAATTATAAAACATTCGCAAGAAGACAATGCATAAAGAGTAGTGTGTATTGGTTGTGCATATAAGAGTCTTTTAAAACCTTAGAACAATGGAAAAGGCTCTCAAAATCCTAATCTATTGCATCATTCTTTAATAAGGTAACAGTCAAAATCAAGATCCAGATGATTGTTTTTCATAAGAGTTTAAGAATAGCCATGAACAACACTCATTTTGCAATAAGTGACTATATCAACCACCTGAAGACTAGGTGTTTCAATGATGAAGGAGGTAGATTTCATGATAAACAGTCTATGCTATAATGATTCTATGATGTAAACTCAGTGAGCAACAATAATACCCAAAAGTGTAGTGATTTTATGTATGAGGATAGTCAAATAAATTAGGAACTCACATTGCACATTGCTCATACACAGGAGGGTGAATTGTCAGAGAATAAAATGAATATTCATCATAGACAACCAACTTACTATTATGATGACATTCTAAAGGACTATTTCACCTCAAATACACAATCAAAATGCACCAAACTGTGCAAGGCAACAAAGTACTTCTTGGTGGTAATTCTGAGGATTGTTGAAGAAAGGAATAAGAGCCCCAGCAGTGGTTTTTATTCATTCATATATTTAGTTGGCTCATGAATTGGTTGTAGAACACCAAAAAAGATTCATAGGGTTTAGGAAGGGTATCATTATCATCAAAATTTATACAAATAGTGCAATTTGTTTTATGAGAATTCATGGCTACTGTTGATGAATATCTCACTATAGATACCAAGGATTATTTATCAAGTTCCCTTTCTAGATTTGATGAGAATTTGGACAAAGTTAATTTAATATTTTATGCAATATGATGGAGGACTTACACCAAAAAAAATGTTTTCAGTCAATAAATATAATGAACTGGGGTAGTCAGGAAGTGGACAACAATAAGGATTTCAAGATATCAGAGATCATGGTGCAGTGATCTTAGGGTAGTTTTGAAGAATGCAAGACCTGTGGAAATTTCATAAAGTGAAATAAGGTAGAGATTTGAAGGTGCCACAATGAAACCATCAGCTTGCAGACCCTAGATTAATGACATTCCAACAAAATTCTATAGGTTGACAGTTAGAGGAGAAGGCATGATACCAGAAGGCTTGGAAATGTGCATACGACTTATGCTTCCCAATGAGATTTCTCTTGTCTTTGGCACGCCAGATTATGCCCATGACAAATTTTCATGACCTAAGAATGTTCCAAAAGGGGCTAATATACAATGGGAAGTTGAGTTGCTTAAATTTGAAATGCCCAAAGGACTGGATTGGCTTGAAATTCACTAAGATAATGGATCAAGCTAAGAAAATAAAAACCACTAGAAATAGACTTTTAAAAGAAGGAAAGCATCAAATATGTTCTAAGCATGAAGCATATGTAGAAAATGAGAGTTTTTTCTATTTCCTATTCAAATGAGGAAAAATTTGCAACATGATAGTCAGGAGAAGTGTTTACCTCGCAACCTAGAGAAATGGAAAACATTGTGCAACAGAAAATCCCACCTCTTAAATAAAAATACAACCTCCAAGAAGTCCATTATCATCCTTAGATGCAAAGAAGGTATCAACAAGAGAAAATATAATAAAATGCATTAGAAAATATGACATTGGTTGTGGCTTAGAGGCCATAAGATGCTTCAAAAATACATGAAATGTGAGGATTTTTTTTGCTTTTCCTATGCAATGAAGACTTACCATAGTTTTTCCTACAAAATTTTCATGGTAATCACTCAAAAGCAATGAGACATGAGGAGATTCAAAGATAAAACCCTAGGTTTAATGGCAGCCAGTAGTAGAGGTTCTCCAAAGTGATCAAAGTGCAAAATGATAAGTTCTTAGGGTTCGAGAGTTTTACTCACCCTATTTCAAATGGAGAGTGATTTTTGACCACGTTTTAAAACAATAAATCATGTCACATTATTATTTCCATCATCTTTAATCCTAAGTCAATCGACCTAGTAATCATGGGGAGCCTATGTGTATGGGAGGTGGACTTGAAATTCAAGTTTCAAGTTTATTATTTGATTTTTAAATAATTGTGAACTCCACTTATATTTACATGAATGATTTTAAGACAAAAATCAACTATGTAATTAATTATTAAAGGTAATATTTTATTACCTTAATATTTACCATGTAATGTAAAAGAGGACTATCACATAATAAATATTAAAATAATCACATTGATTATCTTTAATATTTAATCAAACAGTTCCCTTTTTCCTAAAATCATGCAAGAGATATAAGCAAAGTAAGGCAGAAGTCAATGGGATTCATCCAAAGTGTTATGTTTTTCTGAGTTGGAGTCATTTTTCAATTTTGTGGAGATCACATCGATTGGGGCCATCGTTCATACAGATTTTTGTGACATAAATTTAGTTCTACATGAATTTTGAGGGTCTTTTGATCATGCACATTGAGAGGATATGTTTGCAAAGAGTTTAGTTTACTCTAGTTGTGGGCCCTCTTTTCAAGGGTTTTCTTCTTTTCTCATGAGAGGATATTTTTGAGATAATTTTCAGTCTCAGTTGGCTTTCTTATCCACCTCTTGGCTCATTGGAGTTGTTATCTTTTGTATATATTGAGAAAAGACTTGTTCTTTTTTTCAGTTCCAGTTTTCTGCCTTTGCATTCTACAAAGAGACTATCTTGTAACTCATCTTTTATTTTCAGTTTAATATAATAGAGCAGATTTTACAGGTTATGCCAGTTTGTTAGTTGCAGAATTTTCCTTTCATCTTTCAAATATTGTCAAGTTTTCCTTCCAAATTTTAGGTGTTGTCATTATGTTTGATTTGATAGGAAATTAATTGTGTTTCAATATTGAAACCTTTATTTTTTTGTCTCACTCATAAGTGTATGAATGCAATTAAGTTCAGTTTAACAAGTTATACAATGGTCATGTAATTCAAAGTTATCATATTTGTTGTGAAAAAATTTCTTTTCCTTGAAAAAGGATAATTTTATTAAAGCCTTTCTATGAAATATTTATGTGATTGAACTGTTCAGATATAGTTGTCTAGATATAATATTTGAGAGGTCCTTGTGAATCAATCTGCAATTTTATCATCTTTTAGGTGCATCACCATCGTTCCAATGCAGGTTTGCATTTTATTCCATTTATCCTTCTATCCCTTTTCCTGTTTAAGTATTTTAGTTTCATAGCAAATCAAAAGGGGAACCAACCCATAACCTGGAGGTCTATCCTCATTATAGGGTACCCACAACTTGAGGATATTCCAATGTTTCACAGGATTGCAGAGCTTTGCATCTTTGCATCACGGGTGCAATCCTATTGATAACAGGTATGTAAAAAACATGTATTATAGATATACGCATATATATAACCATATATATGTATATATGTATATGCAAACTTTGATCTTACTATCAATTCTTTCGAATGATAATACCAAGGCCAAAAATGACCCATTTCTATTCTTTGTAAGTAATCTCTTGAGGGGTGTTATCAAATAATGAAGGCCGAAATGAGGCTTAGACACTCCTGAAATAAGTAAAGATTCTATAGGTAACAATATTATGTTATCAACTTCATAGTAATAGGTCTTTCGACTACCCGTTTTTTGTGTAAAATTTTATCTTAACATAACAAATCATTATATTTACCTTCTTATAAGAGATGGTCTTTGAGAAAATATTGCAATGATATTGTCAAAACTACATCAGATGGTCATGAATAATTAGATTAGACAAACTTAGAATCTGAAGTGAAACTAAATGAAGGGTTTTCTTTCCTTTCTATTGAAATGATAATCCTTTGGTAATGGTTACTATGTTGAATATAAATCAATCATGGTAGACAAATGTCTATGAAATAAATGTTTGACTGGATTTCAAAAGAGGCTAGATGTCATTGAAATGCTTAGAAAAATGCATTAGATCATGTTGTTGATTATCTTCTCTGATTTTTTTTTGTATTTCCTATTTAGAATGTATACACATTTTTCCAACTAATTTCATTTATAGGCATATATGTGTGCATGCATAAAAATTGTATTTATCCATGAGAAAATACATGCGGTATACCTTTTGATTCATCTTGATTAATCTTTGAGTAAGATTGTTATAATTGATTGCAAAGAAAGGAACTGTAGTGATGAAACAATATGGATTTGCAATATATATAAATGATAAATTATGATTAATGAATGAATGGTTAAACCTAGTTAAATGACATATTGTGGTAAATTAATGGAATGGAATGATACATGAATTCAATGGTAGATTGTAGCACACTAGAGAATGTTGCTAGTAGATGGTCTAAAAGGAAGGGATACCCATTTGATATGATAAGCTTTTATTCTGGGAATGGGTCTCAAAGAGTGTAGATTTTCATTTCCAAATCTAACCAGAGTTGCATTTTATACAACATGAACTTGGCCAAGATTTGCAGTCATATATATATATATATATATATATATATATATATATATATGTATATGGAACAAACTATTTTTATTTATCCTCTCTCTAATGTATTCGATTACCTAACATGGAACTTGCATATTATATAACAAAGTAGATAGAAATGCATGTAGTTAGGCACACATAGATTCCACCTTACAAACTATATCTCTTGCTAAGTGTTCCATGCAGGGTCGAGTATTCTTTGACTAACTGAAGAATTCCAAGGAAGCAATGATTCATCGTTCTACGGTGGGAAAGCACCACAATCATGTTCTTGACAAATAGTGGAGGTGATATGTCATAAGGAATCATATCATAATTCTATATGTAAATGTATCATTGATGAAAAAGAATATATTGGTGTAAAAGAAAGAAAACTATGTAATTGGGAATTGAGTTGAGGTGTTGAATGCCAAGTCAAACTTGTATGTATCTATTGACATTTGGAAATGAATATTCTTTAATTTCATAATTAATGATTATTTATAAACATAAAAGTGCTAAATGGAATTAGCTATGGAATTTGTGTCATAAATATCAATATTCATAATTTAAATTTTTTTAATGGTAGAAATCTAGCTGAGCATGTTACAAGAATAAGCAAGATGACGTGGAGAGGTATAGGTGGGAATTTGGGTGGCGTTTTGAAATGATGGTGGTGAATGGTTGGGTTGTTCAAAATATTTATGGGCAGTCTTGTCAAAAGTACCACAATTCAAATCACATTTTTAGGAACATGTGTAAGGCCAAAGTTATCTTCAGACTTTTGGCCAAAAATTACTCGATAAAGGTTATCATGTCTTTTAGCTTCATTTTTATGTACTTAAGAAAGATTTATTGTGGCCCTGCAGCCATAATTTTCTTCGAAATGACCACCGGCTCATGTGAATATCTGGAAGCCTTAATTAGGCATGATTTTTCTTCTTGGTTTGGTGGTGGTGATAAATGGGTGGTAAATGTTTCCTATTGCCATTTTCAAAAATTTATACCTCTATCATCTTGGGTAAGTTTCATCATTTGGTGGAAAGAGATGTGTGGTGAAATGGTTCCAACCGAGCCCAGTTCTTGAGATGAATCTTGTAGAGACCGTATCATTTGGCACATTTGCATGGAGGGATGAATTGCACCTCTTATGGAGTTTCTGGTGGGTCACGATGAGAAGATATCAATGCAATTCACAAGTTCTTGAAGTGACATGAGAGTCACTATTGGCGCAATCTCTTTTAAAATTAATGAGGATGCTATCACCAAGATGACGAGCCTATCATGCACTGGTTAGAAGCTCAAGAATCACACTAAGGTGCAAGATTAAGATAGCCTCAATGCTTTCTTTTGGGATAACAAGAAGCCTATCAAGAAGCATGCGAGATTCTAAAGGGAGTCATGTAGTAAGTGTCCTTATGGGTGATCCACCCCATCTCTCCCATAACTTGAATCATGGGAATACCACCTACTACCTCTACTTTCTACCATATAGCTATCTCAACATCTCTCTCTATTGTCCTCTAGGTAATCAATACTAAGAGGTTTTTTGTCTCTTCTTAGGCCAAGAATCAATCAACTTCCAATGAATCCATCTCCTAAGATTGATCACACTTAAATAGGGTAGTCACCAACCACACATGTAGGTCCCCATCACCTTCGTCATATCCTCTACTAGCCTTAGCACCACCTCCAACCTACTCTACCTACATCCCCCATCCATCATCTCCATCCCTCCTCCCTAGTCATCATCCCCACCTCCTTGACGCACACATCCTCCTCCCTCTCCCCCATATCCACCTCCCCAAACCCCACTTCCTTCTTCCTCTCCCCCATCTCCTCCATATTTTCCTTCATCACCTCCATCACATTCTATGGCTACCATCAATATATATCTCTATTAATGAGTCATCCTTGGCTCTATCTTATGCCTCTACCTACCAACCCCACAAACACCTAGATGTATCAATCTTGTAGACCTGAGTCATGCACACCATATTGCGGCATACTGGTTCATAGTTCCTACATTTATTATGGCTACTCCTCATGCCTACTATACTATAACTAAAGCCTCAAAATCTATAATAGTAGTATCTATTGTTAGAGTAAAGGTCTTAACTTAATTATGTTGATTAAGTTACCTTTATTCCCTTCTTAAGATTTCACGTTAGTTTGCATAAAGTGACATTTAATAATTATATTAATTATTAAATGTTATCCTATTAGGGCTTCTATTAGGGTTTTTCCTATTAGGGTTTTATTAGGGTTTGCATGATCTCCTTTTTATAAGGATTGGTCCCATTGTATTTCATATCAATTCATTCTCTCATTCTCTCTGATATATACATTTTCAATTTTCAAAGAACCCTTGCTTGTTTGTCTCCATCTCTTCTTTTGTGACAGGTTATTTGCATGTAGATTATCTTCGGGGTTTGTGGTGTTGTATTTTCTCAACTCCTACATGGTATCAGAGCTCCACACCTGCTACTTCCTATTCTTATTTTGAAGATTTTTGGAGCTTCAAGGGTTTGGGGTTTATTTTCTTGATCTAGGGCACACCTACATTTTTGAAGCATTTTCAGCTCAAACAGACCACGCCATTGCATCCGCAGTAGTCCAAAACCCCTAAATCGACTGTTCATTTGTCCATTTTGGATAAAGTCAAAATTTGAGGAAAAAAAATTTTTAGGATACAGCTGTACGGCCGTCGTCTACGCGCAAATCGGAAAAATCCCTAGTAAATTTTTTTTTGTTTTGGAAAATTTATTTTCTGCGAAAAATTATTTATGCAAAAAAAATTTCATTGTAAAACCTTTTGATTTAAAAAAAAAAAATTAAAAAAAAGGTAAAAATAAATAAATAAATTTGTAAAGCCTTTTTACGGCTTGCAGGCCGGCCGCAGGCAAGTACCTGCGCAGGTTCGTACCACGCACCCCCACAAGCCTACCCCATGGGGCCCCACCATCTTTTTTTTTCAAAATTTTTTATTTAAAAAAAAATTTGTAATAATTTTTTTTATTTAAAAAAACATTTTTTCTGAAAATAAACCCAGTCGCGCATTTATGGTGATGGTCGTTTGGCTGTCAAATTTAACCCAATATTTTTTCTGCAACGGCCGTATGACCATCAAATTTAACCCAGCGCTGGTTTTTTCCTTCTTTGGAGCTGATTTATTCCGGAGGTCGTAACTTGGGCATACGATATCGTTTTTTGGCAAATGAGATATCGTCGGAAAGCTAATTTTCTCATCTTTCCAGTGGTGTGGGTCTCATCACATTTTTTTTTCGTTGGTACATTCTACATCCAATTGATGACAAAGGGGCTATTTTTAGTCTCAAGCTCATAACTTTTGATCAGTTTCTCCATTTTTCGCAATCTCAGCGGCGTTGGAACCGTATTTCAGAGCTCTTCAATTTTATCCATGCCATTTTTTCACATTTCATTCTAGGTATATTTTATTTAGTTATTTGTGTTTTCACACTCTGGTGGATTACCTGGACATATTTGCTCTTGGAAACATTTTGTTTGCATGGGATGCTTCATTTTTTGGCTGTTCTTCATGTATTTCCAGCATTTTATCCTTTGAGGACATTTTGAGCATCATTTGTAAGCTATATTTTATGTAAACGCACTGAGATAAAGTGCCACACTATTGTACATGCATCTTTTGGGAATTTTGCACATAAGGTTGTGCCACATTTTGTACTCACACTGATATTATAAAGTGTCATGAGGGGTTGTGTAGTTTGCCTTTGTTTTGCTATCACATCTTTATCTGGTGAGTATCCCTCCACGATGACATTGAATCCATACCATGGGGGGTTGTGTAGTTTGCCTTTGTTTGTCATCACACCTTTGTCCGGTGAGTGTCCCTCCACGATGACCATGGATCCATATGATTCCAGCCTCATGCATGTGTGCTTTGTTTTGCACACCACTTTTTCAGTTGCAGGTGCTATCTTGTGCACTTTCAGATGTTTCTTCTCCTTCATGCACTACAGGGTGTTTCACATCATTTCAGTGGATCTGTCAGGCTCTCCCAGTTTAGCATTATGGGGGGGTTATTATATTGTTCGTGCTAATTCTTCCTTGGTTTCGCCTTGGAAGGGATCTTCCATCTTCAACGAAGGTTCTTCAACACCATAGCAGTCATCTTTCGACAGTTGTTTGCAGCTTCTTCTGCTTCAGTGATGTCTCTTCTTGGCTTTCTTCTTCTCTTTTTGGAGTAGAGCTTTTTCCCATGAGGTTTTCTCTATTTCTCCATTTTACAAAGATTTGGTTGTATTTGGGTACCTAATCTGGCCTAGTTGTCGGGACCCATGTTTGCCTTCTTGCATTGTAGTCACCTTTGTTTTTTTGCATTCGTTTGTAGCTGCATTGTTGCTCATCTTAAGGGGGGGTGTTAGAGTAAAGGTCTTAACTTAATCATGTTGATTAAGTTACCTTTATTCCCTTCTTAAGATTTCACGTTAGTTTGCATAAAGTGACATTTAATAATTATATTAATTATTAAATGTTATCCTATTAGGGCTTCTATTAGGGTTTTTCCTATTAGGGTTTCATTAGGGTTTGCATGATCTCCTTTTTATAAGGATTGATCCCATTGTATTTCATATCAATTCATTCTCTCTGATATATACATTTTTAGTTTTCAGAGAACCCTTGCTTGTTTGTCTCCATCTCTTCTTTTGTGACAGGTTATTTGCATGCAGGTGATCTTCAGGGTTTGTGGTGTTGTATTTTCTCAACTCCTACATCTATGGATATCATAGCTCCCCAATCCTTAATCTCTCTCTATTCGAGAAATAATAACCTCAACTCTAGTTAAATCATGCACCTCATTGAATTGTCATCGAACCCACTTTTGTAGATATCTCTCCATAATATGTATGGTGTGACCAATCAAATATCTAGGTTTCTTATTCTATACAAGATGAGTAGCATCATCTACCCATGCCTCACATAGTTTTCATGGCCTCCAATCAACACCGTTTATCTCTTCAAAAATGTGTCTCCAATATGTAAGATCGCCAAGCCACCAATATGTCAAAATATTTTCATGAGAAAATATTTAAGATATACTACTCCTTGAACTCTCCACCCAATTGTTCATGTCACTATGATTAGGAAGTAGATAGGTACAAATCTAGTCTATCATTGGAGTCACATTACTAAATATTTGTGCAAGGATGCATGGTCCCCAAGAATATACCACTCCATCACTAAGTATCTACTCCATCACTCTCCCCTAGCCAATGGAAAACCCATGAGATATTTTATCAAGAAATTAAACTCCCCCAAACACCCCAACCAATACCAATAGAAGAGAATCAAACCTCTCCATCACCCTCTTCAAGTTCATATCTCCATCCTCAATGTTGAACACCTAGAATACTGAGAGGGGGGTGAATCAATATTCCATTAAACCATTTGATCATAATACATCCAATTAACAAAATACATCTAGTAGTAGTAGTGAATGAAAGCATGAAACAATTAGAAGATCACATAACACATGAACATCAGAATTTTTACATGGAAAACCCAAAAAGGGAAAAACCACAATGAGGGTTAGCTCACAATATATTATAACTGGTTATAAAATATTATAGAAAGGCACACTACTAGGTGGACTCGTTGTCCAAGTGAACTCACTATCCATGGAAAGCAAGAAAGATAGAAGAAGATAGAATGGCCACACAAACAAGATGTGAACTGATACAAAATTCACCTTCCTTATGTTGAACTCAGTTCCTTTAAAGCTCAATATACTGGCTTTATGCACTTCATCAGATACATAATGCAAAAAAATTCTCCTCTTTACATTCTCTTGACTTTACTCAATATTCACAACATAAATGCTACTATTCAGATCATGTACATACAAAATCTGCATACTCTCCTAGACCCCCCCTTTTTTTACAACCTCAAAAATATCTTACATATATACCCAATTCATCTGCATACATCAATTAGGTTGGCCTAATTAGATGTAGCCCTGAATTGAATCAAATTTTCCTTGTTGGATCCAAACTTGAACCAAAACATCTTCGTGCTCAAACCAAAACATGCAATATTTGATTTAGTTCGACATAGACCTAAAATAGATCTCACTAACATCTGTATTACATATTTAATCAATGTAACATACACTAGGCATTAGGTTGGCCATGAATTAGACCTAGTCACAAAATATGCTAACTAATCAACACCAATGATCAATCTGACCACATAATCATGTGTCAACTAGAATATACAATGTGCTGACACCTATAAGAAATATCACAAACTTGTAAAGATTGATTCTTATCACCAGAGGAGCATGAACTGGTTTACACATACCCACTTGTACTGTACATAGCCAGAAATCTATATGTCGAACTACTATCACTTATGTCTTTCAAACTATACATCCAAACTAAATGAAATATTGAACAAAGATGCAAATAATAGTTAGGAAAAACATACTAACACTACATAAGTAGATCTTATCATATAAGAGAGTGCAGACCAAAATATTGGATCAAGGTATCTCCATTACCGATCTAACTCTATTCATCGGATTAATATAGATATCACCAGCCAATATTGACATCAATGACAACACATTAAAGGGGATCCTTCTTCATTCTTTCAACACTCCATGCCCATGTCATCACCAAGAGCACCCTCTCCAATGCACTCTCTTCAGAATTGATATCATATATAACTCGCTCGGCATGCATGGGGATCCTCATAATCCTCCAAACATTCTTTAGAGTAATTGTCATCTCATCACTTGGTAAAATAAAGTCACATCAATCACTCTGACATCTCTCCACTAGGGCTAACATCATGGCCCTATGTGATCAAATCTTGTGCAAATAGGTATTATGTCATAAGCCATCCACTGATAGGAAGGCTTGATCTAGCTCATCCAACTCCATCCTCATATACAATGTCACGGGGTGATGCTCCCTAGACATATTAATCAACTCTAGTAAACCCTACAAAAATAACACATGTAACATCAAAAAAATGCAAAAACATAAAATTCAAAGAAACTTTGCCTTAAAACGAATTGTAGCCTAATTTTTCAATTACACCATAATACTATCAAATCTGACCCATTTTTTTTCAAATGCACCAATCTACCATCACATGCGACCTATTATATCAAATGTGTTATACTAGCTATTAGATGTGCTAAACCAATTGTGACCCTAAAATTATATGTGAAGCAAAAAAATTGATAGAACTAATCCATTTATTAAATGCACATCAAAAGCACCATTTCGGGTTTCAAATGCATAATTTCCTACTTTGGTGCATTTGATTGACCAATTTTGCCTAGAATTAATTGCACCTAAAAACTAATCTAGGGACCTAAGGGTTAGATACATACTTGAGTGATTGTTAGAATTGATGAATATGCTTTTCACAATGGTTACTCCTCAGAATACCCTTCATCTCACCAACTCCTTCACACTCCAAAGACTCTAAAGGCTCTAAAAATCTACAACTAGGAGAGTGCAAATGAGGTGAAAATGGCTCTCTTATGCCTATAAAAATCTTCCAAAACCCTAATTCATCACCACTACCCCAATCCATTTTTTTTATCCCCTATCCCTCAAATATCGTTATTTCGCCATTTGATACCACTTTTTGACTTTTATTCCACTACACCTACCATGTTTTCCTATCAAGAGCTCAACCCAAAAATTATTTTTTCTCATCGATCTCTTATGGGAGCAACCAACCTCCATCCCTCGATCCAATGGGGCATGTCATTACCTAAATTTTTCACATCAACAACATGTCAAAGAAACAATACAACCGCATTATCTCTGTGAACCCCTGGACCTGCAATAGCACAAAGATGACAAACATTGTTAGTTTTAGATCTAAATGCAAGCAAACAATGAGGGATTCCCCATGAAATCCATTTGTTAATAAACTTAAAATAGGAACAAAGGGAGAACAACTAAAATAGATGAAGATTAGTCCTAATTAAGTAAACAACATGATGATCCCATGGGGGAATTGGTGCCAATGATATGTTGCAATTGGCCCTTTCCCAATTCCTATGTGCAAATGGTGTGTAAATGAGGAATGGTCAAATCTCCAAAGAGATTTGAGCATAACCTTGTTGCAAGTCTTGAAAGATGATTGATGGTTGAGTGCAATGGGAAAAATTAACTCTCAAGGTCAAGAGAGTAACTTTGCATATGAATTGTGGATTTGAGTATAATAAGTTTACTCAAATTGTGGATGATTGGATGAGAGGAAGAGTCTCTCATTTATAGATTCCCAAATTGGAAGAATGAGTGATTTGGATGAATGTGGGATAAAAGACCAACCAATGAGAAGAGGCCACTTGTCAAGATGTGAATGGTTGAGGAATGAGCACATTTTGGTCAATGTGCATGATAAATGCCATTGGATTCAAATTTGAATTTTGAATGTGACATGTGAGAGGGAAAGAGAAATGAAGTTAATGTCATTTGGCTCAATGCACAAGGACATGTAAGAGGAGTGAATGCCTTGTTGGAAGTACCCATCCACTTGCATTTTTGAATTCAAACTTGAGGGAATATTCCCTTTTGATGCCATGTGAGGAAAAATAGAGAATTAAATAAATCAATGTAATTGGTTTATTGTGCAAGTTGCATTCTCTAGAGGATTTTAGTGAGAAACATTAACTTAATCAAGGTTTTGATTAATTAAATGAAGAATTAGGTGATTTGACAATTTAGACTTAAATAGATGAATTAATTTAAATCAGAATTGAGAGGAAATGATTTATTAAATAAATGATTTGATTTATTTAACCAAAGAGGAATATGCTAGATTAAATCAAATAAGGTTTAATTTATTTAATTTAATAGGACTTTAGAGATTTAATTTAAATAAAATGAATTATTTAAATGAACAGAGAAAGATGATTAATTAAATTAAATTGATTAATTTAATCACCAGAGGAGAAAAACCTAATTAAATAAATAATGATTTATTTAATGAAGGGATTGAAAGTGTTGATAAGATGAGAGTATGATTCAAGATGAAACGATGTTAGTAGGATCAGAATCAAGTGCATGTATATTTTACGTGTCTACAATCTCAAAGAGGGGGAAAATGTAGACACTTAAAATGACTAACACATTTCTTCTAATTCACCATCATCTTGTGTCATCATTTCTCATCCAACACCATATTCATTAATTTTCATCATCTACTCTAATTAAATAATTTTTAATTATTTAATCATTTTTCAGCATCAACATTATTATTTAATTAATTTATCATTTTCTTCCAACCACTTTAATTAAATATTTTTTAATTATTTCTTAATTTTCCTTATCCACACAAATTAGACATTTTTTAAATTATTTAATCCAATTATTTATTTCTTCTATCCACGTTTATTAAAAAAAAAAAATTATTTAATTAATTCATGTATTCTTCCTATCCACCATAATTAAATAATTATTATTATTTAATTAGCAAATATATCTTCTAAAATTAAATAACTTAGTTTAATTGATTTTAATTTTCTTTTTCTATCTTTATTTCTTTTGAAAATAAATAAAATCAATATTTATTTTATTTATTTCCTAATTATATCTTCACCTCATGCACATTGGAATTAAATAAATATATTTCTTTAATTTTATGTATATTGTTCTATCTCCTAATTTAGTGAGCTAACTAAAAAGAAAAAATAGTTCACTCTCACTCACTCTCACTTCACTCATCCATGCAACTAGTCATTTGATCCATGCAACCAGTCAACTCATCATCCTAGCCTCTCATCTTGACAGATGTTTCTTGCACGTTCATCATGATCTCTCAAATAATCCCATCCATCAACCTTTCAAATCATCCTACACTGTTGATCAACTATCAAGTGAAAGCTATAAGTACACTATCATCTAGTCATTCAAATCCATGAATTTTGAGAAATCAAACCATCTTTGGATATTTTTTGTGAAACAAGGTTATGCTAATTCTAATACTAATCCACATACTATTATTTATAACATTATCAAGTACAATGGAGTAATTTTAGTCACATTTATAGAAGTAATATTAGTTCAATTTGATTTACTTTGTTTTGTGTACACACTCTCATTGATGTAGTTATCATTATTGATTTGGGTAACTTCACTGATACACTCACTTTTAGATTTGGTAATTTGATAGGCTCACAACTATACCATTTCATGTTAGTTATTTATTCTTCACTATTCTCTTTTCTTTTGAATTCAATTTCTTTAGCACCTTCTATTCTTCTATTATTATCCTCTTGTAAAATGCTAACATTATATGATCCTCTTTTTCATACTATTCCAAGGATATATACTTATGTTACCCTTAGATATCTTAATTCTATTAATACAATATGTTATATTACTTACATTTACTCTCAATTCATCTCTATCTTTCTTGCTACCAATTCTCCCTTGAGTTCTCTTTTTCAACTAGATATTCATACCTCCATTTCCCTAATTATCCAGCTCCTAACTAAATTTTCTGGTCAAATTTTATGTTTCCTTAAACTTATATACTTATGATGTGTATGAATTCACCACTTCTAGTTCTATTTTGTTTTCACCTCTTCATTCTCTTCATGTAATAATCTTCAATCACCAACTTCAGATTGTAGCTATTCATTACTCCTTTATAACATCCTTCAACTATTTTATACTCACCATGCACTACATGATACAACTCAAATCCTTTTCTCTCATTCCAATATTTTTTATAGCTTAGTATAATATATTTTGATCACTTTCCACATTACCATTATCCAACTATGTCAATAATCTTCTACATCAATGCTTTATTCGGATTTTCATCTTCTAAATTCTCTTGTTGTAAAAAAATGCATTCTCTTTCCCACCTTGATCTTTTGATTTTCCATCACCTTTCCTAACCTTAATCCTCTTTCACTACCTTTCTTCATCTTCATTAGTAATTGTGACTTTTTTTAGTTCTAACATCTCTCCAATAAATATATATGCTCTATATTTTGAATTATTCTTATCATATTATTTGCAAAATCGTAGATATCTTCTTGTCTAAAAATATTATTTTTCATACACTATTTCTAAATTACCTTCTGTATATTCCCATAAATTGTGTCATACCTCTATAGTTATGTTCAATGCTCAACATCCTATCTATTTGAAGATCAAAATTTACCTTTGTGCTGAATTAATAGAGGGCCAACCCATCCCTACCATGGACTAGAGTGGTAAAGAGAAAGAAACCATTAAGGAAAAAATTGCTAATGTTTTAACTAGAACACGTGAGTGGGTGACCAAGAAAAGAACTGACCAATCTCGTCCTCATACCAGGTATAAATAATCATAGCCTGTCAAAGGTACATCTCAATATTTTGTGAGTAGACAAATGACTGGTAATGTTTCAGAGTCATTAACATTAGGAGCTCAATGAGATGGCCATGGGGATCCTCCAAACAAAAATATGTTTTCTCAAACTTGTGGTGAGGATATATTGAACCTACCCATCCTAGAAAAGGAGGATAAAGGAGATGAAGGAGAAGAGGGTTTGGAAACCCTAAATATCAAGTTTTCCCCCTCTCAGGGTGAATCGCCTATCAGAGAGGTGAGTACATCTCGAAATCCACAAATAGTTGCATCAACAAAGGACAGTCCTTCGGTTACTAGGATGTTGTTTGAATCTCCAGGTCTTAAGGCAACCAGGGTCTCAGTGACTCCACCCTAGTTGGAGGACTCACTGTCAAGGAAGAGGAAGGCTATACAACCAAGTTTACCCAAGTGGGACATGGTAGGACTATTGTTGCAAGGGACTCCAACCCCAAAATAAAAGAAGTTAAAAACCACTGCTAGGCTGATAGATTATACAGAATTCGAACGCCTCCAAATTGAGATTGCTCACCCTTTAGTGTAGAAGGATTCTACTCAGGCAACAACAAGCGATTTTGAAGTAAATAGAGTAGATCTTGGTCCTCCTACCAGAGATGGAGATGTGAAAATTTTTCAAGTATCCATAGCCAAAATGGACAAAATATCAAGAAATGATAAAGAAATTAAAAATGAATTAAAATCCCATGTTAGAGACCTAACTAAATGCCTAAGGTCTATTTTTGAGCTTGTTCCTCAACCCCTATCTTAGGCTGATTCCTCTATAGAATCTCTAATTATGGTTGGAAAAGAATCCATGATTAAGATTAAAAATTTCCAAACCCTAAGTAAGGCTGGTGATGATTGGAGTGAGTCCCTAATTAAAAAGGGAAGCTTTGTCATTTTAGATTCCATAAAATGCTTCTAGGAAACAAATGCCTTGAAGACTACTTTAGGGGAAGAGATCACTGCAATTGGAAAAGAAGAGAAGTTGTGGAATAACTATCAAGCTAAATTGAAGTTAATATTGGGTTTAGATATGGAGAAGTCGGTTGTGGAACATGTTATACCAAATTCTTCTGAAACCCTATTAGAACCAAAAAAATTCAATTAAAATCCTAAGCCTTCTTATCCATTCAAGCCCATATTTGCCTATCTTTTCACAAAAATCATTCGCTTTATTCCTCATCCATTTTTATTATGAATTTCAAAACCTTACTGCTCTCTTAATATGCATTTCGTAAGCCTTTACTGCCTTACTGTGGTCTCCCAAAATCTAACCACGGTA
Organism: Sequoiadendron giganteum; assembly: GCA_007115665.2. Lineage (NCBI taxonomy): Eukaryota > Viridiplantae > Streptophyta > Pinopsida > Cupressales > Cupressaceae > Sequoiadendron > Sequoiadendron giganteum. The sequence continues at coordinate 386,652,917 of CM021101.1, read as the reverse complement.
TGGCAGTGGTAGTTAGCAGGCTGGTGTTAAGTGTTTACCGCGCTACCGCACATGGTATTGCGGTGGGCAATGAGTAAACGGCGATGGTAAACAACGAAGTGACTGTTGGAAGTCAGTGAGCAGTTACCGCTATACCGTAGCTGTTAAAATAAAGACCACAGTAATGTGGTAAAAATGATGAGGTGACAGAGATAACCGTTGGTGGCTATTGCAGTATAGTTGGAAGTTAGGCTAGTGACCACGGTAGTGTGGTGAATGTGGGGATAGCTGTCGTGGTGAACAGAGTCAAACAAGAGGAAGCGGTTAGCAGAGATGATTACGGTGAAGGAGGCCCACCGCAGTACCGTAGGGGGCATCCGATAAACCACGGTAATGCGGTAAATAGCGAGGTTAACCGTCAAGGCTAGGCACCGCATAACCATGGGTGGAAAAGTCAAACCTATGGTAGAGTGGTAAACGCAATGGAAGCCATGGGAAAATAAAATAAAGGCAATGAAATGTATAAAATGCCGATAAGATAAGAAATACAGGTGGGAAAGGATAAATCAAAAAGTTGAAGGTGGAACTATTGTAAGAAATATTTAATTTGCCAAAAGGCAATATAATTGAATATTTTAATCTCTGTGATGGAATTTAAATGGTTTTACCAGAATGGTGAAGGTTCGTGACTCTTCAGATGTGATGTATATATATTTTGAAAAATCGGTAATAGAGATGAGGGTTCTAGGAACGAGATAATGTAAAATAAGGAAAAAACCTTCTGAAAAGAATGCAATGGAGATGATATCTTGACCGAATTCCTTTTTGATTTTTTTTTTTATGATGTTATAATTTCAATTTTTGTTTAGTTTTCCCCAATTTGGAGTTTTTTCGATTATTTGAGTTCAAATATCAAGTGTATTTTAATTCTTCAAAGTGCATTTCTTCACTTTGTGTGATTTCATTTAATGGTGTCTGCAAGTTAGAGTTAAATTCCTTTAAGTGAATCATAGTGTATGTGAGACTTCTTTTGGATAATTGAAAGAGAGCTAAGCAAGAAAAAATTTCAACACTATTTATGCTAGTCATAAATTGATGAAGTCACGTGCCGGTCATTAAAACTTCATCCCATAAAGTGTCTAACAACTTAAATTGTGTCAGGGAGAATTGTGTATGTATAATCAGTAACATTTTTGACTCCATTGCCCAGTGGAAAGAAGGCACTGATTTGTTACATCCCAGAGTAATAAATTCATTATAAATAAAGAACTGATTCAAAAGCCTTTCTTTTAATTTGAGTGGTTGGGTTAGTTGTGGTGTCCTCTTGTCTATCCATGTTTACTTTCCATTGTGGATAGACTGTTCAACAAGAAGTTCATTTCAAATCTGCATATCTCATATAGGTTCACCCGCCTAGGTCTAGCAAACCCTAAAGAGTAGGAGGTTTAATTGCATAATTGGCCTTGTATGTTGTCCAAGAATGTTATAAGGGCCTGGCAAACTCTTATGGTTAAAACCTGCATTTTTGAGTACCAATAGTTTGGCGACTCTGTTGCGGAACATAATCTGAAAATAAGCCTTGTCATAGATTCAGTATCTTGTAGAAGACTCCTCTAGGAATAAAGAATTGCATATTTTCTCACTTTTGGAAAGTGAGTGATGACTTTAAATGAACAAATATATTGAGACTGATAAATTGAAATATATATAAAAAATAAATCTTCCTAGAGTTCAAACTATCTCAATTGCTCTGAAAATGCAAGGAAGAAGGTCTTTGTACAAAGATGGTGATGGTGCTAATGCCAAAAATAAATGGACAGAGAAGAATGATAAAGGTAAAAAGGTGACCGATGACATGGGACCATCAGACAAAAATAAAACATCGAAAGCATCACTGGAGATACACAATTCATATGGCACATTAGCAAATGAAGACTACCCTTCCAGAGAACCTCGTACTCCTGAGGAATAGAGGAATCCCTTTTATCAACCAGATCCTAAGAAGGTTAAAGAATTCATGGTTGAATGTGAAGCTAAAAGAGAAAGAAGACAACACGAATATGATCAGAAAATGGCATTTCTTGAAGAAAATCAAGATGGACTTGGCTATGAAGCAGCTTCTGAGGAGAATTATGAAATTACGGCCAGGGATGAAATAAATGCAAGACTGGAACATGAGAGACAAGAAGTAGAAAGGGCAAGAATAGAATATGAGCAGAGGCTCCAGGCAATTAGAGAACTTGAAGAATTGAGATTGAGGAAAGTGCAGATCAGTACTCAAATGGCTAATCTGCAAAAATATGTGCCACCTCATAGGCAAGGGAATAATAATGTAGGCCCATCAAATTCCTCATAGGCCTACCAGAATTAGCCAAGGAATCAAGGTAGATATCAAAATGTTCCACCACAAAATCAAGGTGTTCAGCCACCTCCTTATCAACAACATGTACCCCCACAAGGTCAACAATATGTGGCAAATAATAATCCATTGTACCAGTGTCAGTACTACCAAAATCCTCCTCCACAATATGCAACCATGATTAGGCAGTTTGACTTGGCTAGACTACAAATATGTCCTTACCCTATGGACAACAGTTGGAGAAGTTTGGTCCCAAAATTCACAGGGAGCAGTGCTATTGCAGCTGAAGAGCTTTTAAGGAGTTTTAATGTTTTTATGCAAGATTTAGATATGCAGTATGAAGATATACAAATGAGATTGTTTATGATGTCACTGATTGAAGATGCCAAAGATTGGTTTAATAGTTTGCCAACAGCTTCTATTAATTCTATTCATGTGTTTTATGAGAAATTTCTTGAGTAGTATGGGAATCTATATGCACCTGAATTTGCATTGCATGAATTAGTGACTATTCAAAAGCATCAAAATGAGTCAGCTTGTGATTTCAACTAGAGGTTTTCTAAATTGCATAATAAGATACCTCCTGGATCTAAATTGGCTGATCCTGTTGCACTGAGTATTTATTTAAAATCTTTTGATCCTAAGACAGGTTATGAGCTCAAGAATAGGGGTCCCAAAAATTTGGCTGAAGCTCAAAGGATAACACTCACCATTGAAAATAATAGGAAAGTTGCAGGGATGATTGCCAAGAGGGATAACCCAAAGGCTCCCCAATATGCTCCTCCAAATAAACAAGAGAACACATATAGGAATTAGAGGCCAAGACTACATGACATGCCTTATAATACAAATTGGAGAAATGGAAAGCCAGTGATGGATGGGCCCAGAAATAAAGAGACACCTGACCCTTTGAAGAAGAGAGGGACTTACATGGTTGATAATAGTCCTTGGTGTTCAGTATGTAACATGCCACATTCGTCAGAACATTGTGTAGTAGCTCAGTCAGTGTCAGGAAGAGACATGACAGAAGATAATAATGAAGAAGACAATAACATTTATTTGACTTCTCATACTCTTCACTCAATAGAGCAGGGATATGAATATGATGTTGATCATCAAAAATATAATGTTCATATGGCAGAGCAACAAATTTTTTCTGATTATGAAGAAAGTGATGATGAACAAGATCTTCCTACATCATATCAACCTAATAGGAGAAGTATGAAGAGACCATCTGAGGAAGAAATTAAGAGATTGACTATAGCAGCAATTGAGCAAGCTAAAAGCAAGTATTGGCTGAGGAATAGAACAGTAAATGAAAATGAAGGTGTTCCGAGAGGAATATTCTTGAAAAGTGAAAAGATGTCCCATGAAATATCAAAAAAGACAAATGATCAGCACCCTGATAAAAAAGAATAGAAATATATCCCCAAAGAAGAAAAGAAAGAATCCTCCAAGAACACACAAAAGATGGATCAGACATCAAAGAGGGAGAAAGAGGAAAACAAAGGAGAGTTGATAGAATCAAAGACGGTGATCAGAACTGAAGGTACATCTTTTGATTTCATACAAGCCTTATCTCAATTAAAAACGTCTGTCCCATTGCTTGAAATGATGAAAATTAAGGAGTATAGGGAAAGTGCTATTCAATTAATGTCTAGTGGGAGGAATCAAAATATAAATTTTGAACAAAATGAGAATGTTGGAATTTCTGATAAGAAAGGAAAGATAAAAGTTGAAAAAGTTTGTTTAAGTGATGCATTGATAAATACACCTCAAATTGATCCATTTTTCACTACCCTGCTCATAAATGGTGCATTGGTAAGAAATTGAATGATAGATTCAAGTGCTTCTATGAATATTATGCCAATAGGGGTAATGAAACAACTAGGCATGTGGATAGATATTGAGGGCGATAAATGTTATGCTATGGATAGTAGAACTGTCTTAGTAGTGGGGATTATCAAAGATGTAGAAATAAGACTAGCAGCCTACCCACAAGCTACTTATAACATTCATATAACTATGATTGATACACCTCCTCAGTTTGGAAAGCTTCTATCAAGACAATGGACTGCAGCAGTTGGAGGTAATGTGCAATTTGACTTATCATATGCCACAATACCAGTTAATGGTGAAGAGGTGAAATTATATAGAGAACCAAGGGTGAATCAGATTGTTGAGTTTGTTCCTCAAGAACAACTTAATTGCTTCAGTGATGTAGATTTGGGGAGTTCCAGAGTAGAATTATCTCAGCCAGAACTAGTGAGTACTGACCCAATTGATAGACTTGTTTCTAGAAATCAGCAAGGTGTGTGGAAAATGTACTTTGATGGGGCTTGCAGTCAAGAAGGTAATGGAGCTGGGGTAGTTTTCATATCACCTGAAGGTACAACATTTAAATATTCATTTTTATTGGATTTTGAATGTACAAATAATGTGGCTGAGTATGAAGCTTTGTTGATTGGTTTGAACATGGCCGTCAAACACAAGATTAAGTTGTTGTCTATTTTGGGAGATTTTGAATTAGTTGTCACAAATTAGATCAAAGTATACTGCAAGGAACAAGAGATTGAAAAAATATAGGAATGTTGTATGGGATACAATGGAACTATTTGATGCATTTTCAATTGATTGGGTAGATAGATCTGAAAACTTGATGGCTGATTTTTTAGCTAATGTAGCCTTGAAGAAAGATGATATGACATTGGCAGGAGTGTCTCAAATTGAATTTAGAACAAGACCAGCAGTCCCTAACAATAAATATAGTTGGCAAGATTTTGATGATGATACTGACCTTTTGAAGTTTCTTCATTATATAGATCAGTATGAAGCACAGGAGATTGATTTCAATGCTTTTGTGGAAGAAGTGGATGGGAAACAGACTGTATTTGGGAAGGAAGTTTTGCAGATTAAAACTAACAAGCTTCCCAAAGGGATTGTGGCATTGGAGAGGGTGTATGATGGGAGATCGTTCCCTCATAAAGCAGACACCAATTAAGAAGGAAGATATTGAAGAAATAAATTTGGGAACTGAATTAGCACCAAAGAGGGTTTATATTGGAAAGAAAATAAGCCCAACCATCAGGATAATGTTGATTACATTGTTGAGAAAATACAAGCATGTGTTTGCTTGGTCTTATGAGGATTTGAAGGCATATAGAGAAGATATTTTTTAGCATGAGATTCCACTTAAGCCAGACACAAAGCCATTTAGATAGAAGCAGAGGCCTATCAATCCAACATTGGAACCTAAAATGCAAGAGGAGGTAGGAAAGCTTAGAGATGGAGGCATCATAAAACCCATTAGGCATTCAACATGGGTCTCAAATTTGGTTCCAGTCAGGAAGAAAAATGGGCACATGAGACTATGTGTAGACTTCAGAAATTTGAATGTGGCTTCCCTAAAAGATAATTATCCTCTTCTAAACATGGAGGCAATATTACACAAAGTAACAGGATGTGAGATATTATCAATGATGGATGGATTTTCTGGATATAATCAAGTCAAAGTCAAAGAATCTAAGCAATACAAAACAACATTCACTACACCATGGGGAACGTATATATATAAGAATGCCATTTGGTCTCACAAATGCAAGAGCTACCTTCCAAAGAGCAATGGATGTGGCATTTGCAGATCTTATCAATGCTATAATGGTGGTATATCAAGATGACCTCACTGCTTATTCCAAAAGGGCAAAGGATCATGTTGCTGATTTGGAGATCTTCATCAAAGCCTTGGAGTATGGTATAAGTCTTAATCCTAAAAAATGTCATTTTTTTGTCACAGAGGGTAAAGTTTTGGGGCATATTGTATCAAAGGATGGGGTTAGGATAGATCCTAAAAGGGTAGAGGCCATTGATAAAATTCCTATTACTAAAACTGTCAAAGCAATCCAATCATTCTTTGGCCAAATAAATTTTGTTAGGAGGTTTGTGTCCAATTTTGCTGAAATTGTTAAACCTATATCTAAAATGTTGAAAAAAGGAGAAAAATTGGACTGGACTGTTGAAGCTATGGATGCCTTCATAGCTATAAAAAGAGCTATTAAAGAAGCCCCTATCCTAAAGTCCCCTAATTTTACTAAGCCATTTCAGATTTTTTCTTTTGCTTCATTCCATACCATAGTTGTTGTCATGTTACAAAAAAATGATGAAGGTCATGAGCAGCCTGTTTCTTTTTTCAGTAAATCTTTACAGGGGTCAGAATTGAAATATGATATTATGGAAAAATAGGCTTATGCATTGGTCAAAGCAACAAAGGCTTTCAGACCTTACCTTGTTGGAGCTAAGGTCATTGCTTATGTCCCACATGTAGCTATGAAGGATATCCTGGTGCAAACAAAAGTAACAGGGAAAAGATGTAGGTGGATTAATAAAATTCAAGAATTAAACATGGAGATTGAGATTACTAAGTTGGTAAGAGGACAATGTCTGGCCAAGCTGATGGCAGAAACAAATATTGAAGCAAACGAGATCTGCAACATCGAAGGTAAGGGTGGAATCATAGCAAGTATTGAGCATACTCCATGGTATACAGATGTAATGTATTATCTCAAACATAGGAAATGCCCTGAAGGGTTGAACGATAATCAAAGGACAAATTTAAAGTTGCAGGCTTCTAAATATGTTTTTATAGAAGGGGACCTTTTCTGGAAAAATAGGGATGGTGTATTGTTGTTGTGTTTAGATGAATCCCAGGCAAAATATGTTTTGAGAGAAATACATGAAGGGGTGTGTGGAGGCCATTATTCTGCTAAGACTACTACACACAAGATTCTTAAGGCTGGTTATTATTGGCCTAAGGTATTCAATGATTCCTTTTCCGTATGTGAGAAAGTGTGAGGCTTGTTAGAAATTTTCAAGAAAACTAAAGTATCAGGGAGCATTGCCACTTAGACCTGTGCAAGTAGAAGCACCTTTTCACTAGTGGGGAGTTGATTTCATTGGAGAAATACAGGATAGATCAAGTGGAGGGCACAAATGGATACTAGTGGCCACTGATTACTTTACTAAGTGGGTGGAGGTTGTTCCAACTAGGCAAGCAACGAGCAAAGTGGTAGTGAATTTTTTGATGGAGAATGTTATGACTAGGTTTGGCACTCCAGTCAAATTGATCACAAATAATGGGATGTATTTTAGATTAGATGAGTTTAAATATTTTTGCAAAACACATGGAATTAGTATTTCTTATTCTACTCCATACCATCCACAAGCAAATGGCCAGGAAAAGTCAAGTAATAAAAATCTTTTGAAGATAATAAGGAGGATATTGGATACTAACAAAAAGGCATGGGATTCAAAGTTAAGATTGGTTGTGTGGGAAGACAGAATTACAGTGAAGAAGGCAACTGGAAAATATCCATTTGAATTGGTGTATGGGACACAATCTAGGATGCCATTGCGGAATCTTTTGCCATTTTATAATTTTATTTTGCAAGAAGACTTGGATATTTCTGATCCAATGGAGGAAAGAATGGAACAACTTGCAAAGCTTGATGAAGTGAGAAGAGTTGCTCAGAAGCAGAATGTGAAGTTGCAGTCACATATGAAGTATCTTTTAGATAAAAAGGCCAAGAAGAGAAAATTTGAAAAGGATGACTTTGTGTTGATGTGGAATGCTCGGTGTCAGGATAAGGGGAAGCATGGAAAATTTGAAGCTTTATGGTCGGGTCCTTTTGTGATAACTGGTAAAGGAGGTGAGAATTCATATTTCCTATAGAACATGTTTGGAGAGGAGCAGGAATTGCCTGTACATGGGCAATTCCTGAAGCTTTTCTTCTCTTAAGGATCAATAGAGGGTCAAGGATTGCCAGTGCATGGACAATTCTTAATAACCTTTTTTAAATGTTATTTCCATGCACAGTAGTTTAAGAGATTTTGAAGGGTCTGGGTTTTCCAGTACATGGACATTCTCAGGAGTTCCCTTTCTGAAAGCATTTCTTTCCTTTCCATGTACATTAGTTTAGGATCATTTTCCATTCTCCATTTGCTCCATCTTTCATACCATTCATATGTTCATTCCCTTCATCTGCCATGGTTTTCATTTTTCATCATTTGCTTGGTCTTCTCTCCCAGTTGATTTTTTGGATTCTTGCAGTGCTTGCAAAACCACTCATCCCCAATAGGAGCCACTATTAGAACCAAAAAGTTTCAATTAAAATCCTAAGCCTTCTTATCCATTCAAGCCCATATTTGCCTATCTTTTCACAAAAATCATTTGCTTTATTCCTCATCCATTTTTATTATGAATTTCAAAACCTTACCGCTCTCTTAATATGCATTTCGTAAGCCTTTACCGCCTTACCGTGGTCTCCCAAAATTTAACCGCAGTATGGAAATGGCAGTTAGTAGGCTGGCATTAATTGTTTATTGTGCTACCACACGTAGTCTAAGCATGGACCGCGGTATTGCAGTGGGTGGTGAGTAAGCGACGGCGGTAAACAATGAAGTGAGGGTTGGCTGTCAGTGAGCAGTTATCGCTATACCGTAGCTATTAAAATAAAGACCATGGTAAAAATGATGAGGCGGCAAAGATAACCATTGGTGGCTACCGCAGTACCATTGGCAGTTAGGCTAGTGACCATGGTAGTGCGGTGAATGTGGGGATAGCCGTCGTGATGAACAAAGTCAAACAAGATGAAGCGGTTAGCAGAGATAGTTACAGCGAAGGAGGCCCACCATGGTAGTGCAGGGGGCATCTGACAGACCACGTTAATGTGGTAAACAGCAAGATTAACCATCAAGGCTAGGCATCGCATAACCGTGGGTGGAAAGGTCAAACCTGTGGTAGAGCGGTAAACACAATGGAAGCCATGGGAAAATAAAATAAAGGCAATGAAAGGTATAAAATTCTGATAAGATAAGAAATACAGGTGGGAAAGGATAAATCAAAAAGTTGAAGGTGGAACTATTGTAAGAAATATTTAATTTTCCGAAAGGCAATATAATTGAATATTTTAATCTTTGTGATGGAATTTAAATGATTTTACCAGAACAGTGAAGGGTCGTGACTCTTTAGATGTGATGTATATATATTTTGAAAACTCAGTAATAGAGATGAGGGTTCTAGGAACGAGATAATGTAAAATAAGGAAAAAACCTTCTAAAAAGAATGCAATGGAGATGATTTCTTGATCGAATTCCTTTCTGATTTTTGTTGTTATGATGTTATAACTATCAATTTCTGTTTAGTTTTCCCCAATTTGGAGTTTTTTCGATTATTTGAGTTCAAATATCAAGTGTATTTTAATTCTTCAAAGTGCATTTCTTCACTTTGTGTGATTTCATTTATTGGTGTTTGCAAGTCAGAGTTAAATTCCTTTAAGTGAATCATAGTGTCTGTGAGACTTCTTTTGGATAATTGAAAGAGAGCTAAGCAAGAAAAAATTTAAACACTATTTATGCTAGTCATAAATTGGTGAAGTCACGTGCCAGTCATTGAAACTTCATCCCGTAAAGTGTCTAACAACTTAAATTGTGTTAGGGAGAAATGTGTATGTATAATCAGTAACATTTTTTACTCCATTTCCCAATGGAAAGAAGGCACTGATTTGCTATATCCGAGAGTAATAAATTCATTATAAATAAAGAATTGATTCAAAAGCCTTTCTTTTAATTTGAGTGGTTGGGTTAGTTGTGGTGTCCTCTTGTCTATCCATGTTTACTTTCCATTGTGGATAGACTGTTCAGCAGGAAGTTCATTTCAAATCTGCATATCTCATTTAGGTTCACCCACCTAGGTCTAGCAAAACCTAAAGAGTAGGAGGTTTAATTGCATAATTGGCCTTGTATGTTGTCCAAGAATGTTAAAAGGGCCTAGCAAACTCTTATGGTTAAAACCTGCATTTTTGAGTACCAACACACCTATTACTTTTCATGGAATAAAAGGGTGGAATGGAAATTGCAGGTTTCTAAGAAAAGTGTGCAGAATCTCAACGAGGTCATTGATGAGTGTGTTGTTGTTTGAGAGGAGACACTGGGCCCCCTGGTGGCTCTTGAATTACTCTAAGATAAAGGTGAGATGAAGGATGATATTGACACCAAGAGTATGATAGATCATTTCCAGAAAGCAGCTAAATAAACACTTGATTCACTTGCACTCTATACCGATCACCTGTAGAAGCTTAGCGAATTACATGTAGTCACTTCTCAAGTAATTGATCTCATGGCAGTATGTGAGCATTGTGAGGAAGTAGCTAAAGACAACCACCTTACGTGGAATGTGAGGATGTAAAATGTGGCCATTCCTCAACATAAAGACTTGTTGCACATCCTTAAAGCTTTCCAGGCCTGGTGAAAGAAATCGTTGGTGACCCCTGAAGCTGGAAATAAAGTGAAACCATCATGATGGCTTGGTTTCCTTTTCTTTTGTTATTTGTCTTTTCATCTTTAATCAGCTATGGACATGAAAGATGCAGCTACTAATTTTCCTATTTATATTGTATCTATTTTATATGCTCTCTCTCTAGACACTTGATACTATTTAGTACAACATTTTGTTGTGAATGAAATTAATGTTTGTCTGTGTGCATTTAGTTGTGGAGTTAATTTGAGTTCTTGATTTTTTGTGTTTGAGAACATCTTGATGCAATAGCTTATCTTTGTGTAAGTGATGCAATTTTCTTCATAGTTGATTTCATTCCTCAAAGGGTATTGGATATATGCTTTATTCTTGAATAGTTAAAGTGAATTGGTCTTTGTGTCAATACTTATTGCTTGTTGAATCTCACCCTAATATTAGGATTTTTTTTTATATTGGGTATACCTTTTCTGCTTTCTGGTTAAAAGCATACATGATATTTAATTCATTGAAAATATTGTGACGGAGTTATACCTCGACAAAATTCAGAGGATATTAGTCTTTTGTTTAAAGTTTGGTATTCATAGCTATTTGGTTAATTATTGCATCTTTCGGCATAAGATTGTTATATCTCAAGGTGCCCAATTTGTTAGCCAACAATGGTACAAAGAGACAAGGAGGAGACCTCAAGGTCTCAATATTTTAGTTCTAATCTTTCATTGGACCATGTATGTGCAGGTTTTTCAGACAAGGAGATAAAAATCATTATGAAGAGGGCTCTTGAAAGAGATCAAGTTCAGAGGAGGATGCCAAAAGAGGGATAACTTGAAAGGAAGAAAGAAGAGAGGGAGATGAGAAGAAAAGATTAAACAAGTGGAATACACAAAGACAAAGCCAAGAAGACATCAAGGAAATAGTGCAAAAGAATTGGAAGACCAGGAAGAAAAAGAAGACCTGCACTCAAGTGGACTTGAGTTTTTTTCCCTCCCCTTGGGAGTATGATGTAGGGGAATCGATAGAATCATAGCATAAATGTTGTCACCTTTTGTTTTTTAGGTTTTTTAGTGATTTTTGGGTCTAATAAGGTCATTTTAGACCATTTTTTATCATTTTGATCTATTTGGGAAAGATTAAGGTCAAGTTGTTAAAAAATGTCAAAAAATCCTTAAAAGTTGTCAAGTTGATGTAATGGCTAATTAAAATATTATTTGTCAGTTACAATGGTGGGAATGGTTTTAAATATATATATTTTGATCCCAAACTTGTTTGAGGGGGAAGTGAACATTTGAATGAAGATTTTGAATCATTTGGGAGCAATTTCTTTGCATTTTTCGATAACAGTTTTTTTCTTTTGCTTGGTACGGATTTTTATGACCAAGTAATGCTCTGAGACCAGTTGGAAATGTTAGATACATGTTTTATATTTAAATTGGATTTTTTTTATATATTTTCATGTTGATTTGTAAAATTTATACACATTTTTGCAAAAACTGCTTGGAACCCTGCCTAAGGTTTGCAGTTTGAGAAAAAATGCCATAACTTTTTTTTCCAATGTTGGATATTTATGAAAAATAAAGGTAAAGTTTGTAACTATTTGATCTTCAATCCCATCGAATATATTGGCTTTATTATATTTTTTGTGAAAATTATTAGTTACAACTCGTTGCATTGAACTATAGGACAGTCTTTGGGAGAGTTATGAAGGGTTTGATTTATATTTGTTGTTTCTCTGCAAAAGAAAATGGAAAATTATGTTGTTGAGAGTCTTGATGTGTTAATTAATTTATATAATTCCTTACCTTTTAATTTTTGGGGTAAGAATCACTAAATTATCTCTTGAAAATCAAGAAAGTAATGAGTGACAATCTACTAAGATAGTAGGGGTATTGTTGATTGACAAAACTTATGTGTTGAATGCATGATCCATGAATTGGATGTTGTAGGGTGTTAGTAGGGTCTTGTACGCATGTTATAAGTCATGTTGAATTTACATTAAATTTTATGCTCCTCAAGCCAAAGAAAAGGAAGATCTTTATAACTAGCCAATAGTGGGATGTGGATTTCAAACCCTACGATTTTTCTTATGGATAAAAATGGACTTGTCCCTGAGACAAGAGTATTGTGAGATGTTTCCTATATTGGTTATGATGTCACATGTAGATATATTAAATAATACTCAAATATTCCTAATGGTAGTGGTTCAAGATTGGTGGCCTAGGTTGCATTGGTCATAATTGTTCAAGTTGTCAAGAGACCTTGTCGGTGTGTGTTTGAGATTTCAGTCTTTCTTTGCATCAGTCCCATTTGAGGGGCTTAATTGGTCTATGCACATATTATAGATGGTTTATGAGGGGATTTTATTCATTAATATTTCCTTTGATAGATTTGATCGATAAGGATGCCTTTGTTTAAATGGATGAGACTAAAATGATCATGAACCATCTTAAGAAGGTAATGAGTACTTGTCTTTTTTTGGTGTAACCAAATTTCTCTAAACCTTTTGTGCTTGAGTGTGATGCATCCGGTATTGGTATTGGGGTTGTTTTGATGCAAGGCAAGCATCCAATTTCTTATGAGATAGAAATTGCATAAGGTTGAAAATATATTCACTACATAGGACAAGGAAATTTTGGAAATCATGCATGCACTTGAAAAGTTTCATCAATATTTTGTGGGAAGCGAGTTTATAACGAGGATTGATCATAATAGCCTCAAGTATTTCATGGAGTAAAAGGGATTAAATGATAAGCAACAAAATTAGGTGAGTAAGCTTAAAGGATATGATTTTGATATTGAATTTCTCAAAGGAAAAAATAATGTTGTTGTTGATGCATTATCTAAAAACCATTCATTTTGTTGAATTTCAAAAAAATTAGCCTCTTGGAAGGATCGTCTACTAGTATAGTTCAAATAATCAGAATGCTTGTGATATTTTAGATGGTAAAATTAGTGATGAAAGGTATAAACTATTAAATTGCATCATCTATTATAAGAATAGAATCTATTTTATATTGGAAAGTAAGCTTAAACATAAGATTTTGATTGATGTCCATAACAATCAGCTTGTTGTTCATCTGGGTTGTTTCAAGACATATAAGTACATTTGTGAAATATTTTCATGGAAAGGTATGAAATATGATGTCCTCAAGCATGTAAGAGAATGCATAGAGTGCCAAAGGAATAAATTTGAAGTTTATTTTCTAGCAGGGTTGCTACATCCACTTCTTCTCCCCAATCAGAAATGGGAACAAATATTAATGGATTTCATTATCGGGCTGCCCAAAGACCAATGGTAAGGATTGTATTTTTGTTGTGATAGATAGATTCACTAAATATGCTCGCTTCATGTAAATTCCTTTTGATTTTAAAGCACCACAAGTTTTTGATCTACTTTTTGAACAAGTGTTTATACTTCATGGTGTTCTACAAATAAATGTAAGTAATAGAGATCACACATTCATCAACACTTTTTGGCAAGATTTGATGAATCTCGCTGTAATATAACTCAATCATAGCACTAGTTATCATCCTGAAACAGATGGAAAAACAAAGATTATAAACAAATGGCTTGAATTCTACTTGAGAAACTATGTTTCAGGGCAACAAAAGGCATGAGCAAGGTGGTTACACTTGTTTTAACTTTATAGCAACAATACATATCATATGAGCATAGGTATGACCCCTTTCAAAGCCTTGTATGGTTATGAAGCTTCTACATTTATGGACTTGGATTTTTCTAATTCTAGAGTTCAAAAATCTCTTGAGTGGGCTAAAGAGAATCAAGATATTCTTAAGGAACTTAAGGATAATATTTAGATTGCACAAGAACAACAAAATAAATATGTTGATTTCCATTGAGTTGAGAGGTATTTTGAGGTAGGAGACATGGTATTTGTGTCTCTTCAACCTTATAGACAATCCTCATTTAAAGTGTGTAGAGAAGAAAATCTTTAAAAAATTATGGGCCTTTCAAGGTGATTAAAATAATTGGTGAAGTAGCATATGAGCTAGATTTTTCATCTACAAGTAAAATCCATAATGTGTTATATGTTTCATGCATCAGAAAAGCCATTGGACAGAAATTGATTCCTTCTACAAAATTGCCTCCTATGGATGAAGAAGGTAAGTTGATACTCATTCTAGAAATAATTTCCCAAGGGAGAAGAAGATAAGGAGTAAAATAATTTTTGAGTATCTCATCAAGTGGAAGAACTTACCTCTGTAGGATTCTACGTGGGAAGGAGAGGATATTCTTAAGCATCCTGGTCTACAAATTCTTGAGCAAAAGTATTCTTTAGGTGGGGAGAACTGTGTTTTCCCCAACTCAAGCCATGTGGCTTAACAATACATGGGTTGTCCTTTCCTTGGAATACCCAAGAGGAAGAGGATGTAGAACATTATTGGGTAAGTTTGGGGTCCTTGACTTGTATCCTATTATATTCTTAAGTTGTGGGCACATCTTTTTATGCAACTTAAGTGACTCTTAGCCTACAGACTTATTATTTACCATTTTGAGTTTAATGATGTAAGAGACATGTAATTTAAGTGATTTTTATTAAACATGTGCAAAAAGGGTCAATGGAGCATTGGAAACTAAGGAGCCTATTAACTCGTTTTGAAGGGTTTTATTTGGAGAATTGGATTGGGATTGTAATGAATGTATGGTTGATATTATATCATTCTTTTGGGAGTTATTATATAACATTTTAGGGTTTTTTTGGAGCTCATTATGTTATCAGTATTTTCTCTATTGTTGTTGCAATCTTTGGCTTAAGGTCTTAAAACCCTTGAGTATCCCTAGTTTAGAAGAGACATACAAGCCCCCTAATCAGAAGGGTGTGTTTTAATGGAAGGGATTTGGTCTGTGATGCCCTAGCACATCATTTTTAGAGTTGCCTATTCTTATCAATTTTTGGAGACCATTTTGGAGGTGTGGTCCAAAGATATAAAAATCAAATTTGGATAACCTACAAAAAAACTCTTGTATTTTTTGGAGCATCCTTGAGGCTAGCATTAGAAGGACAAGGTTGATGTCTGGGTGAGACCCAATGTTAAATTTTTGAGGGTTTTGGAAAGGATAGCTAAGGTTTTTAAGGCATGTTTAATGTATTTAAGCATTAACCTATGTACTTGCTAGTCCTATTCATCTTAAGAAAAATTAAGCTACATCTAAAAGTTTTGGGCAGTTTTAAGTGTATTTTTTGTAACCTTTTGTTATTCAAAAATTTCTATTAATTAGGAAAAAAACTAGGAAAATATTTCAAGCATAGATCTAAGCTTGTTGAAGGGTTCTCTATTTGTAAACAAAATTTAAAATTTTATATTGAATTTTTTGGACATACTGTGTTTTTTTCATTATTCTTATTGGGATATTACATAGTTATTAGATTGGATCCTTGTTATTTCTATAAACTAAAAATCTAAAAAATATCGCATATTCCAAAATCCAAGAAAAATATCCATATAATCCCTGCATATAGAATCATTAGTATAGGTCATAACATCAAACATATCTTACATCAATAATCATAAGTATATAACATAATCAATCATAGCATCATAGTAAAATCATCACATAGGTTATCATAGCATCATTATCATAATACATCATCATCATAATATTTTGCATTAATCAGAATCATCATAGTGTTAGTAATATCAATTATATGCATGCATCCATCACATAAATCACATATAGCATCATCAAATAAAAATTATTGCATAAATAAACATCATAGGTCAACACAAAAAAATATCATCTCAAATATATATTAAAAATGTCACAATAAACCATAAATAGTGTATATACAATCACTATAGAAAACAGGCAATTAGCATCGACTTTAGCGTCGGATTTTAGTGTATTTGAAACCATCAATTGGAGCCATCTCACGACGCAAAAGCGTTTCTTCGTTTCTTCACTGGATTTAGCGTCGTATTTAACGTCAAGTTTAGCACCAAATTTAATGCCAGAAATTTGATGCCAGTTATTTTGTCCTCTTTAGCACCAGATTTAATGCCCAAAATTTGGTGCCGGTTATAGCGCCAAAAATGGCATCGGAAATAATCCCTAAATTGGCACCGAAATTGGCTTTTGGTTTTGCTTCCATGTCTACTCCCATTTTTTCTTCTAGTTTTGCTCCCACTTTTTCTCCCACTTTTTCTCCCACTTTTGCTCCCACTTTTTCTCCCACTTTTTCTCCCACTTTTGCTTCTGGTTGTGCTTCCATTTTTTCTTCGACTTTTTTTTCCAATTTTTCTTCCCTTATTGCTTCCAATTCTACTTCCAATTTTTCTTCTAGTTTTGCTTCTGGTTTTGCTTCCACTTGTGCTTCCAATTTTGCTTCTAGTTTCACTTCCAAGCTTGCTTCCAGTTTTGCTTCCAGTTTTGCTTCCGGTTTTGATTCCAATTTTTCTTCCAGTTTTGCTTCCAATTTTGCTTCCAATTTTTCTTCCAATTTTGCTTCCATTTTTCCTTTCAGTTTTGCTTTTGATTTTTCTTCCAAATTTGTTTCTATTTTTGCTTCTTGTGTTCCTTCCAATTTTTCTTCCAATTTTTCTTCCGGTTTTGCTTCTAGTTTTGCTTCCAATTTTTCTTCCAAGATTGCTTCTACTTTGCTTCTAGTTTGGCTTCCATCATTGCTTCATTTTTTGCTTCTAAAAATGCTTCTTGTTTTGCTTCCATTTATTAATTTAATATGTTCTAATTCAATTTAATTAGTAAATATATGATGCCTCTTAAATAACTCATATGATTATAGAGTAAGTAATTTAATTATTTAACTCATATGATTAAATAACAAGATAATTACGTATAAAAGAAAACAAGATAAAAAAAAAAAAAAATTGTTAGTTAAATCACTGCTAAGGAGCAACACCTTGTATTTCTTCACAAAAGATTTTACATGAGTTCCCGACCAAAATTTACTTGCATTCCTTTCAAAAAATGGCCATGTGTTTCAAAAACCTTTACCCTACCTACCCATGCTGATACATCTTAAGTTACAAAATGGTCTAGTTCTAGAATCAAGCAACGATAATCGGGACTGACTCCTATCCGCTACTACTTTCCCTTGTTTCTACTATATCATATGTATACCAAAATATAACTTTTTCCAGGCTGGGAATTTTTCAATCTTCATCATCATCTATCTCTATCTGCTTCCTGTAGACAATGTAGTCTACAATCACTGGGCAGTCAACACCACAATTCTGGTGGGCTGGACCTTTGTCTTTTTCCCCTAGGTCCTTGTCATCGTCCTTGCACCACTCTTCTCTTGAACCAAAGTCCTAGTTATCGTCGTTTCCTACCACAATCTTATCTCCCAGCCCTTCATCCTCAACATACCGGATTGCCCAACCTCTTGGACAATTTGTCACTAGATTGGCTACTCTAAGTAAGAAGAAGACGTTTTAGTCACGCTCATCCCATGACTTATCTAAACCCTCTGGGTCAATGGTTTGAATCAGAGGGAATTTCACGAAATCCCTACCATGCATCTAGAGCATGTAGTAGTTCTAGGGCATTGGTATTTATTTATTCTCATCTACATTGTCAAGGGTTGTGTTGATATACCCCAACCAAGCATGGATAAAGACCATCTATGTGAGCTTCTTCCCCATCTCTTTCAACACACCCGTATGCAGTAACACTACCAGGAACATGGCCGAGATTTCTGATTTTGACCTGAACTTGTGATAGGCCCTCATGAATTCGCCCCATAATTTTCTTGGTCACTCAGAGAATCAGTGGATGAGATGATGCCAACAAAGCCTCCAGTCTTTTGTCTTTGATCTCACCTTTGAAAGATTTTTGTTGCTTCTCAATGTTCAATAATAATGGATTCTCCATTATTCTTGTTGCTACCACTTCCCATGCCTTTTCACAGCTCGGACTTGCAATAGTTCCTCTACCTTCGGCTATGCCACCTATTTTTTTGCACACCTGCTTTTGGAATGCTCCTTTGTGTTTTTCTGAAATAACACCAACTGATGCCTTTTATAGATGGTGACCTAATTACTTCATTTTTATGTGTTTTTCGTGCCTTTCAAGGTGTATTTTCTAGAAATAACAAGAAAATAATTATAAGTGGGTCAAATATCTATAATTTAATTGAATTTGACAACATCCATCCTGAGCGGTAAATTAAAATCATCATACGTAATAAATATCCATCCAAAATTAATCATCGACAACTTTTAATATATAAAAATTAAAAATTCAATACTAATAAGATCATCATCATGTATAACTAAAACAAGTGAAAGTCAAATATGTTAGTAGATCAATAACATGTCAAAATGATACACATCCAATAGTCGACATAAGTCAAAATGATACATGTCAAAATGATATAAGTAAAAATGATAAATTATGTAGCTCAAATTGATACAAGTCAAGATGATACATGTCTAAATCATATAGGTGAAAATGATAAATTTCAATATGATACAACTCAATGATATGGTATTGTAGGCCATGAAAATGATACATATGATAGTAACCATGAAAAGAGGCACCATAATAATATATCAGTAATGATCCATGATGCAGTGTATATGATCATGAATGTCACTGGGTACTACAAGCAACATCATCATCACCACTATCATCATCATCATCATAACGATATATCATAAATGATCCATGATGCAGCATATATTATCATGAATGTTGTTGGGTACTACCAGTAACTGCCCTATCATCATCATCATTGTGATCATCATCATCATCATCACCATCATCATCGTCGTCGTCGTCGTCATCGTCATCATCATCATCATCATCATCATCATCATCATTGTCATTGGCCTCGGTGTCTTTCGTATCTGTGTCATCATCATCCTCTGCCATGTGATCTGTATCGGTAGAACCAATAATTTTTAGATCTATATCATGATGAGGATCATCTTGATCTTCTAGAAGACCTATGTTCTACACAAAAAAAAAACAGTTAAAATGAAAATTTATTATATATTTCATGCAATAATTTATTTTTTTGTTATATATCTAATATTATAACATATGAGATGAAACCATAATCAAATTACATCATATCAAAGTGCACATACCAGAATAAAATTTCAAAACAATTAAAGCTAATATGTGATTCCAATGATGTAAAACATGCAACAATTCTAATAAACATTAGTAAAGATCATAAAACAAATTGTTATACAATTTAACTATCAACTATAAATTCTATTACATAACCTTAAGTGTCAACCCTCTGCAAAAGAATGAGGAGACTGCAAGAAGATTGGTTGTAGGGGGCATTGGTACAAGAGATAGACATGGCTCTTTTGAGCCATCCACTGAGATGGTTTCATACACAAATGTGGAAGATATCCCCATTTCTAGAGACCTCATGATTTAGGTTGATATGAAAAATGATGTTGTTTTGGTACCCATATATGGCATCATGGTTCCATTTCATGTAGCCACCATCAAGAGTGTTAGAAGCCAACAAGATGGAGGGAATTCTTATATAAGGATAATTTTCAATGTTCCAGGTACTGGCTTTAATGCCAACTACATGCCAACATTGAAATTCCCTAGCAGTATTTATGTTAAGGAAATTTCCTTTAGATCTAGGGATTCAAAGCACATCAACCATGTGGTACAAACAATTAAATCCCATAGACGGTCTATAGCAATGAAAAAGTTTGAAAAGGAAGAGAGAGCTACACGGTTGACTCAGGAGAAACTTCAACTTTCAAAAACAAAGGCAATTAGGTTGGCAGACTTGTGGATCAGGCCAGCATTTGGTGGAAGAGGAAGAAAGATGACTGTAACTCTGGAGGGCCACCATAATGGATTTTAGTATTCAAGAATGAGGGTAGAAGAGAGAGTTGATATCATGTATCAAAACATTAAGCATGCATTCTTCTAGCCAGTGGAGAAGGAGATGATTCCTTTGCTTCATTTTCATTTGCATAACCATATCATGGCGTGGGAACCAAGAAGACCAAGTATGTCTAGTTTTATGTGGAGGTAATGGATGTGGTCCAAACTTTAGGAGGGGCAAGAAGTTCAATGTATGATCTTGATGAAATTGAGGAAGAACAACAAGAGAGGGACAGGAAAACTAAAATCAATGCAGAGTTTCAAGGATTTTTCAAGCAAGTAAGAGAGCTATGGGAGCAGCCTCATCTAAAATATTTTGAACTAGAGTTTGATATACCATTTAGAGAGCTTTGTTTTCATGGAAGAGGATGAAAGATGATTACTTTGCTTCATTTTCATTTGAATAACTATATCATGGCATGGGAACCAAGAAGACCAAGGATTTCCAGTTTTATGTGGAGGTAATGGATGTGGTCCAAACTTTAGGAGGGGCAAGAAGGTCAATGTATGATCTTGATGAAATTGAGGAAGAACAGCAAGAGAGGGACAGGAAAAATAAAATCAATGCAAATTTTCAAGGATTTGTCAAGCGAGTAAGAGAGCTATGGGAGCAGCCTCATTTAAAATATTTTGAACTAGAGTTTGATATACCATTTAGAGAGATTGGTTTTTATGGAAGAGGAACAAATATGATTACTTTGCTTCATTTTCATTTGCATAACCATATCATGGCATGGGAACAAAGAAGACCAAGGATGTCTAGTTTTATGTGGAGGTAATGGATGTGGTCCAAAATTGAGGAGGGGCAAGAAGTTCAATGTATGATCCTGATGAAATTGAGGAAGAAAATAAAGAGAGGGATAAGAAAAATAAAATCAATGCATATTTTCAAGGACTTGTCAAGCGAGTAAGAGAAATGGATGAACTCCATTGACGCCATTCCTCAATCTTCACTTGATGGCATCAAAGAATGGTTGAACTCCATGGATATAAATTATTATGAAAGTAGAATGAAATTGAATTGGTGACCAATTTTGAAGACTATTACTAATGATCTAGATAAATTTATTGAAGATGGTGGTTGGGAATTTTTGAATATGGAAGCTAGTGATTCTGATTTTGATAATTTAGAAGAGTCATATCAAGGATATCAACCCTCTAATGTAGAAGAGGAATCAGAATCATATTGCATGTAGCCACCATCAAGAGTGTTAGAAGCCACAAAGATGGAGGGAATTCTTATATAAGGATAATTTTCAATGTTCCAGGTACGGGATTTAATGCCAACATTGAAATTCCCTAGCAGTATTTATGTTAAGGAAATTTCCTTTAGATCCATGGATTCAAAGCACATCAACCAAGTGGTACAAATTATTAAATCCCACAGAGGATCTATAGCAATGAAAGAGTATGAAAAGGCAAAGAAAGCTACACTAGTGACTTAGGAGAAACTTCAGCTTTCAAAAAGAAAGGCGATTAGGTTGGCAGACTTGTGGATCAGGCCAGCATTTGGGGAAGAGGAAGAAATATGACTATAACTTTGGAGGGCCACCATAATGGATTTTGGTATTCAACCATGAGAGCAGAAGAGAGAGCTGATATCATGTATCAAAACATTAAGCATGCATTCTTCTAGCTAGCGAAGAAGGAGATGATTGTTTTGCTTCATTTCCATTTGCACAACCATATCATGGCATGGTAACCAAGAAGACCAAGGATGTATAGTTTTGTGTGGAGGTAATGGTTTTGGTCCAAACTTTAGGAGGGGCAAGAAGTTCAATGTATGATCCTGATGAAATTGAGGAAAAAAAACAAGAGAGGGATAGGAAAAATAAAATCAATATAGATTTTCAAGGATTTTTCAAGTGAATAAGAGAGTTATGGGAGTAGCCTCATCTAAAATATTTTGAACTAGAGTTTGATATACCATTTAGAGAGCTTGGTTTTCATGGAAGAGGAAGAAAGATGATTACTTTGCTTCATTTTCATTTGCATAACCATATCATGGCATGGGAACCAAGAAGACCAAGGATGTCTAGTTTTATGTGGAGGTAATGGATGTGGTCTAAACTTTAGGAGGGGCAAGAAGGTCAATGTATGATCCTGATGAAATTGAGGAAGAACAGAAAGAGAGGGACAGGAAAAGTAAAATCAATGCATATTTTCAAGGATTTGTCAAGCGAGTAAGAGAAATGGCTCAACTGCATTGACACCATTCCTAAATATTTGCTTGATTTCATCAAGGATTGGTTGAACTCCATGGATATAAAGTATTATGAAAGAAGAATGAACATGAACTGGTGGCCAATTTTGTAGACTATTACTAATGATCCTGATAAATTTATTGAAGATGGTGGTTGGGAATTTTTGAATATGGAAGCTAGTGATTCTGATTTTGATAATTCAGAAGAGTCAGATCAAGGATATGAACCCTCTGATGTAGATAAGGAATCATAATCATATTTCATGTAGCCACCATCAGGAGTGTTAAAATCCAACAAGATGGAGGGAATTCTTATATAAGGATAATTTTCAATGTTCCAAGTATCGGCTTTAATGCCAACTACATGCCAACATTGAAATTCCCTAGCAATATTTATGTTAAGGAAAGTTCCTTTAGATCCAAGGATTCAAAGCACATCAACCATGTGGTACAAATTATTAAATCCCACAGACAATCTATAGCAATGAAAGAATCTAAAAAGGTAGAGAGAGCTACACTAGTGACTCGGGAGAAACTTCAGCTTTCAAAAACAAAGGCAATTAGGCTAGTAGACTTGTGGATCAGGCCAACATTTGGTGGGAGAGGAAGAAAGATGACTAGAACTCTAGAGGACCACCATAATGGATTTTGGTATTCAACCATGAGAGCAAAAGATAGAGCTGATATCATGTATCAAAACATTAAGCATGCATTCTTCCAGCCAATGAAGAAGGAGATGATTACTTTGCTTCACTTTCATTTGCATAACCATATCATGGCATGGGAACCAAGAAGACCAAGGATGTCCAGTTTTATGTGGAGTTAATGGATGTGGTCCACAACTTAGGAGGGGCAAGAAGGTCAATGTATGATCCTGATGAAATTGAGGAAGAACAACAAGAGAGGGATAGGAAAAATAAAATCAATGCAAAGTTTCAAGGTGTTGGGACTAGAAAAATTTGCCATTTTCCACTAGCCTCTACCTCACCTACCTTCCATATACCATAGAAATACACCACACTTTAATTTTATGATCAATACAAATTGTAGAAATTTGTTTGACCAGATCCATATTATAGCCTCCATTGCACTCATAAAATTGAAATCACGTAGTCATTCCCCCATTCCTAGCAAAATTAAATACCATCGGCCTAACAATGCTTCATCGGCGAAACCCCCATCACAACCTCACCAATGGCTTGATGAAAATAGCTCACAACCTAGTATCGAAGTAACAATACCCTATCGGGTTGACTCCTAAGGTGCTCTCCTTGATATACCAATAGAGTCAGCAAAATTAAACACATCATTGTAACAGATAAACATCAGTGGAACGAATTATGGTATTCCCTCGATGGGCCAATATAACCATGAATATTTATTTAGGATATTTTGTACTTTGATTATACTTTTTTTAAGTGACCTTTTCATGTATATAATCATATCATGTCCATGTATGTTAATATAAGGCAACTATGGAGGTAGTTCAAAGAGATGGCCCTAAACTTTTTCCTCATCTTACAAAGTTTGCAAGAATAGGAATAGGGATTGAATTTTGAGAGTCTGGTTTAAGTTTGAATTCAAGAAATGACAAAATTGTGAAGGTTGGAATGGATTTTAATGTATCACTTGGTTTTCATAATTTGTAGTTGCAGACTGGTAACCCCAAAAGACAGAATTATTCATTGCTCCTTGCTAACACTGTGGTTGCATAACCATATAATGGCGTGGGAACCAAGAGGACCGAGGATGTCCAATTTTATGTGGAGGTAATGGATGTGGTCCAAACTTTACGAGGGGAAAGAAGTTCAAGGTATGATCTTGATGAAATTGAGGAAGAACAAAAAGAGAGGGATAGGAAAAATAAAATGAATGCAGATTTTCAAGGATTTTTCAAGCGAGTAAGAGAGCTATGGGAGCAACCTCATCTAAAATATTTTAAACTGTAGTTTGATATACCATTTAGAGAGATTTGTTTTCATGGAAGAGGAAGAAAGATGATTACTTTTCTTAATTTTCATTTGCATAACCATATCATGGCATGGAAACCAAGAAGACCAAGGATGTCAAATTTTATGTGGAGGTAATGGATGTGGTCCAAACATTAGGAGGGGCAAGAAGGTCTATGTATGATCCTGATGAAATTGAGGAACAATAGCAAGAGAGGGACAGAAAAAATAAAATCAATGTAAATTTTTAGGGATTTGTCAAGCGAGTAAGAGAGCTATGGGAGGAACCTCATCTAAAATATTTTGAACTAGAGTTTGATATACCATTTAGAGAGATTGGTTTTCATGGAAGAGGAAGAAAGATGATTACTTTGCTTCATTTTGATTTGCATAACCATATCATGGCGTGGGAGCCAAGAAGACCAAGGATGTCCAATTTTATGTGGAGGTAATGGATGTGGTCCAAACTTTAGGAGGGGCAAGAAGGTCAATGTATGATCCTGGTGAAATTGAGGAAGAACAGCAAGAGAGGGACAGGAAAAATAAAATCAATGCAGATTTTCAAGGATTTGTCAAGCGAGTAAGAGAGCTAAGGGAGCAACCTCATCTAAAACATTTTGAACTAGAGTTTGATATACCATTTAGAGAGCTTGGTTTTTATGGAAGAGGAAGGAAGATGATTAATTTGATTCATTTTCATTTGCATAACCATATCATGGCATGGGAACCAAGAAGACCAAGGATGTCCAGTTTTATGTGGAGGTAATGGGTGTGGTCCAAACATTAGGAGGGGCAAGAAGTTCTATGTATGATCGATATGAAATTGAGGAAGAAGAGCAAGAGAGGGATAAGAAAAATAAAATCAATGCAAATTTTCAAGGATTTGTCAAGTGAGTAAGAGAGCTATGGGAGCAACCTCATATAAAATATTTTGAACTAGAGTTTGATATACCATTTAGAGAGCTTGGTTTTCATGGAAGAGGAAGAAAGATGATTACTTTGCTTCATTTTCATTTGCATAACCATATCGTGGGAACCAACAAGACCAAGGATGTCTAGTTTTATGTGGAGGTAATGGATGCGGTCCAAACTTTAGAGGTGGAAAGAAGGTCAATGTATGATCTTGATGAAATTGAGGAAGAACAGCAAGAGAGGGACAAGAAAAATAAAATCAATGCAAAGTTTCAAGGATCTGTCAAGCGAGTAAGAGAGCTATGGGAGCAGCCTCATCTAAAATATTTTGAACTAGAGTTTGATATACCATTTAGGTAACTTTGTTTTCATGGAAGAGGAAGAAAGATGATTACTTTCCTCATTTTCATTTGAATAACCATATCATGGCATGGGAACCAAGAAGACCAAGGATTTCAAATTTTATGTGCAGGTAATGGATGTGGTCCAAACATTAGGAGGGGCAAGAAGGTCTATGTATGGTCCTGATGAAATTGAGGAAGAATAGCAAGAGAGGGACAGGAAAACTAAAATCAATGCAGATTTCCAAGGATTTGTCAAGCGAGTAAGAGATTTATGGGAGCAGACTCATCTAAAATATTTTGAACTAGAGTTTGATATACCATTTAGAGAGTTTGGTTTTCATGGAAGAGGAATAAATATGATTACTTTGCTTCATTTTTATTTTCATGACCATATCATGGTGTGGGAACCAAGAAGACCAAGGATGTCGAGTTTTATGTGGAGGTAATGGATGTGGTCCAAACTTTAGGAGGGGCAAGAAGGTCAATATATGATCCTGATGAAATTGAGGATGAACAGCAAGAGAGGGACAAGAAAAATAAAATCAATACAGAGTTTCAAGGATTTTCAAGTGAGTAAGATAAATGGTTGAACTCCATTGATGCCATTCCTCAATATTCACTTGATGGCATCAAGGAATGGCTAAACTCCATGGATATAAAGTATTATGAAAGCATAATGAACTTGAATTAGCGGCCAATTTTGAAAACTTTTACTTATTGATCCAAAAAAAATTATTGAAGATGGTGGTTGGTAAGTTTTGAATATGGAAGCTAGTGATTCTGATTCTGATAATTCAGAAGAGTCAGATCAAGGATATGAACCCTCTGATGTAGAAGAGGAATCAAAATTAGATGAGGAAGGTTCAGAAGGTGAATCTCTTATGGAGTTAGATGAGGATGAAGAAGAAGGAGAATGTTATGAAGGGGAGGAAAGTAAAACATGGGATGAATTAGAAGTTGAAGCCAAAAATGCAGATAAGGAAAAAGGAGACGAGTCTAACAGTGAAGAGGAAAGGCGACGACGAAAGGTAAAAGCTACAGGGATGTCTCAAGCACCTGATATTAGAGATTCAAGAGGAATTCCTACCAAGAGGTATAAAGTCAAATGAATTGAGTTCATCTACATCCTTGTACTATTTATTCATGCACATAAATGGTTCAGCTATTTATGCAAATGATGCATATATGTTAACTTGATCAGTGTTTTTATTTCGGTAGTTTGACTTCTATGACAACCAGCCATTAGTCCATTCTGTGTGGGAGCACGTTTGTGTTTTTAGTTAGCTTTTTTGGATAGCTCTACTTGGTGTGAAGGAAATTCAATTTATATTTTGAATGTTAAGAAATCTAGTATTACACGCTTCTCTATGTTGATCAGATCAAGTTGCAGGTTTTTTACTACTGATTTATTTATTTATGGGGTTTTTTTAACTTGGAAGAGAGGAATTTATTGCTTTTCTTAAATTAGATGGAAAAATTAAGTGGTTGGTTAGCCATGCCAAGTGATGTAGACTAAAAGGATCTATTAGATCTATAGGATTCCTACCAAGATGCATCAAAACATTTTTACATGTTGAAAGAATGGCAGCATCGTGAGGAAGGATGGTAAAGATACATGTGGATCAATTAATAGAATGGCAACATGAACTCAAGGAAGCACTACTTGAGATACCATGTTTGAGAGAAAAGAAGATAAATCAAATCAACATGGGACTAAGTTTCTCAAATGATACAACTCATAACTTAAATGAGGACACTTAAGAGATATTAAAAGAAAATGGTCATTAATTAAAAGATGTGATGAAAATAAGGCATGAATGTCACCCACTACCCTTTAAGGCAAACAATATTTTTTTCCTCAACATGAAATAATGGTACAATCGAGTGGGATATAGGGCCAACAGAGAAGCACTTTAGAACTCATCCTACACATCAATAAACAACTCAACACAAGAAATGAAAATTGACATATTAACACAACAATATCCAACTAAGTTATTGAAACTGAAAGTCAACTATTGATACCTTGTTCTCCATCCAGATTAAAAAATTGGCCCACTTTTTGCTTTGTAACTTTTCCTTTTCAAATTGCTTTGGATGTCAACCATATTTCTCCTCCTGCTATAACATGGCACATGGAGTAGTTAAACTAATTGATATCCAATCGTTTACTTTTTCCTAGGGAATTAAAAAAAATCACTTAACATATTAAATATACTTACAAATTTACAAATCAAGCCATGTAAACCTTTCTGGCCACTGTGATGCATGGCACGGAGTTTTTGAAGCCTAGCCTTGGAGACCTTGTCCTAAAACATATACTAATTCAATTTAAATATGTACAAATAAAATTTAAAAATCGTTTAATAAATTTGATATAATCTTATGAGCAAATTCAAATACTTGCGTACTCTCCTCACCGGTCTTCCTTTGTGCTTTGGACTTCTCATATGCTTTTACAAGCTCTTTCCATACTTTGACACTTACATCAAGTGGCCTTTTTTTAGCCTTAGCTCGGGAGGGATTTTTTTATCTTCTTTGTTTGGTTGCACCGAAGTCTCTTTTAATTTTGAGACATTTGTAGCTTTACCTTCTTCATAGACCAACCTGTGCCATATTCAATCTCCATGTCATTGATAACTATTTTTTGCAGGTGTATGGGTATCTTTGAGAATGGAAAATGTAGATGGTCTTTGAACCATTGAAGGAATGATTCCTTCAACCTATGAACAAACCCTTTTCCAGCAGTTATCATTCAGATTTCCCCTAAAACCACATTGTATTCTATCTTGCTATTGAAGGTACCAATGCAAGATTGAAAACTTGTTGTGGTGGAAGAATTTTGTGTCCCAGGAGTGCGTGGAATAGTGGAAGCCTATGATCCCTATTCTACATTCATAGATTTTATGGTTACTGATTTCCTCCTGGCTCTTTTGCTCGATCCAAGATTTCTTGGGGAATCAATTGATTCCCTTTGACATGGTCGATTTGTTTGCAATGTTTCAAGGGCTTCAATAGATCGGTTTTCTATGTATCTAGCAAGTATTGTCTAGTGCACATCATCCAATTTGTTCACTGCCTCTACCCCCAATATGGAAGCCAATGCCTCTTTATCTGTGTCAGTCACATGTCCCTATATATATATATAATAAAAAAAAATCTTTTAAATTTAAAAATTAAAAAGTAAAAAGTAAAAATGAAAGAAATAAGGGAAATATTTACAAATCTATAAATTGACAATGAATTACCTCATTGTGGCCAGAGTTTTCTCCCTTTGTTCTCTTCCCTCTATCACTTGAAATTTTGAGGCAACTTAGGCAAATTATTTTCATCCAGTTTGTGGAGGCAAACGAAGTACACAATGTCAGGTATGAAATTTTTTGTCTAGTTTGTGGTATGAAAGTTTTACCTTGAATGACTCTCTTTCTGGATTTAAACGCCTATGAATCAATTGTTTGCGCACTTGTATAGAATATAAATATATTTGAAAGGATATAAATATATGAAAAATGAAACAAATGTATTGTAAAAAAATCAACGCTTTCGCACCTATATAGAATGGTAATCTTTGGGGGATAAAAGGGCACAGAGTGTGGTTTTATTGAGAGTTAACACAGATAGGTCCCATGGTCGAGTCAGATTCACTTATTAGAAATAAAATGAATGTGTGTGCATAATCAATTTGAAACCATGAGCTCATTGTTCTGTTAAATATTTGTGGGAACAAGAAAAACAAATCGTAACCTTACCTATGGTGTTGCAAACTAAATCGAATTTTTGATATACTTGCTTGTAGCCTTCCTTCGCAAAGTTTTTCCCTTTTTTGTCCTCTCTTCCTTTGCATGGATTTTTTCTCTTGTCATCTCTTCCTTCATGCAGCTATTTTCTCTTGTCATCTATTCCTTCTTGACGTGGGAATTTTTAATTTTTTGTTCCTGGTTCAGTAGTTGGCACCATAGTTGGCATAGAAAAGTGCACCTAATTTAGTGTCGCCTTTCAGCCAAAAAATGTAATCTGTTTGGGATGCAAAAGGGGGCGCAAATTGCACCTAATTTAGTGTTTCCTTTTAGCCAAAAAATGTAATGCGCCTAATTTAGCATCGCCTTTCAGCCAAAAAATGTAATATGTTTGGGATGCAAAAGGTGGCGTAAAGTGTGGCTAATTTAGCGCCTAGCAATGCTAAATGATGTATTTTGCTTGGAAGTCGATAAATAAATTGATCCTAAATGACTTCATCTTCATATGTTCCAAGGGAGCAATTATGGTTCCCTATTTTATCTATTCCTTATCCCATGTCAATTTTGTGGGTGCAAAACTAATAGAGGTTAGATTTGTGAACTCAGAAATGACCCCTATACAACTAGATGAGTCATCTAAAGAGTGAAATATATGTCAACTATATGTCTAAAGTGAGGTTTTATTTTGGATAGCATATTCGTTGAAATGATATAATTGGTGTATTAAACATTATTTACTATGTTGTGTATTATAGGGATGAGACGAGGCAATGGCAACAAATCATGTCATGTCAAATGAGGAGTACAAAATGGCTGAAGCGGGACATCAAGTACTCAAATTTTGACTTAACTTATGAAAATGATCTGATGGAATTTTGTGATACGTCCATCTTTTTTCACAGTATTATTGAAATTTATAATGTATTATTCAATCTTGACATAAATTAATGCATGTTGTTGATTATTTTAGATGGAGATTGGAGAAAATGCAGAGCCTGAGCATTCAACTAGTAGAAGAGGAAGATATGTACATGGACATGGACCTACAACTGTTAAATCACATAGAAAATAGTGGGTGTTCAAGGATATGAAAATGGATCTTGCGGACACAACAAATGGCTGCACTGAACAAGAGGTTGGTCAGGACTATAGTACATGGGATGAATACTTTGAGAAACTATATGAATAAAGTGAGGTTTTGTGTTGGATAGCATATTCGTTGAAATGATATAATTTTAGTAAACATTATTTAATATGTTGTGTATTATAAGGGCGAGATGAGGCCATGGCAACAGATCCTGTCATATCAAATGAGGATAGAACGGATGAAGCAGGACATTAGGTACTCAAATTTTGACTTAACTTAGGAAAAAATGATCTGATGGCATTTTGTGATACGTCCATCTTTTTTCATAGTATTATTCAAATTTATAATGTATTATCCAATCTTGACATAAATCAATGCATGTTGTTGATTATTTTAGATGGAGATTGGAGCAAATGGAGAGCTTGAGCGTTCAACTAGCAAAAGAAGAAGATATGTACATGGGCGTGGACCTAAAAATGTTAAATCACGTAAACGACAGTGGGTGGAAGAGGGTATGACAATGGATCTTCCAGACACAATAGATGATTGCACTGAACAAGAGGTTGGTTAGGACTATAGTACATGGGATGAATACTTTGAGAAAATTGTTGTTTGTGGATGTTTTGTATTTCGTGGAAAGAAATAGTTCAAACGAGAAATTGTAAAAAGACATTACATATATTATGAGCTTCCAGTCGGTAGTATGCCTCTTACAATCAATTCAAATCCAATAGGAATTGTGGTAAGTAATTTTCCAATTTGATATAAATAACATGTATACTAATTCGTTTAAACATTGTTTTATATTATTTAAATAACTAATTTATTTCTCAATGGATACTTGTAGGATAAAGTTCCTGGTTTAAAGTTTCTTGGATCACCGACTTCCAACCTAGAGGGAAATGATACATCTAACAAAAATGTATGCCAATATACCAGCTTAGAAGATGAGGAATTGATGAAAGCAAGTCATACAACAAGAATCAATTTAAAGATGCATAATTTCTTAAAGACAAGGGGAAGGTGGACTACATACCCTATGAGAATGAATGTGATGGAGATGATGACTTGCCCCTAAGTTTGAGATCAATTTACAAAGAGACATTTGACCATCGACTATATTGCGCTCGGCCTAGTGATCAACAAATACCTAAAGTGTATGAGGTGTTTCAATTTTGGGGATACAGCTACATGATACGACCCTCCAATATTCATGGAGTGAATCTGAGCCTCTTTATTGTCCAAAATTTACATGTGGGATCTAAACATAGAAACAATTTAGAACAAACCACTAGGAGATTAATGCCATATTATGGTCCATCATATTACAGTGGTGAATGGAGAAGGCTAGCAGAATATAAGCCTAGCATGTCAGCATATGGTCTAAATTTGAATGTTTATACACATCGTCTCTAATTGGAAAGTGGAAAAGAAATTAATAGAGTTCATCTTATGTATATAGATGTACATGCATACACACACAAAAATATTGCAGGATTTATAAATAGTAGTAAGGGAAGGGACCCTAATGTAAGACTAAATTGTCAATTTATTGAGGTTATAAATGATAAAGATGGACATATGGAAAGAGAGGTTGATAGATTGATAATGGTTGAGGCTATTAAGGACCTTACATTTGGGATGAGTTATTGATTTATTACCCCTTCTTAAAATGCACTCCTACACGAAAGAAAAGGGAAGAACAAGATCTCCCTAAGGATGTTCCTAAGGGCAGAAAACCAAAGAATAATAAATGAGTGTGGACTAATTTTTTATAAACTATGTTGTCAAAATTGTGTTTTATTTAAATTATTGTATAAAAAAGGTAGTCTATAAAATAATTTTCCATTATTCAATTGATGTATATATGTTCATACAATTTTTTATTTTTATTTTTTAAGCCATATTTGATTATATTTCTTTGAAATTGATACATTTATGATTTATCCAATTGTTGCCAAACATTAAATAATGCTTGTGTTTGTTGATAGGTAGAAGATGTTGATGAAACACATACTAATACCCATGATCCAACTGGGTTATTAAGATTTGGATGGGATGATCCAAACCATCATTTAAACCATACCAAGGCGAAAAGAGCAAGTTTGAAAAGATTACTACCACTTGAGAAATTTGAAGAGTTGATGAGATATGCATACACTGATGAGATGCCACCTAACCTTAATGATGTTGATCATGATAGCGAAAATGCAGTGCATGAAGAAGGATTGAATGAAATGCTTGCAGGTTTTTTTGGGGATGGAAACAATGATGACAATAATGATCATATGGCTGACAATAATGATGATAGCAAGGGTAATTACCACCAATGTAATTTTGATGATAACAACCTTAAAGACTCCATCAAGCAAGCAACAAAGACACCCGTGTTCAAATTGAGTGCAAGTAGAACCTCACAACTGGCATGTACATTAATATTATTAGAAATCAAGTCACTATTTAGTTGGTCAGACAAAGGATTCACTACCCTACTGAAGTGAGTTGAAATCTATTTCTTACTTTCCATTGTTAATTGGTGTACACAATTTGTAAACATTCATTGACTTTGTTTATATTTATTTAAGGGGATTTTAAAACCATATATTGTATATAAACAGTCTTGGTATAGATTAAAATATCAAACATGTTCATCATAAGTCAAACATTCAATTGATTTAGTCTTTGGAAATCTTATAGGGCACTAAAAACTAAAATATTCCCTGAAGAGAATGTGTTTCCATCAACTTGCACAGAGGCGCATCTATTGTTGGTTGAGTTGGGGATTGAATATAAGAAAATTTATTCATCTAAAAATGATTGCATTTTATACGGAGATGAATATCATAACAAGGTAGAATGCCATGTATGTAAAGAGAAGAGATATTGTACAGATGTATAAGGTCCTACAGTTCCAAAGAAGGTTTTACATCACATGCCAATTATACCTAGACTTCAACGAATGTTTCGTTGCAAGTCACTTGCACAATTGATGGACTAGCATGCAAATAACAGGAGTAAAGATGGATTCATGTGAATTTTGGCTAACTCCAAAGCAATGAAACGCATAGAGGAAAAATGGCCAAGAAAATTCAAAGATGAACCCCGTAGTATCAGGTTTGGTCTTGTGATTGATGGAGTGTTCCCATTCTCTTTCTTGAGCTCAAAATATAGTGTTTGGTCAGTAGGATTGATAGTATACAATATTCCCCCATGTATGAGTGTTAGAAAGGAGCAACTTATGTTGACTCTCATTGTTCCAAGAAAACATCAAGTTAAAAACATGGATGTTTATCTTGCGCCTTTTTATTGATGAGATACAACTACTATGAAAAGGCATAAGAATGTATGAAATATCACATCCTCCATCAAATAGGTCCTTCATGTTGTATGGTGTTCTATGTTGGACTATTCATGATTTCCTAGGACTTTGTGTTTGTTCTAGTAAGATAAAATATTTACGTATTTACACTCATAATTTATTTTCATCCCAACTTTCATACTTAGTTTTATACTATTTTTTTTATGTTATTAACATTACTTGTTGAATTGCAAGGCTTCAAAAAAAGGGGATATTTGCATGTCCAAGATGTGCAGAACAATTTCAAGGGTGGCATTCTAAAGATCTACATAAATTTATTTACGCAAACAATAGGATTTTTCTACCACTAGATCATAGGTTTAGAAATCGCCTAAAGAATCAATTTGATGGAAAAGTTGAAAAATAGAGGCCCTCCCATGATTATGGGTCTAGGTGATTAGATTAAGAAGTATGAAGATGCTGAATTGAAAGCTTGGGAGGATTTTTTTGATCGAGGTGATTCAATTCAAGAACCAGAACAAGTTCTAGTCAATATGCTAGAAGGAATGAAAAGGAAATCCATATTTTATGAGCTCCCTTACTGGAAGGATCTATTAATATCTCACCTATTAGATCCTATGAACATTTTCAAAAATTTCCTAGATTCTATATTTTGACATATATCAGGCAAAGAGAAGGACACCTTGTCTTCGAGGAGAGATATTTCTCTTTCGCTTACCAAAATTGATAGAAAACATTTGTGGCCAAATAGGGAAAATGAAACATATGCAGAAGCTCCATGGATTTTGAAAAAAAAAAGAGCTAGACCAACTAAAAATGTCATTCGTTCAATAAGGACACCTACTGGTTATGGGTCATCATTGGCTAAAGCTTTTACAGTTGATGGACATATCACAGGATTTTAAAGACATGATTTTCATTATTTTATGAAGGTATTATATGTCATCATTTAACATTTATTGGTAACATTGATTAAGTACTAAATATATTTTGATATTTTGTTGTGTGAGAAAAAATTACTAATGACCTTTTCATAAATGTGTTTGATAGCATATCATGCCATTGGCAATCAGGGGGGATTCTTGTCTTACAGTTGACTTAAGGAATACCATAAGTTGATTGTCAACATTTACAAGGTATGTGGTTATATGAAATGTTCATGTGTGAGAGACATAGAGACATTATATTGCATTTTAATTTTTCACTAAAGTTTCATACTAATTTACTATTCTTATATTAGGTGGGTGACCTTCAAGGAGATCCACAAATCTGAAGTACCAAAGTGGAAGAAGGAAATTGCATAAATTGTATGTGTATTTGAGAAGGAGCTCCCTGCAAGTTTCATGGACCTCCAAGTCCATTTACTTATACACCTAATCGATGACATTAAATTGGCGGGTGTCGTATAAACGAGGTGGATGTTTTCCTTTGTAAGGTATATGAAAACTCTTAAAAGATATGTCCAACAAAAGGCACATCCAGAGGGTTGCATGGTTGAAGGGTATGTATTGAATGAAGCATTTTTCTTCCTGTGTGAATTCCTTGGTAAGGATTTTGAAGATGGGCCACACATCTAGGATGAAGAATGAGCATCAGATATTATTGATGGAGAAAAACTACAATCTAATGGTGTTGAAGTACAAAGTAGTAAGTAAATTCACGATCAGTGTGGTTGTTTTTCTTGCAATAATTAATTTACTCTGTAATTTATTTGTCAAATTAACGACATGACATTTGGAGTTTGAAATAAACATTTTGGCATGTAATACGTGTAGACAAAATTTCTATACTCGACAAGTTCATTCTGTACCACATGGACTTTATGAACAAATGGATTGATCTGTATGATAAAAAGAGAGAAGTGTTAGAAGCAAGGAGACAGTTTAAGAGATCGAACCCAAGGAATACTCCACTTCCCACTGATCTTCTTGGGGAATGGGGCAAAGATTTCACACTAGAATGGGTTACTGAACAAATTCAAAATCAAATAGAAGATGTAGGTATAGATTTAGACATAAAAGAAGATGAAATCAACATGTCTAGAGGATGCAAAAGAAAGGTATAGTTGGAATTTTACAAAATGTTGTTTCCTTACAGTTTTGACACTATTAACTATTTTAATATTCATCATTATATTTGTTTTCACTGAAATAAATGGTCTTTCACAAGCGAGGAAATATCCAGCAATGTGGGTATATGGTCGACATTATCGTGTAGAAAGTGTAGATGTAAAGAGACCATCATTCGACTGTGGCATCATGGTTGACTTCAAGCAATCCAATCAATCAAGCTCAAAAGATAAGAATATAATTGAAGGGAATCTACAATATGTTGGGAAAATACAAGAAATTATTGAGTTGGATTACCTCTCTTTTAAATGTTGTATTTTTAAGTGTAGATGGTATGAAGCATTTGAGAGGACACGAAGACATGATACCCATAGTGGATTGTTTTCTATAGATTCATCATGCTTCCTACCAGAGGGTAGGGAGCCTTATGTTCTACCAATTCATTATGAGCAGGTATTTCTTTAACTCAAACACAAAGCGCTAGTGATCATTTATCTATTAATTCATAGTTTATTGCGAATATATACATGTGTTTATTAATCAGTAAAATTGTTATAACATACGTCTAATATATGTTTTTCATTCATGTGCGGGTATTTTTCTATGAAGTTATTTTGGACCCGAAATGGATGTTTTTCATACATTATGATCCAAGATTAAGGCATGTATTTGACGATGCATTAGCCGATACTGAGCAAAACAATGATGGCCAACAAAATGAGAGAGGAGATTAGAGAACATCGAAGAATTTGACATCCATGATGATGTTGAAGATGGTTATGTTCAGGCACAAGAAGACAACAATCCAGAGTTAGATGATGTTATGGAAGACAACAATATGGATGGTATAGAAAATGATGGTCCAAATACAACTGGTAACAATATAAATGGTCTACAGTCAAATTTCAATGATGATGAAGATGATGCAGATCAAGATGAGGATGATGATAATATTAATTACTTGAAAAAACATATGAACATTGAAAATGATACACTGGATGAAATTGTAACAGACAATAATGTTAATGACCAAGACTTCTAAATTTTTAGAATTATTTACAATCCATGTTTAAAAAAGGATGATTCTTATTGCCTAAAATTTGAAATACTTCAGTAATATTATTTGTGTCGATAAAATTACCTATTGCAATATCCTTAAATTGTTCAATATTTGGTATGAATTGTTGGCAGAAAAAATTAGGATTACTTGGATGCTTCTTCCATTCATTTTGTATCAACATATGTTCGTGAAGACACAAAAGTTAATAAAATATTAATGCACGTAACTCACAATTATTTAAATAAGAAACTTTGTTAACTTTATTATTTTTAAATAATTTCCATTTTTATGTTGAACATGTAACAAAACAAAATAAGCTCAAATTTTCAAAAAAATAGCATCTCTACCAACATCCATAATAAATTATTTAGTGTATCAGCACATTCATTCACATAAGCACACGTATTGAGGCTCAATAACTGATATTCATTCAAATATAGGAAGAAATAAGTATGGAAAAGATAAGAAAAATACCGGAATGATGACACAGTCATGGAGAATCTCTGATAATAAGATGTTCTCCATTATATTACTTCAATTAATATTACAGTGCTCTTCTTTAATAATCCTAGTGTTATCCCCTCAAGTTATTGTGGAAGTATGAAAGGAATTTTAATTCTTAAGTTGATGGAAATCGATCAAAATAATTTCTCTAAGAGGAATTTTAATCCTTAATAGGAGCCAATTAAAGTAAATTATTTGAAAGGACTTTAATTCAAACCTAACCAGAAACCAATCAAAGCATCCACATAGTAATAGCAAATGTACCCTGATGAATCTTGTAGACTTAAATAACTTGAAAAGATCACTGTGGAGATAGAAAAGCAATAAATAAGCATGAAAATTTGACACAACAATTGAACACTAAAAATGGATTACGAATTATAATCAGTCATCTCCATTATATTGCCTTTTAAATAATATGCATTATAACAAATAGTTATGATGTTTGATGACAAATAGTTAATTAACATAAATGAAAACATAACACTTCAGCACATGAATGCATTGATTTGTTAATCTTCCAAAAGGTGACCATGACCACTTAAGATATGTTCAAGGCTCCTACTCCATGATAATGCACCACCTACAGAATGTATCTTCCTTATGATGTCGGCTGGTCTTTAAGCTCCAATGATTGCCCCTATATATTTTTTGTATCTCTGGTTTGGCTAATGAACAAGTTGATGGCAAAGATATGACGAGTGTATTCCTCCTTAGCATAAGTTTCCACGTTGGAAATTTCACCCTTCATATCATATTCCACATACATTATCTTTTCAAGTTTTTTATGTGTATTTTGTAACACCATCTCTTTGTTGTTTATTTCTTGCAATGCAATATGTAGATACATGGCAAGCTCATCCTTCCAATCATCTTTCTCCCTAGGATTGTCAAGGCTATCATGGACTACAGGATGAAAATAAAAATAGTCAAGGTCCTCTTTGAGCCTATTGTCGTACTTGTTGTGTGATTCCACCAGCTTATTGTATGTCTACAATGTCTCACCTTTCATGGCTTTCTCATTTTGGAGCTCCTCCCTTTTGTCAATCATCTGTCTTTGCAATATTTCATTCTCCACACATGTTGAGTGTGTTTCTTTAAACAATTTCCAATATTCATCAACACAATCCATCATCATGTTGAATCTTTCTTTGATTATCTCAGTCACAACATTATATTTAGTGGTTTTTATTCATGTTTCCAACTCCTTGCATTTCTCTTGAGACTTCTGATGAAATTGTTTCTAGTAAGATACATCTACTAATGCATCCAATATTCTTTTGTCACTCTCTAACCATGGGGAATATAATTCTGATCTAGAAGAGGAAGATGTTTTATCTCTGTGACTAGCTACCTCCTTCCTTAATTTATCATTTTCTTTTACTAGTTTTTCAATTTGTGTCTTACTGAATTTTCCAACATTTATGTTTAGCTCAGTTTTTTCAATGGGGTTAGTGTCTGCTACCCTGTGGACAAAAATATTTCCAAACACTTGGTTTGGATTACTGATGAGAGCGGTCCTTTTATCTTGAGGATACACTTCCCAAATTAGAAGGGTGCCTTCATTTGGGTTGTACCCTGATCCTGAGTACATTTTATCACTTGCCTCTTCCATTAGATGCATTGTTTGGTCTCCTCTTTTCCTAAAACTATCGAACACTATTGCAAATTTGATATCCCATCTTGGTAAGAGTAGTACCCCAGCCTCTTGAAGTAATTATTTTCCCCTTTCGGAGGTGATAGATTCTAACTCTTTGTCTATTTCTTTTCTCAACTCTTCCAAGGCAGTTGCCTCCTTCTCAGGAGTGATATCCTTCATCCTTTGTCTTAGCATTCTTCCTTTATGCTGATAAAAAAATAATTTAAATTCAAAAGTCTTGACCAAATCGTTGTCAAAAATAAATAATTGTGTGGCCTTGACTCTCACGTCATCAGAGAGTTCATCTGATGCTTCAAAATTGACAATGTTTCATTCTAGAGGTAGCTCATATTCTTTAACTACATGGGAACTTATCTGTTCAACCTCATCATCCTCCTCATCACTCTCTTCTTCATCTTCTTCACTCATGGTTGTATCTACAAAGAAGTTCATTTCTAGAGTGGGCTATGAGCGTATGTAATCAAGAGGCTCTATGTCCTCAGCCTGCATTCCTAAATAAGTTTTCTGAGGTGCTTCAAATACATCTAGGGGTACATATTTTATTAGCTCATCCACATGAGTGATGAGCTATGCAATTCTTTCCAGAGGATCATGTACTTCATTAAATGCCCCTGAATAGGATGGGACATTTCCTTTCTTCCAGGTTTCAGCAAGCACAACTTTGTTATATGCAGTCATCCTGTCTTTTGTTGAGGCCTCATCATAATTTCTTATTACATCATCAACAGAGAATTGGTGTTCATACCCTAATATTCCTTGTGACAATTTTTCCTTGTGAATAAAACCCTCTATATCAAAATTATTTCTTTCATTACCAACGGTAAATTGTATTTTGCAAATTTTATATCAATTTCTTCATACCCTTCACTGGTGACTACTGTAAAATCTCCAAAGCACAAAGTGATAGGCATGATAGACTGCTTACTATATCTCTTAAGATGTTTTGCATCAGATTTAGCCAATTGTCTCACAATTTCCAAATAGGTTGTTTTGTTTGGAACTATTTTTGGCAATAGATTTGGGGCTCCTTCAAACCCATAGACTCTAATCACAGTGCAATCAGGAAATGCATACCAATCCCCCCATTTATGATTTACCTTTTTCCTAGGGTCCTTTTCCTTTGGTCTCAATAATTTCTCTATTTCAAGGGACAAGTTATAATTACATGTATGTCCCAACAATTTCAACAATGGCTTGACAAAATATTCCTCAAAGTACAGATAAAGTGATCTACCATATCTACTATCCCATATGGAAGTCCACATTTGTACAGGTTTATAATTCCCACTTTCATCTACATCTCTTATCCTTCATTCTTCTCCCCAGAACCTTCTAACATTTCCTTCATGTAGAAGCAAATGCATAAACATAGAGTAAATTTTGAAATCATGAATGCTATCACTGTTGCTTTTGATCCTTTCCAATCCCTGGTTCAAAGCATTGGATTAATAACTAGCATAGTCAAATGGTCTGGCATCTTTTCTTTGTATGTCTATAGCTAGGACCATTGGGTCAATTGACATGAGGGGTGGGACCTCTACTCCCAACACTTGTCCAGTTGAATAATATGTATATTGAAAATATTCTTCAAATAAATCCTCATGAAATGGAGGGTTATCATTACTAGAAAACCTTTTGAGTTGGCTACCTTCATCCCTGGGCCTATTTAGTGGTAGCTTTTATCTTTTATAGCTCGTTTCCATGCGACGGTACTCTATTAGAAGGTCTTTGATATTAAATGGTAAATTCAAAGAGCATTCCAATTGAAAAACATTAGAAATGAGATCTTTGGAGATAATGAGAATGTCAGACCCATCATGTGCTTGAATAGCTCTTCTTTTAGGGTCATATTTGTTGGCTAGAGCTTTAACTAGCTTTGTATTAACAAACACATTAGGTACCACTAATCTCCCTAGGTTCGATCTCCACAGGTTGTAGACTGGTTGAAACCTATATTGTTTCCTATAAAGGTATATGAATAGGTCATATTCCCACCGTGGTGTCCACATGTCTCCTAAACCTTTGTGCTTGTCCCATAACTTATCCATGGAGGGATTTTTCAGTGCACTCCTTTTAGGTCTCGGCCTTGAACCTAGGCATTGGTCAATTAAGTCCTGGTTTAGAAGTATTTTCTCTTTTTTTTGTTTCTTAATTTTTGGCATTTCTGAGCTTTCTTCCATTATTCAATTTTCTTATAAGTCTTTATAGAAGCAACTTCTTCTTCAATTTTTTTATACTTACTTGGATTCGCTTTCACTGGTTCTGATTTGTGCAGTAATGGCGAATTCCCAACCTCCTTTACTCTACTCCCACATCCAGCGAATCCTTTCCAATTCTTAATGAAAATATGTGATCAAATTGAGGTTTAATTCACTCAGCTCTAGCTCATAAATGCTCCACTTGCTATCAATCTTGTCATCGGGCAAATCATTTATTTTGAATATCTCAATGATATAAATGAGACATCAAATCAGTCAAAAATAATTATCATCATTGCATTGGTGAGACCATGATTCCATTTTCACCAATAACCACCTTCTTCATCGATTCAAACTCCTTCCTTTCGGGGTATCAGCGGGACGCTAGATAATGTCTCTCTGATGTGCCCTAGTTCCTCTGATATCCCCTTTACATTTACTTGACGGTTCATGGTCTTATCGGTTCATCAAGGAGACACTTGTTAGCCTTCCACCGATAAGTGTCACTTCCTCTGATGCCTTCAGCCTTTTATCATTGCATTGAGGAAACCAGACTTTATGTTGGCTCGATAGCCTTTTGTTCCCTCGATATACTTTCACCACATTTTGAACTTCGTTACTGTATAATGTATCACTCCATCGATGGGACGTTGTGTTCCCTTCCATCGATATGTTTCTAGTGTTGCCGATATTATTTATTTAATATGTTATAATCCCTAAGATATGCACATAGGACCAATCAATCATGAATTCAGCCAAAAAAATAGGGCGCTACACTCGACGCTAAAGTACGCTCCAAAGTAGGCATCTAATTAGGCATTAAATTAGGTGCTATTATTGATGCTAGACTTGGGAGCTAAACTCGGTGAAAACTCGGTGCTACAATTGGCGCTAGGCTCGGTGATAAATTAAGCACTGAAATTGGTGTTGAACCCGACGTTAAACACAACATAAAATTCGGTGCTACTTTTCGCCAAATTTAGTGCCAGCTTGTTCTTGTCGATGCAATAAATGCCAAAAATAGCATCGACCTGACAAATAGCGCCAAATTTGTCAAAAAATTGGAGAAAAATACATTGAAATAGTGGATGGAAGCAAAAAAGGGAGCTAATCATAGGGATTTGTTATAGTGAATGGGCTACATGAGCCATGAATATTCATAAATACAATATCCTACAAGAAAAATCATGCATGTCTCATCAAAATATACAATATACAAAATACTTCTCTAGGCAAAGCCCCCACACTCTAAGTGACTAGGTGATGGTGCATGAGGAGGAAGACCCATTTTTTGTTGTGATGTTTGTGCATTTGTTGAAGGTGTTGGTGGTGTTCCTAATGATGTCCCCATGACTAATCTCTCCTTTCATCTCATTGATTGAGAGGACCCTAGGCAACCAAATTTGATCTGATAAAATAAGAGCCCACATAATATGTAGGTACCTTTCTCTCATATAGGGTTTTGTACTAATTGGCCTCATGGGTGATCCACCCCATCTCTCCCATAACTTGCATCATGGGCATACCACCTACTACCTTAACTTGATACCATCTATCTATCTCAACATCTCTCTCTTTTGTCCTTTGGCAAGGAATACAAAGAGCTTATTTGTCTCTTCTCAGGCCATCTCACTCAACTTCCAATGAATCCCCCTACTTCTAAGATTGATCACACTTGGATAGGATAATCACCAACCACACCTGTAAGTCCCTATCTCCTCTACCATGTCCTCCATCATCTCATCCACTAGACTCAACACCATCTCCAACCTTCTCTACCTGCATCCCCTATCCACCCATGATGACCTCCTCCCCCCATCCATCATCTCCACCCCTCCTCCCTGACCATTTTTTTCTCCTCCTTGGCCCCCATATCCTCCTCTCTCTCCCCCATCTCCACCCTCCTAAACCCCATTTCCTCCTCCATCTCTCTCATCTCCTCCACCTTGTCCTTCGTCCCCTCCATCACACCCTATGGCTACCATCACTCTTTGCCTTTGTTGATGAGTCATCATTGGAACTGAATCATGCCTTTGTCTACCAACCCCACAAACACCTAGATGTCTCAATATGACAAGCCTATGTCATGCCCAACATACATCATACTCAGTCATAGTTCCTGCATCTGCTATGTCTACCCCTCATGCCCACTATACTAGAACTAAAGTCTCAAAATCTATAATAGTAGTATCTTGGGATATCATTGGTTCCCAATCTCCAATTTCTATCCATCTATGAGAAAGAATGGCCTCAACTCTAGGTAAATCATGAACCTCAAAAAATTGGCGTTGAACCCACTTTGGTATATATCTCTTAATAATGTATATGGTATGACTAATAAAATATCTAATTTTCTTATTGTATACAAGATAAGTAGCATAATCTACCCATGCTTTACATAATCACCATGACCTCCAATCAACACTATCTAGCTCTTCAAAAATGTGTCTCCAATATGTAAGATCACCGAGCCACTAAGGTGTCAAAATATTGTCATATACAAATATGTAAGACATACAACTCCACAAACTCTCAACCCAACTGGTCATGTCACTACAATATTCTCCCAACCCAAATATGCATTAATTTGACTCCAAATGATAGAGTAGATCTATACCTATAGACTACTTGATGCATTTCATGATACAGGTAGGCAAGGAAGCATTTTATTTACCAACTTTGCCTAGCATTAATTGCACCTAAAAACTAATCTAGGGACCTAAGGGTTAGATACATACCTACATTAGCAACCTGAGTGATTTCTAGAACTGACAGACATGCTTTTCACGATGGCTACTCCTCCTAATACCTATCATCTCACCAACTCCTTCATGCTCTAAATACTCTAAAGGCTC
This sequence comes from Sequoiadendron giganteum, assembly GCA_007115665.2. NCBI lineage: Eukaryota > Viridiplantae > Streptophyta > Pinopsida > Cupressales > Cupressaceae > Sequoiadendron > Sequoiadendron giganteum. The sequence continues at coordinate 386,608,530 of CM021101.1, read as the reverse complement.
TTAAAATCTACAACTAGGAGACTACAAATGAGGTGAAAATGATCCTCTTATACCTATATATAACCACTCAAACCCTAATTCATCACCCCTCTCGCCAATCCATTTTATTTCATCCCCTTATCCCTCAAATATCTATATTTCGCCATTTGATATCACTTTTCGACTTCTATTCTACTAAACCTACCATGTTTTCCTATCATGAGCTCGACCCAAAAAAAATTCTCATCAATCTCTCAAGGGGGAAACCAAAATCCATCCCTCGATCCACTGAAGCATGTCATTACCTAAGATTTTCACATTAACATGTCAATGAAACAACACAACCACATTATCTCAAGGAGCAGCAAAATGTAGACACCTTTAAATGACTAACACATTTCTTCTAATTCACCATCATCTCTTGTCATCATTTCTCATCCAACACCATATTCATTAATTTTTCTCATCTACTTTAATTAAATCATTTTTAATTATTTGATCATTTTTCAGCATCAACATTAATTATTTAATTATTTAATTAATTTAGCATTTTCTTCCAACCACTTTAACTAAATATTATTTAATTATTTCTTATTTTTTCTTATCCACAAAAATTAGATAATTTTTTATTATTTAATTAATTCATGCATTCTTCTCATCCACCATAATTAAATAATTGTAATTATTTAATTAGCTAATATTTGTTCTAAAATTAAATAAATTAGTTTTATTTTTATTTTTATTTTTTCTATCTTTATTTCTTCTAAAAGTAAATAAAATTAATATTTTATTTATTTCCTAATTATATCTTCATCTCATGCACATTGGAATTAAATAATCTTCTATCTCCTAATTTAGTGAGCTAACTAAAAAGCAACATCAATTCACTCTCACTCACTCTAACTTCATTGATCCATGCAACCAATCATCTGATCCATGCAACCAATTAATTTATCATCCTAGCCTCTCATCTTGACACATGTTTCATGCACATTCATCATGATCTCTCACTCAATCTCATCCATCGATCTTTCAAATCACCCTACACCATTGATCAAGTATTACATGAAATTTATAAGTACACCATCATTTAGCCATTCAACTCCTCCATGCATTTTGAGAAATCAAGCCATATTTGCATCAATTTTAAAAACCAAGGTTATGCTAATTCAAAGAGTAGTCCACATACTATTATTTACAACATTATCAAGTACAATGGAGTAAGGTTAGACACATTTTTTGAGGTAATATTAGCTCAATTTGATTTACTTTATTTTGTGTGGGCACTCTCATTGATATAGTCACCATTATTGAATTGGGTTTCATTGATACATTCACTTTCAGATTCTTTAATTTGATAAGCTCACAACTTCACCATTTCATGTTAGTTATTTATTCTTTACTATTCTCTTTTCTTTTGAATTCAATTTCTTTAGCACCTTCTATTCTTCTAGTATTATCCTCTTGTAAAATTCTCATTCTATGATCCTCTATTTCATACTATTCCAAGAATTTATGTTACCTTCACATCTCTTGCCTCTATTACTACAATATGTTATATTAATTACCTTTACTCTTAATACATATCTATCTTTCCTTCTACCAATTCCCCCTTGAGTTTTCTTTTTCAACTAGATATTCATACCTCCATTTCCCTAATTATCCAACTTCTACTAGAATCTATTGGTCAAATTTTATGATTCCTTAAACTTATATACTTATGATGTGTATAAACTCACCACTATAGTTCCATTTGTATTCACCTCTTCATATGCTTCATGTAATAATCTTCAATCACCAACTTCAGCTTGTAGCTATTCATTGCTCCTTCATAACATCCTTCAACTATTTTTCACTCACCATGCACTACATGATACAACTCAAATCCTTTTCCCTCATTCCAATACATTTTACAACTTGGTATATTATATTTTGATCACTTTCCACCTTACCATTATCCAACTATGTCATTAGACTTCTACGTCAATGCTTTATTTGGATTTCCATCTTACTTTTAAATTCTCTTGTTGCAAAATATACATTCACTTATCCACCTTGATCTTTTGATTCTCCATTACCTTTTCTAACCTTAATCTTCTTTCACTAGGTACCTTGCTTCATCCTCATTAGAAAATATGTTTTTCTTTAGTTCTAACATCCCTCCAATAAATATATTTGCTCCATATTTTGAATTATTCTTATCATATTATTTATAGAATCATATATCTAGTTCTCATCTAAAAATATTATTATTCATAAACTATTTCTAAATTGTCTTCTATATTTCCATAAATTGTGTCATACCGAGCTACAATTATGTTCAATGCTCAACATCCTATCTATTTGAAGATCAAAATTTACCTTTTCTAATGTATCATTACATTTATATTTTTAATTATTCTTAAACACTTTTTTATACATGTTACATTAGATCTTTCATGTCACTTTAATCTTCTACTAATCATATCCCATCTTTAAAATTTCTATAATCTTTCCATGTTTCATAAGCAATCTTTTGTATCTCAATTCTTTAAACTTCTTCTTTAGTAACCAACAATATTATTTGCATTTTCGGGCATCTTGTATTCTTTCACTAAAAACATCTTTCTACACTTAAATGTTTATTCTTTCTTAATCACATCTTCATCTTTGACACTTCAATTACTACAATCAATTCTAGCTTCAACATATCCATCCATGCTTTATTGTCTTTCATTTCTACATGCATCCTCATAAATCACTATCTATTTTCCTTCTTTGTGATTTATAAAATTACATTATTCTTGGCTATGTACTTGATCCATTTGTAACTCTTCAAATATTACTTTTATCACATTATTGTTATAAAAAATATTAAACCATTCTTATTAATCCATTATTCTTTCATCATCCCTTTTGACAAGTACTCTTCTATCACAAATTCTTCTTCCATGGAAATGATCTAAAAATTAAAATCATCTAATCCTTCATCTTCTTCATGTTCACAATAACATTCATTTCTTCCTCTTTTTGTCTTCATCTTCATTTGAACTAAATAGGTGAATTATTATTCCATCCCTTTCAATAGTTACCAATCTATCTAGAATATTGCTTGTCACAACAAATATTTATTTCACTTTATCAACACCTTCATCTTTGACATTACATTAATTGTATTTATTTTATGCATTATCGTAAATAATCATTTATTTCTAACAAGGTAACTTGTCTTCAACCATTTAATATTCTTTCCTCTATTGTGTATCCTCTATCTCACATTATACAATTGAACCACAGAGATCCTTATTCTTCAACTTTAGATTCACTTACCCTAAGATTTGTCTTTCCTTCTTCATTCTTTTTCAGATTTGCATATTTCTTTCTTTCTTTCTTCATCTTTTACTGGTAATTATAAATTTTTGATCTATGTACTACATCTTACATCATATTTTCTACTTCTTCTAATTTCTTTACGAGTATGGACAAACTTGTAACCATAATTCTAGGTTACATATTCATTCCTCTAATCTTAATGCCACCAATTAAATCAAAAAATACTTATTTGTAAATTACCTCAAACCTCAATGCTCAATGTATTCATCCTTATCACCCATTATTCTTCACTGGATTCCTTTACTTTTGACAAATTACCTCATAGATCAACAATAAATCCACCTTCTTCCTCAAATCCTTATAAATAACTCTCACTAGTTGCTTGTATACACTGCTAATAGATCACCTCATATAGATGCTTCTCTCTACAAGGTGACCTATCTATTTCTTTCTTCTTCACTCATTCAATTTAGCTCTTAATTGAAAATTTGTTTTCTCAATCTTTAATTTTTCCTTTACTAATGTGATATTTCCTACCTTTACTTGTGTGCTCTATCAATTACTGTCTTGACTATCTTCTACCTAACATCACAATGCTACAAGGCTCTTTTATCTTTTATTTTAATAATGTTTTCTTTCCTTAATACTCTATAGGAAATGTGCCTTGTTGATATCATTTTGACATAGGACCATGGTTGGAGGGTTAATGAAAGACTATACAATCATATATCCTTAAAATAAACACTTTTAAACTTACGTAATAAAATCAAACACCATGAAAAGAATATAATAAATAAAGTATTAGAAACATTACATTAAATTAGGTTTAGTAGGTTTTGATGGTTTGTTAGTTTGAGAACTATATTATTGTAATTGGTTGTAGAGGATATGGTGAACGATAGTGCAATCTTGAAAGCTTCATTAGGAGGATGAGACGGCGTGATGTTTAAAGATGGAAAATTTGACTCACCCAAAAATCCTAGTCGAAGCACTGAACAAAAAAATCCCCAACAGAAATGACAGCATCTGCTACGATGGTGAGGGTGGTGTTCATTTGTGTGGTCCACTCGCCCTCTCTCTGCAATTGCTGTCGTGTTGCCAAACAAATTCAAGGCCCACCTCATGTTCACATCAAATTTTAGGCCCAAAATGTCTGCTTCACCACGAACTTGTACTTGATGATCATCAAAGTTTGCACATAGTGATGCCTACCATGGCGCCCACCCTGGGGCGACAATGACAGTCGCTACCTTTGTTCCATAGTAGCAAAATGCCAGTTCCACCTAGTATAGGAATAGTGTTTCGCTCATGGTGTCGATTAAGTGTTTGGAGGCAATCCGACACTCTTCAATTATTGTACGAAGTTCATATCAAATCTAATGGAGGAGGGAGGCACAGAGGTTGGAAGAAAAGGAGCATTCTCTCCTCAATCATTAGTTATAAGGTCATCAATTTGAATTATTGAAAAACATATTGTATCAAAGGAAAGATTGATTCTGAGGTGGTAGTAGAAATGGTCTCATTATTTGTAATCAAAGTGGTAGTGATTAATAACAATGGATGCATATGCAATAATAAGGATTTAGTTTGAAGAATTTGTATCAGTGTTTGGATGTGTGTGTCCCCAATCACAATTGTTAGTTTTTTGTAATTAGATTTGTGTCTGATTGAATGTGTATGTCTCCAATCACATTTGTTGGGTGATTATGATTAGATGTGTTTGTCTCCAATCATAATTGTTGCAAACAGATGTATGTGCCCCTATTCATAATTTTGATGTTAGATGGATGTGTGTGTCCCCAATCACAATTGTTAGTTATTTGTAATTAGATGTGTGTCCGATTGGATGTGTATACATCTCCAATCACATTTGTTGGGTGATTGTGATTAGATGTGTTTGTCTCCAATCATAAATGTTGTGAACAGATGTGTGTGTCCCTATTCATAATTTTGATGTTAGATAGATGTGTTTGTTGGACTATCCAAAATTATTTTATAACCTCAAATGGAAGTGTTTGTTTGTGTCCTTGGTTCCATGGATAAAAGTGTTTTTCCCTATTCTTGGATAAAGTCTCATAAAGTCAATTATGTTGAAGAAGCATATTGAGACAAGTTCCACTATTATTATCATGAGTAGATGTATATGTTCTTATTCATGCTTTGTGTTTTTTTATGAGCTATTAAATGTATTCATCGATTATTTTTACTCCACCCATCCCCATTTAGATAATGATGTAATAACGGGGAGATGTTAGATATATTACATCATTAGGTGTGTGTTATAGTTTGTTAGTTTCAACATTAGAATATCATGTGTGCAAAATTATGTAGTTGTAATTGGTTGTACATTATTGTATTACAAGTTGTTAGAACAACTCGTAAATGAAAAGGAGTGGTTATGTGAGGTTTAACAACCCTCTTATAATATAGAAGATGAAAATCTTATCAATTTATAATATGTATTATTGAATGAATGAAGAATAAAAAAACATTATTATGTTATGTGTAAAATTTGTCTCCTAAATTTCAATACAAAAATTACCATATTACTAGTCCAAAATTAGAATTACATCAATAGTCTCTTCTAGTAGGAATTGAAATCAGATCTAGGCTTCAAATGTTGGTTACACCACAAAACATGCACTCAACAAAATGCAACTTTTTAAAATATTCTCAAATGATTGAATCTTGAAATTAATACTATCTAAGATATTCAAAACTCTTATTGTCTCTAGATTTTTCTACTTTCCCTTATTATTTTGTCATATTCTATAGTGAAGGTTGATGCTGTAAAATTCCTCCAACAAAAAATGTACTACTATCCCCCATGCACTTAGGATAAGCATCAATAGACCAATATTAAATGATTTATGTATGAAGTGTTCCTTAGAATTGGATTTAATATTATGAATTATGTAAATGAAAATATTGTTTAATATGTCAAGAGATACATCTCCAAACTTGATGTATAATGCCCCAAGGCAACATGCTCAAAACAAAACCTAATGAAACAACTTTTTTTTGAAACAGCAATAACAATCTCATTAATTTGATAACAACATGTCACACTTACACAACAACGTGCACACAAGTGTCACGTGTTCAACCCAATGACATAATGACAACAACAACAAGACAACCTCATCATTGCATAAGAAAGTTGGCAACAACATAATACTTAACACTCATGGGATAAATCCACCATAACGAACATACGAGAGAGAGGATGACACCTATATGACGATCAGTTGCTAACCCATGATTGTGTTCTCTCACAATACCACACCTAGATAGGATGAGAGAATCATCAACCTCCAATCCACGTCCTAACATAATTAACAACTCTGAACACTAGAGCCACACTTCACATGAGGTTGCCTAACCAAAAGGCACAAACTCTCCACTAACTAGAATGGTGATGGATCACTCCTAGACAACCACATTCTTCCCAAGGCAAGGATATTCCATAAATTCTCAATGACAACACACAAGTACATGTTCTAAACATTTCTAGACTCCCAAGACCATGGGTAACAACTTTCATTCACAATTTTTTCCCATACGAGGCCCCGAGGTACCTACCACCAATGAAAAGGACAAAAAACAACACATCCTAAGATACTAGTGCCCAACTAGGACACTAGCATCTAGAAAAGGTGTCCTACAAGGGCTCCTATGTCCATTTAGGGCACTTGAGTCTATTTTAGGTGCTTGTGTCCTTGACATGTATTCTATACATTGTTGTCCTTGTAGGAGTGCTAGTGTCCTCGATAATGAGCTTCCTCAAACTAGGCAATGACCTCCAAAACACCTCAAGCACTAAGGAGCCACCTAAGAGTGTCCACAAAACCTTATGAGCACAAAAATGATAAAACATGACTCGGGTCAAACAAAGAGTTTGATTTCTTTGATTTTTAGACACCGTTGACAAGAAAAGGAGAAGATAGTGAGGAGTTTTAGCGACACCATCTAAAACTAATCCAAGAAATGTTCATTCATTTAAAAGCTAGTTGAAAGGTTCCTACATTCATTTTAAGTCAAAATGAAGTGTTCCTATGTTCATTTTAACATCACATTCCATAAGCGTAAGCATACATAATGCAATTGTGCTTGACTCCAACACCGAATCATATGACCAAGATTAATTTCAATATCCATTATCTTTGATTTTAGTTCATCTCAATGAGAGGTCCAATAGATCACATTGTTATAAATACATCAAATAGGATTCAAATATCCTTCACATATGCAATTACATAAATGAATCAAATTGAAGAAAAAATGAAAGAAGCATGAGAACCTTTGCCAATTTGAAGCCATCGTCAACTCAAACCATGATCCTTCAATCCCGAACGGTGGTTTCCATACCACCCATTGACATCGTGAAATCAAAAAGATCCACTCCCACTGTGCTAGGAGATAATCACATGGGCCACAAGCACAACACTCACACCAAACACATTGGGAGATGGCTTACACACACACCATACACAAAATATAAACTTAACATATGTATCATTTAAAACACTCATCTAATATCACAAGATGGATCAATCACAAGTAGGATCAAATACAAGCCCACATTGGACACAAACATAAATGGCATATCACAAAACCATGATTGAGAAAACTCACCAATGTCACATCACATAATCATCTTTGGGCAACTCACCATTGCGAAAGCACAAGGATCGTCATTGGGCCAACTCACCAATGGCGAAACACAAACACACAAGATACTAGAGTAAGATGCTAAAGAGATAGTAAAGAGTGTCACCATCATGCTCAACGTTATGACACACACAAAATATAGTACTCCTCTCATACAAACCAGGGTGCTTGACTTTACAAGACCCAATATTTTTGAGCTGGCATGTCTTCCCAAACATCCTTAGTCTATACTAGCACTCAAGGCATGAGAGGGGCATCCATTATCTTTGTTAATTAATTACCTGTGTTTCATTAATTTATATTTGATTAAATGACTCCCCATCCATGTTCAGCCTACAAGGCACTTTGGGTTGGGAACACATTGGGAGCCACTCCCATAACCCTCTCTAGTACCTTATTCCTAGACTCTTCACACTCGCCAACGAGTGTGGCATGGAAAATAATGTACAATTCTAATTTTCAATCAAATTTCACAAAATATTTCCACAACATCTATTTAAATATTTCACAAAGTATACTTTCATTCAAACATTCCAAAATATCATATTTCACATCAAACTTTCAAATTTTCTCAACTTTTCAATACATCAAAAACCAGGAAATTTCTTCGAAACTCCATTAAAATTTCTTCAAATATTAAAATTTCAAAAATCTAGAATTTCAAGAATAATCTTTGGTTCCAAAAGTTCCCAACACCCATTCTAAGCTATCAATTTCACATTTTCATCATTTCCCAAAAAAATTGGGCATAACCTTGTTTCAATGAAAATTCCCCAAAAAATCATAAATTTAAATAAACAACATACAAATTTTCCAAATGAAAGGCATTGGGAGGTTTTAACACTCCCCTAATCCTATTCCAACATTCAAATTGAAAAAAAATGGTCAAATGAGAAGAATCTAGAAGCTTGCCTCAAATTTTACCAAAAAACAAAATGGAGGACACTTCAAGCACACACCATGAACCCACGAATCTAACCACAATCACATTGTCCTTTCCATTTCTATCCTATTGCATCTAATCTCATCCAAATCCCTTCACAATTTCTCCCACAATCCCCTGAACAAATTTTCACAAGAAGAGGGTTTTTCTCCTCTCACCATTTTCTTCCCAAAAATTACATAATTAAAGAGAAATCTTTTTTTCCTATTTACCCTTTTTTAATTTTCAAACTAAAAATAATATAAATTTATTTTTCTATTTCTGTAAATCTCATTTCCCTCAATTTTCAAATAAACATCTAAATCCACTCCTAAATAACATTTATCGTTTAAATTCATTATTTAAATCCATATAAGCCTATATTCAATTAAATTTATGGAATTTAGAATTTAAACAAGATGATTAAATCAAGCATAACTTGCATTTCCCAGTCCAAGGAATTTTTGCAAAATAATTAAATAATACTTAACTTCATTTCTATTTTCACCCTTTCTCAAAGAACGAAAAACATTTCAATAACCACTATAAGAAATCATTTAAATTTCTAACATTTCATTTAAATAAAATATGGAATTTAAACCATTAATTTAATAAGGCATTTACTGGCCATCCACGATGTGTAGGGATTTCAAAATAACTCCTAACTTGGATCCATTTCGATACTGATCAAATATACCACACACCATACTTGATTCGAGTATGATTAGGGAATAGATAGGGAGGCCCAATGTGACAACTCCAAATTAACCACAGTTGAGAAATAACTCAAACCTATGTAGCCAAGTGAAGAAATAAACCTGTACCTATAACCACTCAACACACATCAAACATACATGCTCAATGTATATATAGGACCGAAGCACAACATAATCACCCAATGGGGTACAATAGCATAATATGTAAAAGTAACATCTAATATATAAATCATTCAATTTGAATATCAATAATCAGTTTCACATTTAATCACTACATAAATAATGCACATGTCATTGAATTGAAGCATAATGATAAACCAAGCATTTAAGCATCACATAGGCACATAAACATACAAAATTCTAACAGTCAACATGTGGTGGCTCATACGCACAATTCAGAAAAAGAATACAACCACAACAAAAATCACAGAAAAATGGTATAGTTGAAACATTGATCTCACATCTAACAACTACAAATGGGAAAGGCATTACATGATGTGACTCTAAACATGAACCATCCTAGAACTAATAAAATCCACTAATGTGTTGACATGGATTTAAAAAACATGGCTCACACTAAGTATACCTCTTTAATCTAATAAAAAAAACCCATCATACAATAAAAAATAGATATTTGACATGTTATAGATATTTTACTAATAGTCTAGGCTTGGGGTATTCTCGTGTCATATATTTATCAAGCATTTAAATCATGATTATTAAGAAATATCAACATCAATCATATATTTACTTTTATCATTAAATGCAATTTTCTTAAATCAAAAAACCTAAAAATAATAAATTTGTGACTAACCCTCCTTTTTCTCTTATATTCCCAAAATATTGTTTTTAAAATAATTTTGACAATAGTGGCTGGGAAAGAATTTTGCCATCCATTAGTTACTTTCTTGGTGTGGATTTCTTTAAAGCGAGAAAGATTCAATTAAATGAAAAGATGCATGAGAAGGGCAAAGAGGTAGAGCCTCAGGGTTGCAATGAAGAATAAAGAGAGTATTAGAATAGTAGTAGGGTTTCAAGACCCAAATGTAGCATGGGGCATTTCCTTTTTCTGCACTTTTAGTTCAATTTACTATTGAGATATCCAATGTGGCACTGAAATTATCAACCTTTTTTTTTTTAAGAATTTGGTCAAACATAGAGTTTTATCAAAGAGTAAATGATTCTGATAAATTATGTTTTGTTGATCTATGTATGATCATACAACTTGTAGAGAGATAAATCCAAATATTTATAAGTTAAAGATGAAACAGTGAGAAAATAATTAACTTTCAAAGGATATAATTGTATGATCATTGTTTTTCAAGATTCATTAATTATTGTCATTAATGGTAGATAGCAAATGCAATAGAAGGTGTAAAAAAATTAAGGTAACTAAATTAATAATGAAATAGCTAGAGTCTATAAAATTTTAAAAATTAAATATAAAAGAATATTCTAAATTTACATTCATATAAAAGTAATTTTCTAAATTAATATACTTAAAATTAAAAAATATTCAAGATGTTTTAAAACAAGATATCTCTTGATGTTTTTTATATAGATTTATTTAAGTAATCTTTTTCAATCAAAAAAATAATTATTTATAAGGATGAGACATTAAAAGATATGTTAAGTTACTAAACATAAAATTAATTTTCTAAATTAATATACTTAAAATTTATTAAAAATATATATATTTAAAAAAGACATCGTAAAATATTTTTTTAATAATAGAATATAAATAAAATTAGAAAATTAGAAAATTGTTCTTAATAAAAATTATAAAATTATAAAATTAAATTATAAAAATATAGCAACTTAAATATACAATTAATATAAAAGTTTTTCATAATAAGTGCACATTAAAATCAATTTAAAATTAGAAAAATAAATATAAATATAATATAATAAATTTATTATTACACATAGAAATAAGTTTTAAAATTAATATATTTAAAACTAGTATATCTATCTTTGAAAATTAATGTAATTAAGAATTATATTTACACTTAACTTTATCATATAATTTAAAAATAATGTATATAACATTTTTTTTTGATAGATTCACGATTTTGAACTAGAGCTATGAACCAATGAGGCCACAGAAAATGGGGCCTCAACCCCAATTAAAACAAAAAACATATAGCAAGCAAGCCCTGTATATAAGGGTGCCACAAAACAATCCCGCCATAGTAACTATGAGTGGAAGAGGAGGCTTATCAACACTCACACATTAGATACAAGCTCTAAAACCACACAGTTGGAACAAAATAAAAACTCACTAACTCCAACACACTTTAGGAGAGTTGGCATTGCTTTTGGAATCAAAGTGCGGGTGCATGCTATGGCAGCTAGTCAATCCTTTACTGGAGCTTTTATTTTTCTTTTTTACCTCCTCCCAAAACCTAGTTCAATTATCTCCAACTTGTTGGTAAATCTTAGAGTGGAAAGAGGTGTAATAGAATCTTTATTCAAGCATAGATCCTTTGGTGATCCATGTGTCTTCATCTCTTTTGAAAAACCATTCATTTGTAGTGCAGCCCCACCACCAAATCAGTATCCAATGCCCATAGAGGGTCTTGTTTTAAAATATTTTCCTTCATCGACTTTACCCCAGCTTCACGAGTATCATCCCAATTGGGAAATTTTTCTTGATCATTCGGAAACTCATGATGAGCATCCACACCGTTGCTACTTTTTCCATGATCCGATGAGATATTTGAAGCCACTATGTAATTCTCAAGAGTTGCATCTTTCCACCATGTTGCAGAGTGTGATTCTTTGGATTTGGAGTAGTGGTAGTGCGTAACAAGTTGATCAGTATTGTAGCACCTCTGATAGGGAAATGGGAAGCCTTCATATTCTAGTGGTTGAGTCCAACTTTGACCATCCAATCTAAGGGTTATTTCTATCAGTAGATCTTTTGAGATGTCCAAATCTACCAAAATTCAAGAAAAATTTGTGTGCATGAAATCTAATGATTCAGTGCCTATAGCTAAATGGTTCCCAAGTGCATCCACAATTGCTTCAAATCAAGCATTGCTCCAAAACTAGAGTGATAGATTTGGTAGTCGCACCCACACATGCTTGATGTTGAATGACTCTTGGATGGATTGAAATTAGGGTGCCATGGTTTGGATAGCAGAAGATGCTGGTCCCAAGACTACATGTTATGAAGGATCATGCTTTGATCCTCAACATCATCAAACACAATAATGAAGAAACCCTCAACACTTGGGTATATTTCAAGCCCATCCTTTAGAGTAGGTTTCCAGGTTTTGGTGATCCATTGATGAAACTCTGGAAGGCACGACCATAAATGGCTAAACCTACATATGATCTCATGTTCTACAAAGTAATCAAGGATTTCCATAATCTTTTTTGATCTTTCCAATGAAATTTAGATCGATGCTTTTTTTGATAGCTTGGATCAACACACTCCAAACAAAGCATTCCTTATTAGGTTCCCTATTATTGCACTTTCCTCCCTGAGATAACGATTGCCTCCATGTTGAATTATCTAGTGTCTTGAGGGCATTAGGATCCCATGGAGCAGGCCTACTTTTCATATCAAAGAGGCATCCATGAAGGGTTTTGGTTTGATTTCATATTAACTTGCACACAAATTTTACCATTATGTCGACCAAGCTTGCACCAAGGGTTTTGGTTGTGAGCAACAAAAATCACCAGAAATTCACCAACCCTAGCACTCCCACATAAAGCAACCCTAAAATCCAAGTTGTGAGGGTGCATTCTTGGATCCTTGAGACTTGATGCATAGGAGCCATCATGGTCATAGTTTGGAGAAATATTTCCCTCAACTTCGTTGGAAGCTTGAGAATCCCTCGATGGTTTTGCAGTGCCCACATCATCGTCACACATTTTTCAGTAGCAAGCAAGAACTCTATATCAAATTAATTTATATAAAATTATTATTACTTATGTATTTACTATTTAAAAACTGGTTATGATTATGATTATGAATTAATTAGGGTTAGGGTTCAATTAAAATTTTAAGATAAAACTTAGAGTTATGGTTAGAGTGACTAGGCTTAGATCAAGGTTACAATTAGGTTTAGAGTTGAATTAGGGATCAATTACAATTAGGGTTCAATTAGGTTTGGGGTTCAAAAAGGTTCAATTAGGGTTAAGGTTATGTTAGGATTAGGATTCATGATTACATTTTAATTAGAGTTAAGGTTAGGGTGGGTTTCAGTTAGGGTTAGTGTTAAGGTTAGTGTTATAGGATAAAGCTTGAGATAAAGGTTAAGGTTATGCTTGGGTTAGGGTAACAGTTAGGGTTCTTGATTATGGTTTAACTAGGGTTAAGGTTAGGGTAGGGTTCAATTAGGATTAGGGTTAAAGCTCAATTAGGATTAGGGTTAAGGTTAGGGTTATATAATAAAGCTTAAGGTAAAGGTTAGGGTTGGGGTTGGGGTCAGGGTTACGGTTAGGACTCAAATAGGGTTAGGGTTAGGGTTTAATTAGGATTAGGCACAATTAGGGTTAGGATTAGGGTTAATGTTAGGTCAAGGTAACAGTTCAACTAGGATTAGATTTTAATTAGGGTTAGGGTTGGGATTTGATTAGTAGTACAATTAAAATTAGAGTTTTCATCAGAATTAGAATTATGAAAAGAGTTAGAATTATGGTTAGGGTTAGGGTTAGAAATAAAATTAAGGTTCTGATTAGAATTCAAATGTGTTTAGACTTGGGATTAGATTTAAGATTAGGATAAGAATTCAATTAGGGTTAGGGTTCAATTAGGGTTCTAAGATAAATCTTGGGGTTAACATTAGGGTGAAGGTTGGGGTTAGGGTTAGGGTTCTAAAATTAAGCTTGGGAATAAAATTAGAGTTAGGTTTTGGGTTAATAGTCAAGTAGCTTTTGGGTTCAATCAGGGTTGAATCTCAATAGTGTTAGGATTAGGGTTAGGATTCTCATATAAATCTTTGGGTTAGGGTTTGGGTTAGGATTGGTATTAAGGTTTGTATTCAATTATGGTTAGAGTTACAATTGGATTTCTATTAGGGTTAGGGTTGTGAGTTACAAGTTAATATTGGGGAACTATGACTAGTGTTAGGGTTAGGTAGGGTTGGGGATTAATTAGTGTTAGGGTTAGGGTTTAATTAGGGTTAAGATTCAACTAGGGTTAGGACTAGGATTCAATTGGTGTTCAATTAGGGTTAGGGTTCTAAGATAAATTTTTGGGTTAGGGTTAGGGTTGCGGTTATAATTCAATTGGGATTAGGGTTATGATTATAATTATTGTAAGAGTTTATATTTAATTAGTATTTAATTTTGACTACAACTAGGGCTTATATTCAATTAGGGTTAGGTTTCAACTAGGCTTATGATTAAGATTCAATTAGAATTAGAATTAAATTTAGGTTAGATTTAGGACTAATTTTTAATTATGGTTAGTTTTATAATTCATTTATTTAATGTTAGATTTTAATTAGGATTAAAGTAGGGTAAGGTTTATGGTTTAGTTAAGGTTACAATTAACTTAGGGTTTAAGTTTAATTAGGGTAAGGCTAGGTTAGGGTTAGCATTCTAGGATAAATCTTAGGGTTAAGGTTTAAGTTAAGGTTAGGGTTAGGGTTCTAGGATAAATCTTAGGGCTAAGGTTTGAGTGAAGTTTAGGTTTAGAATTCAAGTAGAGTTAAGGTTAGGGTTTTAAGGTTAGGTTAGGGTTATAGTTCTAGGATAAAGCTTAGGGTTTTGGTTAGGGTTTAGGTTTGGATTAAATTAAGGTTAGGGTTACGGTTAAACTTGGGTTAGGGTTAGTGTTGGTGTTAGGGATGGAGTTAAGGTTTGGGTTCAATTAGGGTTAAGGTTAAGGATAGGTTAGTAATAATATTAAATTAGGGCTAGGGTTATGATTGGGGTTCTAGGATAAATATTGGGTTAGGGTTAGGATTCAAATAGGGTTGCAATTATTATTTGGGTTTGATTAGGGTTAGGGTTAGTGTTTAATTATTTTTCAATTAGGGTTAGGGTTCTAAGATAAAGTTTTGAGGTTAGGGTAAGGGTTGAGGTTAGAGTTAACCTAGGGTTGTGTTTATAGTTAGGGTTATAATTTAATTAGGGTTATGTTTATCATTTAAATAGGGTTAGGGTTCAATTAGGGTTATGACTCAATTAATATTCAATAATTATAACTTCAATCCTAACTCTAGTTCTATCTCTAACCCTAACCTTTTAACTTTAATCTTGAACTCAAACCAAATCTTAACCCTAACACTAAAAATATTTTTAATTGTAACCCTAAACCTAATTCAAACTCTAACCTTATAGCTAAACCTAAACTTAACTCTAACCCTAACCCTTACTTGAACCCTAAAACTAACACTCATTCTAACTCCAACTCTAACCCTAATTTAGACACTAAGATTATTTTTCAAAAACCATCCCTATATCAATATCTAACCCTAACCCTAACATTAACATTATTTCTAGCCAAAACCCTAATTTTAAATTTATCTCTAACCCTAACCCTATCCCTATTTCTAAAACAATGACTAATTTTAAATCTATTTGTAATTCTAACCTTAACACTAATCTTGATGCTAACCCCAACCCTAATAGAAATTTTATCTCCAACCCTAACCCTAATCCTAATACTAACATTAACTCCAAACCTAATCCTAATTCTCTCTCTAACCCTAACCATAACCATAATCTTAATCATAATCATAATATTGACCCTAACCCTAATTCTATTGATAACCCTAACTCGACCCCTAATCCCTATTCTATCTCTAATGCTAACCCTAACCCTAATCCTAATATTCACACTAACCCTAACCCTAATTCTAACTTTAAAAATAACCCCTACCCTAATCCTAATTCTATCTCTAACACTAAGCATAACCCTAATTTTGATCCTAATCTTAATCCTAACCCTAACCCTAATTCTATCTCTAACCCTAACCTTACCCTTTATCATAATTTTATCTCTAATCCTAACCCTAACCCTAACCCTAACCCTAGTCCTAATCTCAATACTAACACTTACTCCAATCCTAATCCTAATTCTATCTCTAACCTTAACCATAACCCTAATTGTACCATAACCCTAACCCTAAAGCATAATTGAATTGTAATTATAACCATAACCCTAAACTATAATTAAATTATAATTATAACCATAACCCTAATTCTCTCTAACCCCAACCCTAACTCTATCCCTAATCCTAATCTATCTCTAATCCTAATCTATCTCTAATCCTAACCATAACCCTAATCATAACGCTAACCCAACCCTAACATTAACACTAACCCTAATCCTCACACTAATCCCAACCCTAACTAGATCCATATTCCTAACCCTAAATCTAATCCTAACCCTAACCTTAACCCTAACCAAGAGATTGAATGCAATGTCAATTAATTGTAACCCTAACCTTAACCCTAATCTATTTTTGAATACAAAGTCAATTAATTATAACCCTAACCCTACTCTTAATCCTAAGAGTAATCATAAACATAATTCTATTTATAACTCTAACCCTACTCTTGATCCTAATTTTATCTCTGATCCTAACCATAACCCAAATATTTATGCTAACCCCAACCCTAACCCCAATCTTAATGCTAATCATAACCTTAATCCTAATTCTATCTCTAACCCTAACTCTAACCCTAATCTTAACCTTAATAATCCTAACCATAACTTTAACCCTAATTCTATGTCTAATCCTAACCTTAACCCTAACCCTACTCCTAATCTTAATTGTGTAGTGTAGTAAAATTCATACCCTTGCATTTTCACACTTGTTTGGGTCTGCCTTCCTTTATTTATCCTTCTTTATGGCTTAATTGGTCCTATTTTGTGTCCATGAGCCCTATGAATGGCATATTTTTTGGTTAATACTAACATTCTCCAATGCATAAGTGATCTCCTCATGATTTTGAATGGTGTGTCCCTAATTTCTAGTCGGGACTAAAATTCCACTAAGGGTGTCTTTGTCCCCTCAAGGTTTCGGGACCCTGATTTTGAGGTATCTTATTTGGGCCCCTTTTTGGTGTTTGTCCCCCAAGTTTCATCACTTGGGACTAAGACACCACCTAGGGCATCTTAGTCCTCCTTGAGTCATTTTTCGGGATTTAATTTCAAATTCTGGTAGGATTTAACCTCCTTCATTTAATGACTTCATATGTCAGCTTGGTGTGATACAATTTCAGAAAATTAAGCATAGATAAGTATAAATAGAAGGTTCATTCATTCATTTTCATCCTAAGCATTCAAGTATAAATAGAAGGTTCATTCATTCATTTTCATCCTAAGCATTCAAGTATTCATTCCTAAGGAAAATTTATGAGATCAAGTGCATTCAAGAGCATATCATCAAGCATTTGGAGCCATCATCAAGATTCAAGCATCATGTCAAAGGCTATTCTTACATCATGTTTGATGTTGTGCTAACATTTGTGATATATGGTTTTGATTCAAGCAAGCAAGCAATTCAAGATCTATTAAGCATTTCAAGATCCATATCCATTGCAGCCATTTCACACAAGTTTGTAGACTTTACAAGGGTTTGGTGAGTTGTAGCATTGCATGTTGTTCATTCACCATATCCTTCATTATCTCTATTTCATTTCAAGGTTTACTTACCAACAAGGGGTTTGACCAAGGAAAACCCCCATTCACTAACGATCAACAAGTTTTACCCATCTTGCATATTTCTGTTTGCAAATCTAGATTGAAAACTTGAAGATCACTTGGAGTGCAAAGTTGTCAAAGTTGCAAAGCTGCAAAGTTGCATTGCAAAGTTGTCATCTTCACGAAAACTCACCTACAGGTCAAATCCGTCTTTTTCAAAACGTGAGATCTGAAAGGAAGCAAGTGCAGATCTGGGAGCTCAGGACCACATTCAAACTTTGCAAAAGTTTAGAGCAGGACTAATACGTCATCTTGGGAATCTTAGTACCCCCAAGCATATTTTTTGAAGATTCCTTCAGATCTAGTTCTGACATTCGAAGATTTTATGTTTACCCCGAAAAATAGCAACGGAACTAATATGCCATCTTGGGTGTCTTAGTCCTCCAAGGAATATTTTGACAGCTTCTCTACATTTCCAGAATCCTTATTGCATCTCCAAACTTCCCAGGTACACATAACCTAACTTGGTGTTGCTTATTTTCTGTATTTTCATCTCTCATTTAGCTCATTTTAGGTTGTTTTCATATCACATTGTGTTTTCCAACATTGTATTTTCCAAGCATTTTCTTGGTGGTGAACCCCTTAAAGTTGAAAAGAACACCCTCCTAAGTCCTAATTTTGAATTGGCTCACCTTGTGAGGTTGATAGTCAATCCAGTTAGGGTTCTTAGGACATAATTGAATGACCTTGATAGAATAGGAAAGGCACCCCCCTTTTCCCATTTTATCTACAGTTCATTTTGGTGAACCTGACATCTTTGAGCTTTCTTATTTTCTGATTTGGAGTCCTTTACAATCCTAGATCTAGATTGCATTCATTGCATCTTGCATTAGTGAAAGTGCATCTAGGGTTTCTTGCATCTTGCATTAGTGAAATTGTATTTAGGGTTTCCTATTTTTGCATTAGTGAAAGTGGATATAGGTTGCATTTTTACTTTCTTGCATCATTTAATTTCATTGAAAATATAAAAAAAAAAAATTGTTCATTCTCTTAATTACATTTAAAAACATTCTTATTGCATTGAAAATTGAAAAATTGCATTTCAATCTTGCATTCAATTGCTTGTTAGTCATTGCTTTTTTTTAATCGATTTTTACCATTTTTTGTTTCGAAGCATCAAGTTCCTAGGTAGGCAACCTGAGAAAGTTGTTATCAAGCTAGAATTTGTTGTTTTTCTCATAAAAACCTCTACTATGACTAAAACGCCCTTCTTGATGTTTTAGTCCCTCTCAGGTTTTTTCTACTCAAAATCCTCTCTTTGTTGTTTGCCAGTTTCAGCCTTTGAAACTTCAGAATCTCACCAGGAGGACTAAAATTCCCTTACTGGCATCTTAGTCCCTATTGACTTTGACTCTGCAATTTTCAGGGTCTGAAATTTCTTTTTTGTGTTTCCATGGGATGCTTTTAGTTTTTTGTTTCAATTTCTAGAATTGTTGTTATCATAGTTTCTTTCATTGTCAAGTGCATTTGCTTAATTTTGCATCATGGATATGTGCTTCAAAAATTTATGGATGTCCTTGAAATCCTTAGTAGATATCTCAAATTGTGCCTTTGGTAATTACCCTAATGACATTGAACTCACTCTTGCTCACTCAACTCCTAATGCATGTCCTCCTCGTGATGTTAACATCATTGGAGGAGATTATGACAACATGAATAAGATCCTAAATGATTGTCTTGATAACCTTGAAACTAATGCATCCTTCTACCCATCCATGAAACAACCAAATCCCCCTACAATACCACCTCTTGATATGTTTGTTACTTACATCCTAAAACTAAATCACACGTTGACCCTACATTTCCTACAATAGGTGAACCTAGTTCTTCTACATAAGAAAATACTCAACCATTTTATGATAACAAAGTAACAAACACTCCAATCCATCTCGAAGAAACATATGGCAAAGGGTTCAAAATCTTTAGTAAACAAGGACGTGATACAACAAGCGAACATGAAATTCATCAACTCCTAGAGAAAGTTCCAACTAATGAAAACACAAAAGGGTTTGGATATCAAGATCCCCCTCACAATAAAAAAAATACCTAGAGAATATCAAAAGCTTTGTGTTGATGCTACGGTGATCTTTGATTCACCTCCTAATATGAGTATTCTCCTTCCCTCTAAAGAATCGACACTTATCACAAATGAAGAGTTTATCTTTGGTTGCTCTCCTCAACCTTCACTTGAAGAACTTAGAGAATGTAGTAGGAGACAAAAAAATTACAAATTCAAAGACTTACCATTTTTGTAAAATCTCACAAGCATTGAAAGAAAACTAGAAGAACTTACTAACTTAAGTTGTATTACCCTACCACCTCCCACTAGAATCAAGCATCCCAAAAACAATAAACATTGTGCATATCATAGGAATCTTATACATAGCACTGATGAGTGTCGTGTATTCAAGTTAATATTGTGAAATTTTCACTTTGATGGAAATGGTTGTCATCCAGTGATTGAATAGTCCTTGCACCCCTTTTCATGTAATCATTGTAGAATCTTGACATTCTCACTCTTACATGACCCTTCTCATCACCTATCTCATCCCATTCTTGTCTTGCTCTCAATGGGGACAAGAAGTACATGGCCTTGTCCTAGTCAGGAATTTGTTGGTGTCCCTTTGGTTTGCTATCTACCTTCCACTTATATAGATTGAGATTGGGAGGGAGATAACCTACTTTATGTTGACTCACCTGTGCCTTACTAGTCTTTTTCGCTTTCACTTGCATATGCATACTGTGATCTCTCGTGATGTTTTGTTTGATTTTTCTCTCTTTTTGCATTCATCTATTTGTACCTTCATTCTTCTCTATGTCGTAAGCTTTTTCCTTTTTATTTATCTTTACGTTTTTGTCTTGTTTTTTCCTTTTGGGGATGACGCGAGGCATCGAGACACCCTATGTCTCTTCCATGTTGACCCAAAATGATTTTTATTTTTTTCGCTCCCTTTGTGTCATTCTTCTAGTTTTGTGTATATTTGGGGAATGATGAAAGTTCCAAGCTCTTTAATATCATTGTAGCAAAGACAAATACTGACCCTGAATCCATAGATCCCTTGTGTGTTTCTAGGGGGAAACCCTCTCTTAATTTTTCATCTTTTGGCTACTTTAAAGTAATTGCTCACAGCATGCTCTTAGAAAATTCTTTAAAGTGGGGGCATATATTGGCATTATTTTGACATTATTTCATTTGCATTTTTTTTTTTTCATGTTCCTTGATGTGATTTTGTGACTTCATACGATGCATTTTCCTCTTTGTGGTGAAATTGGGAGTAATGTCCTTCAAGAGGGTGACATATCTTAGCATATTATATTCCCCTTAGTTGTGGTGTGATGCACTACATCCCCTAAGTGGTGAATCTTTTATCCTTTGATTGGTCCTCTCTTGGAGACATTAGGAACGATGTCCCCTAAGAGTAAGACCTTACATGAACTAAGAAAAATTCCTTCGAACATCTCACTTTCTTGTTGCATTTTCCTTTTTTCTTTATTAAAGTCATGGAGGTATTGCTTTGATATGGGCCCCCTGGGGATCACCTAGTGAACAACTAGCTTCACTAGCTCATGTGAGCGTGCATTTTCTCTTTTTATCCTTATTAAATTTATGGAGGTATGGCTTTGATATGGACCCCTTGGGGCTCACCTAGTGAACTAGTTTCACTAGCCTGTGCGAGCATGCATTTTTGTACCTTATTAAAGTCATGGAGGTATGGCTTTGATATGGTCCCTCTTGGGGCTCACCTAGTAGACAACTAGTTCCCACTAACCCTCATGAGCATTTGTTTTGTTTGCATAGTGGACAGTGTGCTCCATTTGTAAACCCTCTTCAAGCCTAGACCCGGTCACCGCGTTGTACATCCAGTCGAAGCTTGATTTGTTGTAGTTTCTTTTGTTTTTCCCTTTTTCTTGTCTTCGATGGTGTATGTTTGCGATCTAATTTTGGCTTCATATATCATCTGAGAGTGTGTTCCTTTTTGCCTATGTTGGTTCGCCATAGGATCTTGATCTTGGGGTCTTGGCCACCCTCTTAATTATTTTCATCCTATCTTGCTAACATTTGTACATTTGAACCCATCTTGATTGTGTAGTTGGCTACTTTAGTGTGAGTTTGAAGTAGGTTCATCCTCTCACTAAAGTGGGGGCTAAATGTAGTGTAGTAAAATTCATACCCTTGCATTTTCACACTTGTTTGGGCCCACCTTGCTTTATTTATCCTTCTTTATCGCTTAATTGGTCCTATTTTGTGTCTACGAGCCCTATGAATGGAATATTTTTTTGGTTAATCCCAACATTCTCCAATGCATAAGTGATCTCCTCATGATTCTGATTGGCAGGTCCCTAATTTCTAGTCGGGACTAAAATTCCACTAAGGGTGTATTTGTCCCCTAGAGGTTTGGGGACCCTAATTTTGAGTTATCTTATTTGGGCCCCTTTTTGGTTTTTGTGCCCCAAGTTTCATCATTTTGGACTAAGATGCCACCTAGTTCATCTTAGTCCTCCTTGAGTCATTTTTGGGATTTAATTACAAATTGTGGCGAGATTTAACGTCCTTCATTTAATGAATTCATATGTCAGCTTGGTGTGATACAATTTCAGGATATTAAGCATAGATAAGTATAAATAGAAGGTTCATTCATTCATTTTCATCCTAAGCATTCAAGTATTCATTCCCAAGGAAAATTTATGAGATCAAGTGCATTCAAGAGCATATCATCAGGCATTTTGAGCCATCGTCAAGATTCAAGCATCATGTCAAAGGCTATTATTGTATCATGTGTGTTGTTGTGCTAACATTTGTGATGTAGGGTTTTGATTCAAGCAAGCAAGCAATTCAAGATCTATCAAGAATTTAAAGAACCATATCCATTGCAACCATTTAAAAAAAGTTTGTAGACTTTACAAGGGTTTGGTGAGTTGTAGCATTGCATGTTTTTCATTCACCATTTCCTTCATTATCTCTATTTAATTTCAATATTTAATTACCAACAAGGGGTTTGACCAAGGCAAACCCCCATTCACTAACAATCAACAAGTTTTTCCTATCTTGCATATTTGTGTTTGCAGATCTAGGTTGAAAACTTGAAGATCACTTGGAATGCAAAGTTTTCAAAGTTGCAAAGTTTCAAAGTTGCATTGCAAAGTTTTCATCTTCACAAAAACTCACCTACAGGTTAGATCTAGTTGTTTCAAAACTTGAGATCGGAAAGGAAGCAAGTATAGATCTGGGAGCTCATGACCACATTCATAATTTTCATAAATTCATAGTGGGACTAATATGCCATCTTGGGCATCTTAGTCCTCCCAAGCATATATTTTAGAGATTCCTTCAAATCTGGTTTTGACATCCTAAGATTCTGTGTTTTCCCTAAAAAATAGCAATGGGACTAATATGCCATCTTGGGCATCTTATTCCTCCAAGGAATATTTTGATAACTTCTCTATATTTCCATAATCCTTATTGCATCTCCAAACGTATAGGTACACATACCCTAACTTGGTGTTGCTTATTTTTTGTATTTGTGTCGCTCATTTAGCTCATTTTAGGTTGTTTGCATATCACATTATCTTTTCCAACATTGTCTTTTCTAATCATTTGCTTGGTGATGAACCCCTTAAAGCTGAAAATAACCCCCTACTAATTCCTCCTAATTGTGAATTAGCTCACCTTGTGAGGTTGATAGTCAATCCAATTAGGGTTCTTAGGACATAATTGAATGACCTAGATATAATAGGAAAGGCACTCCCCTTTTCCCATTTTATCTATGGTTCAGATTGTAACCTAACCATAATTTTATTTGTAACCCTAACTGTAAACCTAAACATACCTCTATCCTAATCCTATCTCTAATCCTAACCTTAAACTTAATTGTATCGCTAAGCTCGACCCTTACCCTAACCCTAATCTTAATGCTAACCAATGCAAGAGCATCCAAGTGAACATGCAATCAACATCACCAAAAAAATATTATTTCGAGAGATTGGTAAGGTCTCATGTAAAACCTTGTTGTAGGAAAAATTTAGAATCCATTCTAGATTCAATGATGAACATTTTCAATTCAAATTGTTAATGGTTATGAAGAACTAAGCGTTTCTCAACTTCGGCTAGTAAATTTTCACAAACTGTGAACTTTGAGATGGAGTGGCTTGGTGGGAAGTTAGATAATGTTGATATGCTTTCCTTTATGAATTTTTTGAAGAATTCGAGCTCCTGGTAAGAAACTGCATCAAAACTCAGCTTTGTTCCATACATCCATTTAATTGGTGGCAGATGATGTTATTCGTCTACGTTGGCTTTGATAGTGTTCTTAAGGTTATTTGCAATACTATTTTGACTCACTCCGATTTGAAATGCTAGGGAATTTGTTATGCATTATCGTGTTTGTTTCACTATTGTTGGGAAAAAATATTGATGATAATGGCTTTATGAAAAAAAATGGAAAATAAAATAAAGATTTCAAGATTTAGAAAAAATATATAGAGGAAAATAAATGGATGGGCATCAAAATTTGAAAGGAAAAGAAGAATATGAATAAAAAATCAAAGTCGATTAAATAAGAGAAAAATTCTATGAAAGGAGGAGGGAGGTGCAACTGAAGAAAATAAAGGGTTGCATAGGAGTGCATACACAAAAACCCCTTCCCTCTTGCTTGTGCTAAGGAATTAAAAATTTAATAATTTTAAGTGACATTATAAGGGGTGTCGTAGGAAAATTTGTGACCAAGTGATTAAATTTGCATTCAAAAACAGATTAGACATTATAGTTTGGAAACGTACGATGAAAAGGAGGATATCTCATGTGGGAAGAGGCATGGAAGGGAAGAAGTGGTTTATAATAGGAGTGGGCTTATGAGATACGTAGCATATGGATTTGAATATCTTATGTGCTAAGTAGGATATGGGGCAATGATTGAAACATGAGTGGAGGTTTGGAGAACAGAGTGGACATGTGACCAATAGGAGAATGAAGCATATGAGCAAAGCATTGAGAACTTGACCGGTTGCAGAGAAAAACAAGCATGAAAAAAATACAAATTGGAATATTGGAGTGATTGTGTAAGGAATATGGAAGGTTAGCATGAAGGAGTTATGAAAGATTGGATAGAATAGAGGTTGTAGGAAGAAGAATCCAGAGCAACTTTGGAGTGTTCTGAAAAATTGTAAATGTATGTTTTCATGAAAGAAAAATGAATAAAGATATTTGATTTTTAAATTTAAATGTAATGTGGTGAGATCTTAATTGATTTAAATTGACACATGTAATTGTTTATTTTAGAGTTTATCATCCATGAATTCTTTTCTAAACTATATTTTGTAGTTTGGGTGAGATATGGGATGAGTTTTGTTTCCTATCTTCATCAAATGGTATTAGAGCCATAGGTTTTGAGCATGTGGATAGAGAACCGACTATGATGTAGTCTGCACCAAGGCATGTAGGAGGAGAGGAAAGTGAGAAGAGGTTTTGAGTGCATAAGAAGATCGTTGAATGTGAGGCAGCTTATGACAGAACCTATGGATAGAGGAAGCACGATTGAAGAGTTCAAAATTATCATTGCAAGTGTGTGAATTCCTGAGTGATTGAGAGTTGGAAAGCACAAGGAATTTGTTGTGGAAGTGGCAGATTGCAACAGACGAAGTGGGTTTCATATGTAAATTCAAATCATATTTCAAGTTATATAGTGTGAAGAGGTTGTAAGGATTGAGTTGTAGTGAAGACATGCCATGAGGAAGGCATGGAGAGAAGAAGATGAATTATTTGGTGGAGGAGGTTTGGCTATCAGCGATGGAGTTTGTTGTATATTGTTTGAAATATTGAAGTTTAATTCTATCACCCAACTCCACCTATGTGAACCCATGCTCACAAATTTATTACCCTGTGTGTTTGATGTAGGACCATTTGGGTGAACGCCCAATCAGCATCACCAAAAAATATTTTTTTAGAAGATTGGTAAGGTTTCACGGAAAACCTTTTTAGAGGTAGAATTTAGTCTCCATTCTAGATTTAATGGTAGATGTTTCAAAGTCAAATTATTAATTTTTATGAAGAACTAGGAATTTCCCAACTTCGGTTGGTGACTTGACGAAGTTTTAAATTTTCAAAAACTATGAAATTTAAGATAGATTGGCTTGGTGGGAACTTTGATAATGTTGATACACTCACCTCTGCAAATTTTTGGAAGAATTCGAGCTCCTAGTAAGAAACTACATCAAAACTCGGTTTTGTTCCATACATCCATTTTATTGGTGACAAATGATGTTATTCATCTATGTTGACACTAGCAATGTTTTTAAGGTTCTTTATAATATTATTTTGACTCAATCCAATTTTAAAAGCTATGGAATTTGTCATGCTTTTTTGTATTTTCTCACTATCACCGAAAAATATTATTGATGATAAGGGCTTTATGGAAAACATGAAAAAATAAAATAAAGAGTTCACGATTAGAAAAAATATATAGAGAAAATAAATGGAGGGGCATTAGAATTTCAATGGAAAAGAAGAATATGAATAAAAAACTAGAGTCAATTAAATAAGAAAAAAATTCATGAATGGAGGGAGGTGCGACTGAAGCTGATAGAGGGTTGCATAAGAGTGCATGCATAGAAACACCTTCCCTCTTGCTCACACCAAGGAATTGAAAAATTATTAATTTAAAGTGACATTATAAGGGGTAGCATAGGAAAATTTGCAACCAAGTAATTAACTTTGCATTTAAAACATATCAGACATTATGGTTTGGAAACCTTTGATGAAGGGGAGGAGAGCTCGCATGGGAAGAGGTGTAGAAGGGAAGAAAAGGTTTATAATAGGAGTGGGATTATGGGATATGAAGCATATGAATTTGAATATATTGTGCGTTGAGTAGGATATGGGGCAGTGGTTGAATCATGAGTAGAGGTTTGGAGAACAGAGTGGACATGTGACCAACAGTCGAATGAAGCATTTGAATAAAGCATTAAAAACTTGATTGGTTGTGAAAAATAAAAAGCCATGAATAAAGTGAAAATTGGAATATTGGAGTGATTGTGTGAGGAATATGGAATGTCGGCATGAAGGATTGATGAAGGATTGGATAAAGAAAAGTTTGTAGGAAGAGGAATCTAGAGCAGCTTTAGAGTTATCTAAAACATTAGAAATGTAAGTTTTCATGAAAGCAGAATGAATAAAGATATTTTATTTTTAATTTTTAATGTAATGTGGTGTAATCTTAATCAGTTTAAATTGACACATGTAACTGTCAATTTTAGATTTTATCATCTATGAAGTATTTTTTAATCCATATTTTACAATTTGGGTGAGAGATGGGATGAGTTTTGTTTCATGTCTTCATCACTAACCCCAACCCTAATACTAATTATATCTCCAACCCTAGCCTAGATCTTAACACTAACACTAACCCCACCCTAATCCTAATTTTATCTCTAACCCTTTAACCCTAACCCTAATACTAATTTTAAACCCAATCCTAATCCTAATTCTATCTCTAACCCTAACCCTAACCCTATCCTTAATATTAACCCTACCCTCATCCTAACCCTAACCTTAATAGTAATTCTATCTTTAATCCTAACCCTAATATTAACCCTAATCATAATCCTAATCTTAACCCTAACCCTACTCCAAATCCTAATCCTAACTGTAACCCCTAATTCTCTATATAACCCTAACCCTAACCCTAACCCTACACCTGATCCTAATTCTATCTCTAATCCTAACCATAATCCTAATCCTAATGCTAATCCTGATTAATTTATGTGTTCCATGTTATGCCGCAAATGATACTAGGATATATATATATTTAATTTAATATACATAAAATACGTCAAGAGATATCCTTCTCGAGGCACCTATTGCAATTTTATGTGAGAAATTGATTAAACAAATAGACACCTCAACAAGGATATCTCTTAGCCTATTTTATATATATTAAATTAAATATATATATGCTAGTTTTAAAACACAATATCATAGACTAATATTATTGTCACAATCATCCTTATTATATTAGGTTCACAATTGTGATAAGAAAGAACATATATAATCTCCTTTGAGAGGTCTCAAAATATAATATTTACTCAAATAATTTGTTTTAATGATATTATAGACCAAATCATCAAATAAAATATTCACAATAAAATTCGTCAAAGATTGCACATAGTTGACAAATATGAGAGTCAAAACCTAAGTCAAAATTATCATGCATATTATAGTGAGCCACTTTAAAGATAAACTCAAAAAAGGTAATTGTAACACAACGATATCATTAAATATAGAGTTGTATTAGATCAATGTAACATAGTCATCTCATAATCTAGATATTTTTTTTCCAAAAATGATCTTTGGTCATTAGTTTATAATTGGTAATTATTAAATTCATATACAGATAGAGTAGTATGAATTCAAAATTAAAATTATTTCACCATGTTTCAAAATAATTAATAATACTAGTATTTTTTATAGGGACAAAATACTAAAGATCATCAAAACAAGTCACTCAATATTATTATATTTAAGACAATAATATCATGAGAATAACATAGGAATGGCATTCTACCTTAAGGATGTCACAATCATTAAAAAAATGGTACAAATCACTTTTCATACATAGTATCTTCACAATGATAAACATCTTCCTTAAAATGGGCATCTCATATGAGGAAACCAAGGATACAAACTTCATATTCCTTCACTAAAGATCTATCCAAAAATTGAGTACAATAAAATTAACCATTTTCATCAGTTAACACAAATCCACACTATAGATCTAACCTCTGTAGTCCAATAACTTGGTAATAATAATAAAAATATTAACCCACATACACATAATATCACATGGATTCCCTAAGACCATAACTAAGTTTAGCCAAAACATCACTCAAAGATTAATACCACAAAGGAAAAATATAATAATATTTCTCAAGAAGAAAAAATAAGTACCCTCATTAACCATGAACCTTGTACCTAAGTGCTTTTAAACCATCATAAGCACTTTTAAACCATCATAAATCGTTTATAGAGTTCAACAACCTATAACTTACCCAAAAGGAAAAATATTTTCATTTTCAAAATGAAGAAGATAAGGGTTCAAAACATACCATATGGTGAGAAAAATAATAAAAAATTGTATCCACTTAGATAATGCAAAACTATATGGAAAACCAATCCACATTCCTAGCTTCCAATAGGAATTTATCACATATATGAAGAGTAATGATAATATTTATTCCTTTCCCATCATAGTAGTAATACAAGGAAAGAATTGCTAATTCCTCTCAATTTCAAATGAAAATCTCCCCTAAATTTTTCATTTAGATCCATCCTAGACATGACCAAGTGACTCCTAAAATAGATAGGACTTCACTACACAATTCAACATGCCAATGATGAATAGAATGAAACTCAAAAATCAAATCCAACATCCCTTAACTTGCCCAACTAACTCACCAAGTTCCACATAAGCCCATGTGTAAAAGAAATTTCTTAGGTGGTAATGTTAATACCATCACCTAGAATAGAGTTGGTACTGCATTCAATGCACAATTAAGCATTTCACAACCAACAAAATCCTAATATTTCCTACAAAGAAATAGAAATAAAAAGGTTTTGAAAGGGTAAAGTTAGTAATTTCTCAAGTCTAGATATTTGTACAAATAATCAATTTAACATTATAATCCAAAGAGTAATTATACCATATGTCAAAAATAAAAACCAAAAAGGATATTTAAAATATATCAAAAATAATTTAAATCATAACTGAAAACATCAAACCCCAAACTCACTTAAAATTTATAAAATAAAAAATAAAAGACAAATAATAAAAACATAGTACAATTTAACCAATTCTTCAATCAAAGAGCCTCATAAGTTCACCTAAAAAATAAAAATATAATTTCAAATATTTTTCTACATGAAAAGATGAATTCTAATTAGTAGTATACATCTAAGTAAAGAAAAACAAGGTTAAGATGCGCATGAAAAAAATCCATCAATATTCAAATAATAGTAATCAATAAAATTTTATCAAGTAATCAAATTCACTCTCCATTTTTCCTAATCACATAGTTAAAATAAAGTGTTTCAATAGGGTTATGATTTAAAATATTAATTGAATGGTTACACTAGTGAGATACTACATAATAAATTGATATTTTGACTTATCCTTCACTGACTAGATTTATGGAACCTAGATTTACAATGTAATGGTAAATTTAATATATTAATTCATATAAGGTCCTTCAAAATGACATGCTAAAATTACTTTTGTGAATAAAAATTATACATTAGGCTATTTCCACAAAGATCAAGCAATTATGGACTTGGTTCTAATATTTACCTCATGCCTCTATTTCTTCTTTTAGTGATTTAGAAAGTGATTTTATTAAACATTTTTAATAAAATATTGAGTCTCAAGTAATAATTGATCAATTAGGATAATGTAAACAATGAGAATACAAGATAATAAATGAGTATATTCTTTGATTATAAATTATAGTTGCTAAGATAAGTTTTAAAATTCAAGGATAGGTGTTATGTAATATTTATCATTAATTCTAAGTTATGTGTTATTATACACATTTTTGGACTTTTGTTGTTAAAAAATAATATTTTACACCAAAACATCTCTATAACTCTTCCTCATTTCCATGATTTTTAACAACTCAAATGGAATGAGATATTTTTTAGATTAGACAATCTACAAATGTCATATTGAAACAACGCTTGCAACAACTCATGAATTTATCTTTGGTTAAGCCAATAGATACATATAGGGTTGTCCCACTAGTCTAGAACATATCACTAGTGGTAGTACATCACACTTAAACATAAATTTAAGATATTATGAAAATGTGACACATGTTGATATTCATGGTCATGCAAATACATCTTTATCACCTCTACATGATGATTCTAATCAAGTGAAAATGGATAAGGATCCATCTAATATTTTTGTTTATAGGAAAAGCGGGTTTTGAAGGGAACCCCAAAACCATTTACAAAAAATCATACTAAATTTAAAGATAATCAAGATAGACAAAGAAGCCACCCATCAACCAAAAAACAGTGAACAATCTGATAGGCCAAAACTGGGGTAAAGAATAAGAAAGATTTCAGCTTGGTCTAAGAGTGTCAACTGGGGATCGTAGCTTGCGAGAGTTGTTGCAGCAGTATACTTAAGGGAGGAAAGCAGTGAATTAAGGGAGAATGAATGTAGCTAAAACACGCGTGAATTTCCTAAGTAAAAATCTGATTTAATTCCTGTTTGTCTTCCTATCATAATTGTGCTCGGAACTGTCACTTCCTGCAACATGAGCTATTACAACAACAATTTATTAATAAAAAGATAAACATACCTACTAAAATTGAATCTCAATAATATATTAAAAATGAAACTTAAAATATGATGTCGTTTATCATACCAAACTATAATATAGATGTTGGAATTTAAATCACACAACTACTACAATTCTAAAGTTGTTGAAAATAAATCGAATGAAAATAAATAACACACAAAAATATTAACAGTAAAAATAAATAAATGTCACCATGCTTCACCAAGGAGTGGGCCCTTGCTCCGTGGTTTGCAGGTGACATGGGATGAGATCCTCTTTACGCTGATGTCTTCATCATGTGAAATATTATTTTATTCATCAACAATTTAATACAAAGTCTTTGCTGCAAAATTCTATATGCCTCCTTCTAAAATGCTAATTCACCCTCTTTATAGCTTATTACATTTCCTTATAAGGCGTGAAACAAATTACAAGTTGTTTCACTCTTCCTCTTATTTCTACGTGTAAATTTTTTGCATTATTTTTCTAATATTATGCATATGCTTTTCTACACCACCAATCATATTTTTGTGTCAACCTATTTTGTTGCATTTCCTCCTATTCTTTTGTCACTTTTATGGAACTATTTTCTCCTATTCTCTTGTCCTCTTTTATGCACTATTTATGGCTTGTGGGTTGGAATAAAACCAGCCATAAAAATAGGAATTTGTTGTGCCATAAAAATAGGATTTTGTTGTGCCACCAAAATAGGATTTAGTTGTGCCATAAAAATAGGATTTTGTTGTGCCACCAAAATAGCCATTTTCTTTTCCTTCGTCCATCATAATGTTATTAGTTACAACATAAAATAATATATGTTATTTCATGCTATAAGAGTAGCACAATAAATAGTTATTAAAATAAAATTAATTGCTGAAATTATTTGTTGTTGTTCAGGTTCCTGTCAAGAACGTGACAAGAAGTTTGTATGTTGATGGCAGGAAATCTACATGCTGCAAGATATATTTTCCAAGGCTTAAAATCATAATGCTTATTAGTAAACACAATCCATAATTAATTTCCATATTTTATCCAAAAACTATATTAAATACCACTTATATATATTTAATCATATGCAACGTAAAATGGTAAAATAGTAAGATATGGAATGAAAATGGAACGTGGGAATGGGTATGAAGGTGTAGGAAATAGGCTGAAATATAACATAAAATGGAACATGATTGGCTCTCATCACAATCAACAAAAAAGAAGGATAGAACCAGCAAGCAGTTATAGATTTTTCAAAATATTAGCAACTTCCAAATCATTGGCTATAATTTTCTCATGCATCTCCATGACCTCTTCAACCTCCTTCAGAAGAATCCCCATGTTCTTCTTGGTTTTATTGTGTGTACAAGTGCAAGGGCCCTTCTCACTATCACCTCCTTTTGGAGATTTTGGAGGATCCACCGGATCAAAAGAAGCATCTTTCACACCAAAAGAATTTCCTTTCCAAATCCTAGCTTTCTCATTGAGAAATTGGAGACCCTCAACTTTATTATGGAGAGAAGATTTACTAACTTTAACCACCTTTTCCAGGTTCTCATAAGCTCTAGCCATCTTATCCTCCAAGACCAAGATTCTAAAATCAAAATCTCTTTTTAGCTTCAGCATTTCATCTATCACAATCTTCATAACATCAAAAAAATAATTCACTTGATCCTAAATAGAAGACCCTTGGGGTTTAGGAGTAACCCCGATATTATTAACCAAAGATAGAACCTTCACATTGGATAGGTTTAGTTTATTAAATATCCACTTGAAAATTCTAAAAAAAATAAGAGATTCATATCTCTCCATCCCTAAAACATTAGATAATTCCTCCCTATTGCAATTAAAGGTATCCATATCATCAACCAGATCCCCAAGATCAAACTCGATTAACATGCACATCCTACAACACATCCTTACCTTTATTACCACCATCGGGAACCTTGATTCTACACAAATCCCTCTCCACCTCTACAACCTCATGAGTTCCCAACTCCTTAACCTTCTCAGTACCATCCTTACCAGACCTGTGGGTGTCAATATTGGGAGTTTCATCAGGTTCAACACTAACGATCTCCTTTTGAGGCAGGCATATCATGTTCTTGAAATGTACCTTTCCTTTCACCTTTTTCACATTACTTTCTTTCAAAAAACTCATTTTCCTCTTCTGGTCTGAGATAGGGGACTCCACCTCCTCATTCAAATCAACATCCTCCACCACCTTCTTACCAAAGGAATCACCTTTCCCCTTCATCTTCTTCAAATTAGGGGCCAAAATTTTTCATGATTTGACCTTCTGGGTTTTAGTGAAGCCTTCAAGAACCTCTACTTCCTCCACCTCCTCGATGCCAGTCATATATTCATCTAAATTAGAGGGCTTAGAATATTTGGTATTCTTTTTACACTTTGCAAAAAACTCCTCAAGAGGGTCCAAGAGGACCTCCATAAAGGCTTCTGACCTAGCTTCATACTCTTCACAATCATAGTCATTATCAGATCCAATACCATTCCCAGAATTAGACTGCATAGGGCGAGCTTTAGAAATTTTCTTAGGTTCCTCAGGAATTGAGTAGAACTTGGCATAATCCATAATGAGAATTAAGCCCTCATGGAGAATAGGGTTCTTAGAATTTATTTTGAAATCTTTAATACCATTCTCAAGGGAAGATAGCACATAATAGGGGAAAGAAACCCTCTTCATCTGCCTAAAATGATTAAACAAAATAAAATGATAACCAACAAGAATAGAGAAGCGGTCATCTAGAGTAATATACCTCATAATTTCAAATGCCACATCATCTCAAATAGCTTTGATAGAGGAATGAGCAAAGCCGCCACACTTCTCCTTCTCTAGTCGATCCCTTTCGTTACCCTTAAAAAAGATAGACATGGTAGCATTAAACTCTTTTTTCTCTTTGTAAACCTTTTTTCCCTCAGTCACCATACTAGTAATTTGACCAATGAATTCTTCAGTAATATTAAATTCCATGTCGAACACCCTCAGGACCCTATTTTTCCATCCTTTGACAAAAGCCTACAAAACCACCAGTCAAATCCATGAATTATCTCAATGTAGGGGGTGATACCCCCTACCTCCATCATCTCCCAAATATTCTTGTTTTTTTTAGAAGATTCATAGGAAATAGGATCATCACAATTCCTCTCATCACCCATCACGACCGCAGAGCGAAGCCACAATAACTTCAACTATTTGCAGAGGATGCAAAATAGAAGAATCCTCGAGAAGGAATAGGCATTATAAACACCCACAATCCGAGTGTAAGTCTTGAAATGACTAGAGGTAATTATATTCCTTAAATGCACAACTTTACAGACCTTTGTCAAATCATTAAAATGCAAGTGATTTCCCCCTAAGAAATCACACTTCGATTTGAAAATTTGCATGAGAATCATCATGTGATTTAAAATAATCATGAAGGGAACCCCTTATCTAGACAACTTCCAAATCATGATTAACTATAGACTGAATGTCGATGGTGAGAGGGTCATTCCTGTCCCAAAATTTATACTCATGAACCCGATAATTGGAAAACTTATCTGCAAGGTAATTATCCTCACGATAAATGTGAGATATTAAGCATTGTTCAAAGGAATTCAAAATGGCCAAGGCATCAATAATAATAGGTTCAATAGACCAAGAGGGAGGGGTAGTATTTTTAAGGTAATTTATAACATTTAAGGAATCACCCTCTATCCACACCATGTTGAAGCCTTTAGACTAAGCCATCTTCAGACCATGGTAGGCAGTTGATGCTTGTGCAAAGTGTTTTATCTAAGTTCTGAAAGGGAGTGCCAACAAAAAAAAAACCTACCATTAGATTCATGCAACACTCTCCCACAACCAGCAACTCCTAGATTACCTTTTGAAGCTCCATCAAAATTAACTTTCACCCAACCAATTGGAGGAGCTTTCCAAACAGTATCCTTTCTAGAAGCCTTGCCTTTCCTCAAAGGAAGAGAAATATCACAAGAGAGGTTCCAATTCTGGGAGACAAGAGAATCACAAGGAGCCACAACAATTTTTGGACCATTTTGAAAGGACGCCTCAAAAATAAAATTTTCTTTGATAACAGCACAAATCTTATAAGAAAGCCTAATTGGGGGAAGGGAAGCATCCCTAAAAATTATGTTATTTCTTTCCAACCAAATTGCCCACATCACATGAGGGAGATTAAGAGAACAAAGGAAGTCCAGAGCAGGATTGGAGGATGAGCTCGACCATTGACAGCATAGATCCCCAATAGAAGATGGGAAGACACAACACAAGTTCTAGAGAGAGAGAACATGGGACCAAATATCCCTCACATACTTGCAACCAACCAAAAGATGGGAAACATACTCCACAACCTCTTCACAAAGAAAAAATATGTTAGGCATCATAAAACCACTTTTCAAAAGGTTATCAATAGTAAGGAATTTTTTTTAGAAAAATAAACAAAAAGCATATTCACTTTAGAAATCAGCTTGGGGAACCAAAGAAACACCCAAAAAGGGACAGGGCCTATAAAAGAAAATTGGTTAGAGAAAGCCGACGAATCAGAAAATTTGTCACTTAAAGAAAACTACCACACCACCTTATCCATTGGGGAAAAGTAAGGAATATTAACATAAGATAAATCTTTTTAGAGAGCCTCCACCCCAGGATTAATCACATGAAGCCTTTTCTAGGAACCATCATTAATGTAATTAGCAACAAATCTACCAAAAGAACCTATACAAAATTCCCTAAAGGGGAAATCCCATGGCTCATCTTTGAGAGGGCCATTACCAATCCACCAATTCTCCTAGAGGAGAATCCTCCTACCATTCCCCAATTGCCACCATAACCCCTTCGAGATAATAATTCTAGATTTAATCATAAAATTCCATAGGGAAGAACCAAAAGGGGGTATAACCACTAGCAAGAAGATCTTAGATATGATCCACCCCACTAAGGTATTTACTAGAGAAAACATGAGCCCATTCACTATTTCCAAATATAAGGTTCCAAGGTTGTTTAGCTAATAATTTTCAAGGTTAAATTCTCTGATTTTATGAATACCCAAACCACCAACCTTCTTAGGCCTGCAAACATCATCCCAAGAAACCAAATGCATCCTTTTCTCCTCTTCAACACCTGACCAAAGGAAAAATTTATGAATACTTCCAATCTTCTCAAAAAACTTTTGAGTCATTTGGAAGAGACTCAAAGCATAAACTAGGAGATTTAAGAAGGTAGACTTAATCAATTAAACTTTCCCAGCTTGGCTTAATAAATCACCTTTCCACCCAGCCAACTTAGAATTAAACTTATCAACCAAACCATGCCAGAAAGAATCAAGAACAACATTAGAGCACAACGAAAGGCCCGAGTAAGAAGATGATAATTCCCTAATCTAGCACTACAAAATCCTTGCAATTCTATGCTACCTGTGCTAAGGAGTGTTGAGAAAAAACATAATACTTTTGGAAAGTGATTTTCTACCCCCAAGCCACTTCATATTTTTGTAGAATAAGTCTAATATTTTTTGCCTCTTTGATGGAATACTCACCAAGGATGAGATTTTCATCTACAAATTTTTGGTGGGAGCAGATATGATTGATTGAAGGAGAAAGACCCACTAATAAACCAGAATTAATCAACCTCTGAATTAATCTCCCAAGAGATTCCACCATAATGATAAAGAGGAAGGGAGAAATGGGATCTCCCTATCTCAAACCCCTCGAGCAAGGAAAGAAAGGGGAGGAGGAGCCATTGACTAAAACATAAAAAATTCATAGTAGAAATTAAGTACCTAACCAACAACACCAACTTATCCCCAAGGAATATTCTCTCACTCGATTGGTTGGTGATAGAGAGAATAGGAATAAGAAAGAAACCAATCAGGTGAGAGAAGAGCCTGATCAAGC
The DNA here is from genome assembly GCA_007115665.2 of Sequoiadendron giganteum. NCBI lineage: Eukaryota > Viridiplantae > Streptophyta > Pinopsida > Cupressales > Cupressaceae > Sequoiadendron > Sequoiadendron giganteum. The sequence goes on along the minus strand of CM021101.1, from coordinate 386,571,026 downwards.
TTAACCTGAATCAGATCCTCGTAAACTCTTCGATTCGTCCAAGTATAAGAAGCTCCTTGGAGATCCAAATCCAACGGGGCATTATCATTGATAAGATTCATAAGATCAAACCTACTAATATCTCCACTCTCGTATCCCCCCTTCTTTTCAAAATCATTTAAGGGGGTATTTAAATCCCCCATAATCAACTAGTTATTAAAAGGAAGTCAAGATTTAAAAGATCTTAAAATTTCCCAAAATTTCTTCCTAGCACCCTTACTATTAGGAGCATATATATTAGAGAGGGTCAAGGAAAAATTATCCTGAACATTCTTGAAAGAAGTAGCCACATGATTAAAATATTCAAAAAGAGCCAAACCCTAAATCACCTTGGGATTCCAAAAGGTGACAATATCACTAAACGCCCCAATTATCGCGGAACAATGCATCCCATAATCTTTGAAGAGCCTGTTCTTAATTTCACTCGAATTGTCCATCCCCATTTTAGTTTATTGAATCAAAATTATATCAGGTCTATGATCCTTTACTAGGTTGGAAAGGAGATCATGTTTTTGAGGGTGATTTAACCCTCTCAAGTTCCAAGATATAATCTTCATGAGAACTTAAGAGGGGTGCTCCTATAGCACATCTCAATTAAATTCCTTTGAGTACAATCAGTTATATCCATTTTTCCCTCCTTATCCCAAGTAACCTGAGATGGAGGGTGACTTTTACCTCTCGGCTTTGAACCACAGTCAAATCTTTGTTTATTTCTTGTAGACACTCTAGGGGGAATGTTTCTTTCCATTTCTACCTTTCACCGTTGTGAAAGGAGGATTGGAAAAGTCACCACCAACCCCTTAAGAGGGTTTTCTATTCAAACATCCTTCAAAATATTCCACCACAAAGGTAGAAACATTAGCAATAGGGGGCGACCTCAAACCCTTAATCTCCTAGTATATTGGGGAAGTAGCCTTACATACCACAATTGAGTTCAAATATCCCAACTCCCTTGAAGGAGAGGGAAAATCATCTACCACCAAACCATTTCGCAACTCCTCAATTCCCTTAGGAACTAGAAGAGCCAAATCATTAGAATCCTTTTTTTGAGCTTCATTAAACTTGGGAATAATGCTCGGCTCACTTTTAACTTGGCCTAACTCAAGGGCCATAGTATGCTTCTCTAGGGAGATATCTGTAGACTCATCTTCCTTGATAACAGAATCCAAATTTCCCCCTGAAGCCTTAATAGAACCCTCTGAGGCATCAAACCACTCATTTTCCCTCCATTGCTTAACTAGAGTTTTTTGAACCTTTGACAGACATTTCTTTTCCCAATGCTCAACTTTCTTGCAGTGAAAAGAGGAAAATGGAATAGACTCAAATTCCACCATTTTCTCTCAAACACCGAGTTTAGAGTTAATCTTCACAATCGAAGGAAGGTCCACTGACTGATCAACATTCACACAAAAATGAGCATGCACCAGGTGCTTTCTTGAAGCAATCATTTGATCAATAGATAGTAAATTTCCAAAGGTGCTAGCTATCCCTTTAAAAAATTCTTCGTCTCAAAATTCAAGTGGAAGGCCTAGAAGCCTCACCCAAACTGGGGCCACCTAAAAAGAGAATGTACTTGGACTAAACCCAAGCTCCCACCTTTTCAACACTAGAGAATATTTTCCAATAAACCAACATCCGCCCATAAGAGCTAGAATAAGATCATCCTCACAGTTGAAAGGAAGAACTCCTTAGCCATCATAGCTACATCCACCTAACCCTTAGGATGCCAACAGTTCAAGGATAACTTACGAACTAGTTCAATATGAGGATGAGGTCCCAAAAATTTACCCAACAATGTCATATCCATGTTTGAGATACCCTTCTCAACAATGCAATCAAGGACTAAAATAGAGAATTCACCAATAGAAGCATTTGAATGAAAACCCATAGGATGCAAAGAAATTTTACCTTTGGGTTTCATGCCAAACAAGTTTGACCACTTGAGAGTAGTTTTCAAGGACAAAATGCTCCTCGTCTTGTCATTGGCAGGAGGCTAAAGTGCAGAACAAGAGGCTTTGAACCCACGTCCATATCAGCACCAAACTAACTGCATCTAGTCTTTTCAGCAACACAAATCTCCAACTCAAAAGAGGATGAGGAAAAGCACCAAAGAATAAGAACCTTAGGGTCCCCTTTCTCACCTAGGCATGCATTCTCCAAAAATAGGGACCCACGCTACTTACCATTAGCCAAGGAACTATTAGAGTTTCCAATAAACTCCAAAAAACAAAGATCACCTACAAAACCTGAATTAGCCTTCTACAAGGAGAAAAAATAAAGATGCAAGAGGAATTAGCAAAATATGTGCAAATAATATTATTGGGAATAATGAATTACATGAGATAACTTGCTTTTATAGAGCAAGATGAAAAACCCTAAAAGGAAAACCTAATTAGGAACTAAGTTAACTTACTAAAGTGTAATTAAATATTTAATTACACCACCAAGAACCATCTAACAACACCCTACCATCAACAAATTCACTGCCACTAATGCTAACCATTTCACCAGGGCTTCCCTCCTTCGCCAAATTTGAAAACTCCACACCACACCACTACCAACAGAAGAGAGCTTCATGTGAATAGGATTCATCTAATGTTAGTGATAATGAGTATATTATTTTTTATGAAGCTTATAATGATACACCTAACACACCATACATTGATGTTAAGAATTAAGCTCACATTATGAACATGAAATAAATATATCACAAGCAACTAAATTTGCCACAAAATCCAAGCTAATTATCTGAAATAATACCTAACCCTTGGCATGTTACATAGCACATTTTCATAGAGAAAATAATATTCTCACACATCATCATTATATGCAACATGATATTTTAATAAATAGTCCCATGAGAAGGAATTTATTTGACTAATATGCCCCTTGATCCTACTAATATAGACTCATACCCACCTAATTTTTCTAGCAATAAGGGTTGATCACTTCACAAGTTGGTGATCCCATAATAGTGTGTCCCAATTTTTTGCTGAAGCGGGAAATTGAAAATAATTTTTTTAACCAAATTTTCACCTTCTATCACCCATACAAACTAAACCACGAGGAATTTGAAGATGATGCAAATTAGTGATGTGTACAAATTCTATTTTTCTTTTTTAAAAACTATTTAATATTTTTTAAATTAAGTTTTAATAACTTATTTTTATAGTTAAAAATATTTTGTTTCAAGTGATGTTTATTTTGTTGGTGTAAAGGGGTGTTTTACCTATCTAGTTCATCACTAGGTCCTAATCACACTAGTTACTTAAGTTTACTTAGGGTACATATAGGATAGTTATTACTTTAAGTCTCAAGTAATAAGATTAAGACATGTCATATTCTTATGCAATCTTTTGTTCACCTTGGACTATATAACCAAGGGGTTCCCTTTGTAATCTCATTCAATTTATTGTAATCTATCATTTGCATCTTTTGATAGAATAGCATTATTATTTTATAATTGATCTCTCTTGTGCTTTCATAGAAGTTCTCAGATCTTAGGTGGCTACAATCTTTATCCAAATCTAGTATGGCATAGAGTCTTCTATACCAAATCTTACATAGTATTAGAGATTGTGGGAATTATTCGTGTTATTATTCATTGAGAGATCTAGGTTGCAAATCTTGGTAGATCTTGAAAATTTGAGTATGCTCTTCTCTTACATCGAATAATGATCTAGAGAATCAGAAAAATTTGATAAAAAAATCAAATTTGGGGGTTTCCTCTTTGTGGCTTTGTATTGCAATTTCATTTTGGATCTTTACATATTTGAGCTCATCATTGAGTTTAAAGGGTCCAATAAAGTCAATTTTCCCTTTTTGTTTCATCCAAATCAGACATCTGAGGCCCAATCTATAAAAGCTTGAAGTTGGGAGGTGGTTGCTAGATCCAAAAGGTAGGTATAATTTTGAATCATTTTTGGTCAAAACAAACCCTTCCATCATGTCCATAAGGCCCAAAAACGCTAAGATCAACTATCAATTCGTCAAAATCAAAAATGTTTTCTTGAATCCCTCAGTAAAATTTGGCCTCCTTCATTAGTCATTTGTATGAACATATAATCACTTTATAATTTCAAGTGTCATCATAAAAATAGGTGCAATATGGTGAAGAAAAATAATTATTATTAATTTTTTAATTTTAAATTAAAATTAAATAATCAACTCAAAGAATATATGGATCTAACAAGGTACAATTTGTACCCTCTACATATTATGCAAGTGCAGTACTCATGAGCCACCAGCAAGCACCATGTTGTGTGCATCATTACAGTCACACATTGATCCCACAAACCTATATGATAGGCCTACCATTGATGGTATTATAACTATTGTGAAAATTTACCACCTACTGAAACAAAGATTGCAATAGTGCAATGAAAATATTTTGGGGCCCAAAATATTCCATTTTCTTTTCTTGTGAATATTCCACAGATTCCACCTCCATCAAAAAAATTCGTTAGGGACCAAGCATATTCTATAAATTGGTTTGTTGACGCCATCATTCTAACTACTAACATTAGTAGATTGACCCCTATTTCCCCCCCCTTTCATTCATAGTTTGGTTGTTGAAGATCAACTTTAAAGGCTCATAACTTCGGCTCATGACCTTTTTGTGAGAATTTTCTATATGGGGTTAAATTTTGTGCTCTTTGTAGTGATGCAATCATTTTTTTTCCTATTTTCTCCATAGATTACATATTCTCACCAGTGTTGTTCAATTGTTCTCATTTTGGGAACTTTCGGGGCTAAATTCTCGCTCCTATAATAACATTTTCTAGTGTAAATTTTTTTAAAGTGTATAATTTTTCATTTAATTTGTAGTGGTTTGATCATATTCATCTCATTTTTTCAAAAAAAAAAATACTTTGAGTTTGTGGCCAAATTTGGCATTTGTAAGCACTAAGAACAAGTCCACTTTGTTTTTTTTGGAAAGTGGCATCTATAATCGCATTGATCATAAAGTTCCAAGATCATATATTTCTTGAAGATTCTCATGATTGAATGGATTTTTGGTGGGTAATCTTATTATTTTGTTGGATTGCATCTTTTGATTGGTATATTATGTGACTAAAGTTGAGGATTTTATCATGGGTATCAAAAGGTACCTTGATGAAATCAAGTTGGATAGATGGAAATATAAGTCTTGGTGAGATGGAATCCTAACACATTGTAGGTGTCTTAATATTTTTCCCTATCTTTGTGGACTATTTCCTAAACCTTTATCATGTATTGGAAGGGAGTTGTGGGATATAAATATTGAACATATCCTAGGAGTAATTGGTTGTAGTTATGATATTGACACACAAATGGCCACTGAAATTATTGAGATCCATCATGACATTATGTCCAAAATTTGGGATATATATTGAGACACAAATGAACCTCCATTCCCAAAGGATATTGCTATCGATTTTCCTATTCTGGAGTTGATGAGTTTCGACCAATTGATGATAAAATAACTACAGTTCTTGCTCAATGGGAACATTTTGGTTATCTTTATGGTAGAGAGACTTTCCCTCCTACATATAATTATATGGAAACTTTATGGCTTCTATTCCAAATTTATAAGGTTCATTTTCTTCATCTATGAGTCAATATCTTAGGATTGAGGATTCTATAAATCCAACATTGGCATAATCATTTGATGTGCATACTATGGCATCTAGTGTGGATAACATTGGGGGTGATAAGTGTAGTCAAATGATATGCACTAAGATCTCACCTCCTCCATCTACTATTTAAATTGATGAGACTTGTGTTGCTACATCCATAGCTTCTTGTGATATAGTGAAGTAGAAAATTCATAGTCTTTCAGACATGGCTAATTGGGATGATCACTTGATAGACATTGTAGGTTTTTTTGAGAGTCCTATCTTGGAAAATTAGAGGACACTATAGAGGATATCCATCTCATCTTTGATGTGACTTTGTATGGAGTTAAATCATCTTATTTAAATGTTGTGGAGGAGAATTTTGACCCTCTTTCCCATCATTTTTCATAGTTTTGCATTGGTTTGGAGGAATTTGATCAAAATTTTGAGGATTCATCTTTGTCTTTGTATTATGTTCTACATCCATCTAGAATTGCTAGATTTTGGATTGTTATTTTCAATAGTGTGTCCTAGAACACCTGAATTTCTTGTGGAAGCTTTCTACATCGACATTGGGACACTTGAGTATAATTTAGAGATAACACACATCATTCTTCATCTCTCATCTTCCTTTCAAGAATGGGAAGAAATATTGCATACATTATAGGTTTTGCTTCTTCCTAAGGGGACAATTTTTTTCAGACAAGATTGGATTATCTTCGGCATTTAGTGTTCAACATCTACCATCATTGCAATATATTCTACATTAAAGAAGGATACATAGTCTTTCTTCTTCTTCTCTCTAATGGGGGGACTTTTTCCTCACATGGGGTTTTTTCCTTCTCATTTTTTTAAGAGTATTTTGTATTTTCTCTCTCTTTTAGGGAGAATTTCTTCCCAATGGGTCTCCCTAACCAACTCAGGCTTCCAACAAACTTTTGAAACTATATTGTAGGTTGAGAGTAATGACAACACCAACAACATTGTGTTGACATCAATGACAACACCATAACTCAAAACGTCAACAATATTTATAGGCTTGGTTATCATTATGCTTCAATCTATTAATGTGCATTATATGTGCTATGATTAAATGTGGGTGTGATTATTAATGTTCAAGAAATAATTTTTATGGAAGATGTATAATGTTATTTATGCTTATGTTATTGGACCCCATTGGGTGATTATATTTTGATTTAGCTATATGCATTGAGCAAGTATTCTTGACATGCATTAAATGGTTCTAGGTATAGGGTTATTTCTCTACTTGGCTACACAAGTCTAATTTATTCCACAATGGTAGTTAATTTGAAGATGTCACATTGGGCCTCCCTATCTATTCCCTGATCATACTCGAATCAAGTATAGTATATGTCATGTTTGACCCTATATGAACCTAAATCCAAGTTAAGAGTTATTTTGAAATCCCTATGTGGTGAAATTTTAGTACATGCTTGATTTCAATAATTTCCTAAATTCATGTCTTTCCGCAAAGTATTTAATAAATTGCAAATTGCATTATTTAATCATATTTTAATCATTGAACCGAATTAAGTTAAATATTTAAATGATGGTTTAAATTACTTTTTTAATCATAGATGAAATATTAGGAATTTAAATGATTTATATAGTTATTATTAAAATATTTTATGCATTTTGGGAGAAATACAGGAAAATGAAAATATAGCTAAGTTAATTAATTTAGGAAAAAGATCGGGGTGGGAATGTGTATTTGTGCTTGATTTAATCGTATGGATTTAAATGACTTCAAAATATTGAATGTGTGTGTGTGTTTTACTTATATTTAGCATTTTTTTTTTTAAAATAAAGAAAATCAAAAATTAGAAAAAATGAAAAGCAATAAAAGGAAAAAGAGACTTAGCTTTTGATGTTATTTGTTTTGGAAGATTTTTGCTCTCAAAAAACCCTCTTCTTGCCCAAAATTTGAAAATGAAATTTGGAATGCAATTGTGAATGGATTTGAATGGGATTCGAAAAAAAAGGATAGGAATGGGAAGGGGAAATGTGCTTGCAAGTGGTCATGTGCATTTGTTTGGCGTGCTTGAGATATTATCCACTTAAAATTTGAACATGAACTAAATTAATTTGTTTATTTAATTTAATTTAGCCAATTTCTTTCAATAAAAAATGTTGGAATAGGATTGGGGGAGTGTAGACACCTCCCAATGCAATTCAATTTATAAATATGATGCTTAATTTATTTTTGAAATTTTCAAAAATGCGGGTTTATAATGTCCAATTTTTTGAGAAATACGGGGAAAGTAAAATTTATGTGAAAAGTGTATTATTGGGCATATTTAGAGCAAAAGGGTATGTTTAAATTTTTTGAATTTTAAAATTTATTTTGAAAATTTTATTGGAGGATTTGGGGATTTTTGGTTTTTGGCTTGTGAAAGTATGAAGAGAATTTATAAGTTTTTTCATGAAAAATGATGAATTTTAATGTTTTAACGAAAGTGTCCATGAATTATTGTAATAATCCTTGTGGAAAAATTTTAGAATATTTTGATGAAGTTGAATTTTGTGCATTGTTTTTCATTCCACATTTGTTGGAGGATGTGATAAGCTTAGGGTGTAGGTATTAGAGAGAGTTATGGGAATGTCTCCCAACATGAACCTAACCCAAAGTGGCACGTAGGTAATCATAGTGTGTGAATTTTTGGATTAATAATTGAAAACTTATGAAACATGGGTAATTAATTAACCAAGATAATGGATATCCCTTTCATGCCTTGGGTGCTCATACAGGCTAAGGATGATGGAGGAATACAAGCTACTCAAGGAATGTAAGACTTGTAATATCAATTACCTCATCTATATGATAAGATGATCGGTTTTGTGTTGAGCCCCACATGAGTGTCCACGATGATATTCTCTCTTGCTATCTAATATCTAACCCTAATGTAGTTGAGTAGTACCTAAAGGATGATGTAATCCCTTCCATGTATTTATGTTATTTTTCAGTGGTGAGTTTTCCCAATGAGGATCCTAGGTATTATTCCCTTGGTGAGTTTTCCCAAGGGTGATTTCTTGTATTACATTGGTGAATTAGACCAATGTAGATTGTGATGTGGAATTGGTTAGTTTTCCCAATGGCGTCTTATATTTTATCCTATTTTGATCTATATTGTGTTTGGATGATTATTTTATATGTTGTGTATGTATAATATTTTTATCATGTATGGCATGTGTGTAAGCTCTCTCCCCATGTGTTTGGTGTGAGTGTTATTTTTTTAGCCCATGTGACTATCTCCTAGTACAGTGAGAGTGGATCCTTTCAATTCCATGAGATCAGGTGGTGTGGTAACCACCATTGGGGATCAAATGTTTGAGGATTGAACTTTAGTTTGGTACCAAGTTGTAATAATTTTACCTAATGCTATTAATTGCTTCATTCAATGTATTTTTTTGTATTTGAACCTCTCATTAAGAAGGATGGTAATATTTATATATGTTAGTGTTTGAGCCCTAATTATGTGTCTTGGTATTGGTGTCAAGCATGATCATACTTATATTATGTTTTACTTATGACATGGAAATTTATAATGAAAATAGGAACATTTATTTTGGGTTTAAAATAAACATTAGTGTGTTCTAGTGAGTTTGGGTGGCCTAGTGTTGCATCTAGGTGTCTTGGTTTACTCTAGAGCCTCCAAACTCACTCAAAAAGTTCCTAACTCTGTTTAGGAAGCCTTGTCAATAGTGGGGTGGCTTGGTACCATAATGGGGCATCCTAGTTGATGATAGGGTGGCCTGGTTTTGAGTATGGATAGGCTCAAATTCACCTATATAAGTTGTTTGGGTGTCCTAGTATTGTGTTTGGGCAGCCTTGTTCCCATACAAAAAATAGAATGTTAATCCTCTTAACCATTGATATCCAATGGCTTTCTGAGCCTAATTCCACTAACGAATTTTTTTTTTTCTTTTTAATAGTTTTCATTTTTATTGTTTTGGCCATCAGAACCTTCAAAAAACTTCGTCAAGTATATTTTTTTCAAGACTTGACCTTGCTCCTTCATTTCAGAGCCTCATATGGGAAAACCATGTAAAATAAATTTGTTCCTCATGGTCCTAGGGGTCTAGTAGTATTTTTTTCATGTTCTTATGTGTTTTCATTGAGAAATTGTGGCTTATCTTGCCTCTTTTTGGGTGCCTTCTATAATTTCTTGGTTATCAAACCTAGGGTTAGGGAGATTGTGAACCTAGTCTTGTGAAGTATTGGGAAGATTTTAATCCTTTGTGGTGGGCCTTGTTGGTGCCCTCGGCATTCCTCATAGGTCATGGGGTGTTGTGCAGTAGTATTTATTTTGCTTGTGTGTTTTCACATAGTGATGGGATGTCTCGAGAAGCATGAGGTTGTTTGAAAGTGACTCATCATCATTCCAGTTAGTGGTGAGTTGTGCCTCTTGGTTAGGAAACCTCTTGTGAAGGTTTATCCTTGCCTTAGATTTATTTAGTGTGTATAGGTGTGGATTGGTGTAGTGTAGGAAAATGCATACCCTTGTATTTTCACACTTTTTTGGGCCCACCTTGCTTTATTTATCTCTATTTATGTCTTAATTGGTCCTATTTTTCATCCACTAGCCTTATAAACTATATCTTTTTCTAGAAAATCTTGACAAAATCAATGGATAAATGATAATTTAATGATTTTGGTTGAGTGTCCATAATTTTTGGGTCGGGACTAAAACACACCTAGGGCGTTTTTGTCCCCCAAAGGTCTTGGGATCCCCTTTTCAATTCAACCTTAAATGGGCCCCTTTTTGGGCTATGTTCCCCAAGTTTTCAAGACTTGGGACTAAGACGCCACCTAGGGTGTCTTAGTCCCACTTAAGCTTTTTTGGGGATCTAATTTCAAATTCTAGTAGGATTTGGCCTCCATTAATTAATGAATCCATTTGTCAGCTTGTTGTATAATTTTGGGATATTTAGCATGAATAGGTATAAATACAAGGTTTATTCATTCATTTTCAATCCAAGTCTTTTGTGAGAACATTACTAATAGCATAATTGAGTTCATAAGAGCATTCAAGAGTAATTCATCAAGAATTTAGAGACATTATCAAGATTTAAGCATCATATCAAGGAGATTATTGCGTCATGTGTGTTTTTTAGCTAACATTTGTGATGTAGGGTTTTGATTCAAGCAAGCAATTCAAGTCCACATCTATCAAGAATTCATTGGATTCAAGATCTACATTCAAGCTAGCCATTTCACACAAGTTTGCAGACCTCATAGCAAGGGTTTGGTGAGTTGTAACATTGCATGTTGTTCATTCATCATTTCCCTCCATTTCATTTCATTTCAAGGTTTAATTAACAACAAAGGGGTTTGACCAAGGCAAATCCCCATTTACTAAAAATCAACAAGTTTTTCTTCTCTTTTGTTTTGTGTTTGTAGATTTAGGTTGAAGACTTGAAGATCATTTGAAGTGAAAATTTGCAAAGTTGCATCAAAAAAAATTCATCTTCACAGAAAATCACCTACATGCCAGATTATGAAGATTCTAAACCTGAGATCAAAGAAGAATGAAGTGCAGACTTTGGACCTCGAGATCATATTTAGAGATTTTAGAAATTTTAGACGGGACTAAGTCACCACCTAGGGCATCTTAGTCCTCTTAAAGGAATTTTGTAGATATTCTTTTAGATCCGATTTTGACATCCGAAGATTCTGCATTTGCCCAAAAAATAGCAACAGGACTAAGTCAACAGTAAGGGTGTCTTAGTCCTCCATAGCACTTTTTGACAACTTCTTTGCATTTCTAGAATCCTCATTACATTTCCAGAACTTCTAGGTATACATACCCAAAAATTTTGTTGCATAATTTCATTATTTGCATCTTTTATTTAGCTTTTATTACTAGGTTTTGTGAGTTGAATGCTTATTTGTCTTTTCCAAGATTTTTCTTGGTGGTGAACCCCTGAAAGATTAAAAGAACCCTTCTTAGGTCTTCCTTGTTGAGAATTGACTCGCCTTTGATTTTGATATTCAATCCAATTAGGATTCCTAGGACATTATTGAATGACCTAAGGAGAATAAGTGAGCACCCACTCACCTCTATTTTATTTGAAGTTCAATTCGATGTTGATGATTCCCTCATCATATCCTAGTGTGGTTTTGTGAGAGAATGTGATCATATATTGGTAATCGATTATTGTGTAGGTGTTGTCCTCTCTCGGATTTATCCCATGACTGGTTAGTCTTCTATTGTTGGAACCCTTCTTATATAATGGTGAATTTGTCTTTTTGTTCTTTTCATTATGTCATTGTGACACTTATTTGCAAGTTGTCATGCAAGTGTGACATTTCATTGTTGTATTATCAACTGAATTGTTGTCAATGTTTCAAAAAAAAGTTGTTTCATCAAGTTTTCTTCTAAGCATGTCAGCTTGGGGCATTATATTTGATGTTTTTGGATTTTTTAGTTTATTTTATGTTTTTGGATTTTTACAGTTTAAGGTAATAACAAGGATCCAATCCAATGACTATGTCTAAGAAAAATTACCTTAGTTAGTTATAGTATCATTTATTTTGGACCAGTTGGATTGATTTGATTATGATATTAGGTATGATGGATAACTTTAAACATTGGTAAATTATCAAGCCATGTTAGATGTATAAACAAAAATATGGTGCGTAGGTGGATATGGATGAGATTTTGAATTTATTATGAATGGAACGGATAATAACCTTGTAGTTGGTAGATGGTGCTTTCTATGCATGGTGCTTGTAAATATTTTTCACAATGGTATTTGTCCAAAGTGCCACCAAAGTAGTTTTCACTAGAGGACGAATTTTATCTTTACTTTTTTTTCTATTTTTTTTATTTTTGGATTTTGTTACACATGACACATGTAAACAATTTTTCACCATGGTACTTAACTAAGGCACCACCAAAGTGGTTTTAACCATTAGATGGATTATTTATCTTTATTTTTATTATTTTTACCTTTGGATACCTCAAGGGTTAAACATGAAATTTATTAAGGTGGTTGTCGTTGATGGGATCTTATAAAGGCTCATCTTTAGGTGCTCCAATATGGTAAGCTCCTGACCTATAGCTCATTGTGATGATAAATAGTCTTAACCAATTAGGTTCAAATTTTCCCTTGTTATCCTGGTCTTGCTATTTTTTTTTAATTTTCTTTGAGGGCTAGATCACCTACTTCAAATCTTTAAGTCTTGATCCTTTTTTTTGTTGGGATATGGTGTTGCACACCATTTCATAAAATTTTATATTATAATGTAATTAAATAATTGTTTAGTTGTGATGCATCTAAGAGGTGTGGTTAATCACACTAGGTAATTATTTGGGGACAATTTTATGTTGTATTGTAACATTGGATTATTATTTAATGTGTGAGAGACATGAGATCATAATTTAATAATGGGGAATATTTAATAAAGTGAAAAGTTAAGACCCAATATTAAATGAGGGGTCAGTGTTTTTGTATTAAAATGGTTTTGTGGTACATAGTTTTATCATACCACTTGGTTGTATTTGTGTGAGCTTGTATCTATAAAAGTAAGCACATATTTAGTGGTTATGGTTGGATGGGTGGGTGGGCTATCATTGTTGAGTATTTCTAAGGAGTGCATATGTGAAGCATGGCATGATAATTGTCGATTCATGCTTGGAAACATGGAGGATGTGTTGGAGAGGCTTGATGCTTGAGAAGTATTCATGATAACTCTTCTAAGTGCATTTACTTTTTATTGTTGAATAATAGATGGAGTATGGATACTTTTGGAGGTTGGTTTTTTCCCTCATGAGGGTTTTCCCAAGGTATATATTGTGTTATCTTGTGGCTTATCTATTTGATCTATGCATTATGGTTAATTGCATGCAGGTTTTTCTCTCATGGGGTTATGTATGAAATGGATTAATAATATGGGTATGATGCATTATTTCCTAACAAGTGGTATCAGAGCTTTCATGGTTGATGGGAGGTGTGAACTTTCATTTTTTTGTTATAACCCTTGTTTGAGTAGATTTGGTGTAAAGTTGAATCCATGGCTATTCAGGATAGATTTGAGGCATTACAAGGTATGGAGCACATGTTGTAGGTGTTATTATATAGATTTGGGCTTTTGGGGTTTGCAGATTTGTTGGGTTTATTACAAATTTGAGGCATGTAAAATTTGGGTAAAAAAGGCTTTCTTAGATTGTGCTTTCATATAAGGGTTTTGTAGAGGAAATTTATCGTATGACCTCTTGAGAAAAAATGGACCTCACCATTGGATCCAAGATGGCCGAGAAATAAAAATTGATATAAAATTTTCACTATTTCGGAAATTTTGAAAAAAAATGCAAAAAAAAAAAACCCTAGCCATCATATGGTTGTACAATCGTCCAGTCATAGAGGTCGCACCAAAATATATCCAAAAAAACTACGATGAAAAATGAATTCCTATTAAAGGACTGCAAATATTTTAAAAGGCTATATTTGAGAAATTAATTAAAAATTTAAAAAATTGAGAGAGGCGGGGGGTCTGTAGACCCTCCCTCGTACTCCCTACACTTGGCACGATGTTGACTATCAGTTGTACGCCAACATGGTAGGTCGATCATTGTATGTCGTCAACTCTGTCCACCGATGTCACCTTTGGGTTGGTAGTAGGGGCCATCGAGCATTAAGCCCCTAGACTCCTAGGCCAAGGTCTCATGGGGGACCAGCCCCCTACCCCACAAGCACCCAAGAAATTTAACCACCCAAAGAAATTTAAATTAATTTTAACTATTATAAAATCCACGGGTTCATTTTTTAAATAAAAAATTTAACTAAACTTAAAACCCATTTTGGGTCTACACCACCAGGCCACCGTCAGCATTCCACCACCATCGGTGGGGCTGCCAACCAACTACCCAAGGACCACCAACTTTGCCCTATAAACCAAATTGGAGAAGTTTTTTTTCAAATGGGCATAACTTTCACCCAAGATGTCAAATTTTTGGCTTCTTGTACTCGTTGGAAAGGTGGTTCTAAGAACTACACAGTGGTACAAGTTTGGTTCCATAATTTTGTTGTTTTAATCAGATTTTGGAGCCCAAAAGTTAGATATTCTCTTGTACAGAATTTTAAGCATTACTTTTACATACAAAATCGGATTTTTAATTTCAAATAGGTGTTGGAGAGCATGTATAGTATACTACATAGTGGGTTAGGTAGATTTTCAATTTATGATGTTGAAAATGGATTGCACTTGTTTGATCACTTTTAGGTGCCTTATAAATAATTTAATATTATGTACTCTCTTTTACCTTTAGGGTTTAGAACCTAAAAGGAGAGAGAAAATCTTCACATTCTTCACTCGAGAACAAACCCTTGAGATTTCAATGAAAAGGAGATTGAAATCTTATGAAGGGACTGTCCTAGGGGTTGAATGATATCTAATTAGGGGTTCACCACCAATTTTAGACTTGGAAAAGATAATTCAATGCAATGTGAAATGCACAACCTTGAATGACCTAGAAATATGAATAAAATGCAATAGAAAGTTATGAGATAGAAAGTGTGCACCTAAGAGACTAAAGAAGATAGAATGGGGGTATGGAATTCTAGAAAATCTATTGTTAATGTTGATTGGGACTCATTCGCTAAGCTAGGAAAATCAGTCTTGCATCTCAAAAAATGTGTAGATACAGGTTTCAGCCAAAAGGGTATCTGGATCTGTGAAAATCTTTGGCAGGCCTGAATAGTGGAACTCATTTGCCTCTTGTGGCGAATCAGTCCACTTCTACTTTTTTGGAAGTTTTGGACATAATTTTGTGTCCCTTGATCTGCTCTGCTCTTTTTGACTTGTTTTTGGATCTAAAACTGTAAATTTCCACCTATAGGTCTTCTCCAAGCTTCTCCAAGACTTGATGGCAACTTTGACAACTTTTCTCCAACTTTTCTTCTTGAAAAATCTGCAACCTAGCCCTGCAAATCACACATAAGAAGAGGGAAAAATTTTGTGGGGTTAGTGAATAGGGTTTTTCCTTGGTGAAACCCCTTGTTGGTAATTAAACCTTGAAATAAAAGTAAATATGAATGGAGAATGATGAATGAACAAATATAAATCTTGTAACTCACCAAACCCTAGCAATAAGGTCTTGCAAATATGCTTGAAATGTTTGCAATGGATGTGGTTCTTGACTCTTTCTTAAAGGAGATAGATCTTGCTTGAAACACTTGCTTGAATCACAAAACCCTACACCACAATTGTTAGCACAATAACAAACATGATGCAAGAGATCTTTGACATGATGATTGGAACTTAAAGAATGCTCTAAAATTCTTGATAATTTGTCCTTGAATGCATTTGAATTCTCTTGTGAATGCCCAAATTATCTTGTGAACTCTCTTGAATGCTAAGTATGAAATGAGAGAAAGAACTTTGTATTTATACTCAATTATGCAAGAATTCTTGAAATTACAACACTACAAGCCGACATCAGATCTAGGAGAATAAAATTCCACTAGAAATTTAAATTAAATTTGAAATTGGGCCACACGGGACTCATTCGCCCAAGGTGGTGAATGAGTCCACCTAGGCCTAATTTTTTGGGGATATTTAAAAAAGTGATTAGAAAGGTGTAAAACCTATTTTGGGACCAAAAGATACAGATGGGACCCATTCACCCAAGGTGGCGATTGAGTCCCAGATCCCAAAATTTGGGCCACGGAAGCCAAAAACACCTTAATTATGATTGGTTAATGATTAGTGTCAGGATTATCCTCAAAAGATGCAATAAATGAGGCTTGTGGATAAAAAATGGGACCAATTAAAGCATAAGAAAGGTCATTTATTAATGACAAGCCTAGAGAAATGTGAAAATGTGTTGCAATACTTTACAACACTCCAAATAAGGCAAGATTGAGGTTGATTTTGATTAGAATTATGTTTATTATGCTTAGTTAATTGATAAAACCCTAGAAAAGTGTGAAAGTGTGTTACAACACTTCACAACACTTTAACAAGGCACAATTAGAATCCCATTACTTCACAAGGGCCCAAGACCTAATGTGAATGTGTTATCCATATTACAACACTAAATCAAGGCAACATTAAGCCAAAATCCACAAGGAGGACCCAAACGAGTGTGAAAATGTCAAAGGATACATTTTAATACACTAAATCTAGCCCCCACTTTAGTGAGAGGATGAACTTGCTTCAAACTCACACTAAAGTAGAGAAACATGCAACAAGAGGGGTTCAAATGTATTGATGCCAATAAGATGGGACAACAACGATCAAGAGGGGTGATCAAGATCCCAAGACGAATCAACATAAGGAAAAAGGAACACACATGAGAATGATATAAAGAACAAAAACAAGGCAAAAGCATACATTGCCAAAGAAAAGAAAAGAGAAGGTGAAAATAAAAGAATCGAAACAAGCTTCGACCATTTTTCCATCGCGATGTGGATCAGATCTAGGTTGTTTGTCTAAAATATATATACTCACATTGAGGCTACGGAACTCCTGGTTGTCCATCGAGTGAGAAGTCCTAAAAGGTGAGACACATACACTCATGGCTGGTATGCACTCACACACACGCAAGTGGCTATGAGGAACATCATGCCTCCGTTAGGGTTTCCCGCTCAAACCATACCAAAGTTATACTTCCTGATAACTTTAATAAGGCACCACATAAAAATGTTTTTTTAGCTTCATGAGACAAATAAAACTCTGTATGCTTGGAGCTCATAAAAAAAAAAGATGGCTCCACAAGCATGCAAGTTGTGTTATGCAAGGTGACCATATAACAACAAATGCAAAATGCAAAATAGAAAATGTTCAAAGGATTTTTTCTTAGTTCATGCTAGGTCTTTAACTTAGGGAACATTGTGCCTAATGTCTCCATGAGAGGACCAATCAAAGAATAGAAGGTTCACAACTTAGGGGATGCAGTGTGTCTCTTCAAGTCACTAAGAGGAATATAATATGCTAAGAGAGATCACACTCTTGAATATCATCACACCCAATGACATCCACAAAGAAAATAATGCATCGTATGATGTAAGAGAACTGCACCAAGAACCATGAAAAAGAAAATTCAAAAGAATAATGCCAATGTATGCCCCCACTTTAAAGGAATTACTAAACACCATGTTGTGAGAAAGTACTTTAAAGTATAAAATTGTAAATGCAAACAAGAAGACATGAGAGCCAACTGGGAAATCCCTATGCCAAGTCATATGTTTCTAAGTGAAGCTACGTCATGCGAGAAAAAAATAAAAAAAAAGAGAGGGGTTTCCCCCAAAATGAAAACACCAAACACATAAGGGATCTATGGATTTTGTGTCAGTATGTTCTTTGCTACAATATTTTCAAAGAGCTCGGAATTGTCATCATCTCCCAAATACACATAGAACTAGAAGAATGACACAAAGAGAGTGAAAACAAATAACCTTTTGGGTCAATATGGAAGAGATATAGGGTGTCTCGATGCCTTGCATCATCCCCAAAAGGAAAACACAATACAAATGGAAAGGAGCAACTAAAAAGGCAAAAGGAAAAGAAATCCTTTTGGGCAACATGGAAGAGACATAGGGTGTCTCAACACCTTGCGTCATCCCCGAAAGGAAAACACAAGACAAATGAAAAGAATTAAAAGAGAAAAAGATTCATGACATAGAGAAGAATGAAGATACAAATAGAGGAATGTTACAAAGAGAGAGAGAACATCACGGGGGATCACATTATGCACATGCATCACACAAAAGAAAATGAAAAAGAAATAGTTTAAAAGGCTAGTAAGTAAAATGTGATTCAACCTATGAGAAAGTCATTCACCTCCCAATCTCAATCTGTATAAGCAGAAGGTGAATAACATAGCCAAGGGACAGTGACAAATGCATTACTAGGACAAGGCTATTAGCTTGTTTCCCCCACTAAGTGTGGGACAAGAATGAGTTGACGTACGTGATGGGAAAGGTCGTGTAATAGTGAGAATAGAATGTTTTGCAAATATTACATGACAAGAGGTCCCGCTTTAAGGGATTATTTCTATAATGTACAATTTTTGAAGGATCCTTATTATATTTTGACACTCATTAGTAAGATGCCTAAGAATCCTATGATATGCACAATACTTCGTGTTATCTTTAGGAAATTTTATTCTAGTATGAGGTGGGAGTTTAAGTGGGCCTATGTCTATAAGATGTTTCATTTGTTGTTTGATTTTTGTTTGGGCGTGTGAGAACTTGTAAGGTGCTTTTTTTTTTCTAAATTCACCAAATTCTCTAGTTGAAGGTTGAGGGAGAGGACCTAGGGAGATCCTATCATCCTTGTCATTGTTATGAGTGATTGGTTATTCTTTAGGAAGAAGGGCATTCATATCAGGAGGGGAATCAAAGATCATCATGTTATCACTTTGAAGTCTTAGATATTCTCTAGGAGGCTTTCTATTATGAGAGGGATCTTGATATCCTATCCCTTTTGTATTTTCATCAGTTGTTATTTTCTCTAGGAGTTGATGAATCTCATGTTCACTTGTTGTGTCACATCATCTTTTACTTAAGATTGTGAATCCTTTTTCATATGTTTCTTGAAGATTGATGGGAGTGTTTGTTACTTTGTTATCATAAAATGGTTGAGTGTTTGCTTGTCTAGAGGAACTAGGCTCACCTATCATAGGGAACTTAAGCTCAACTTTTTTTTCAGGATGTAAGTAACCAAACATCTCAAGAGGTGGTATTGTAGGGGGATTGGATTGTTTCATGAATAGGTAAAAGGATGCATTAGCTTCAAGATTGTTAAGACAGACGTTTAGGAACTTATTCATGTTGTCATCATCTTCTTCAATGATGTCAACATCACAAGGAGGACATGCATTGGGAGTCGAGTGAGTATGAGTAAGGTTAATGTCATTAGGGTCATTTCCAAAACCACAACTTGACATATCCACTAAGGACTTTAATGACATCCAAAGCTTGTTAAAGCACATATCCATGATGCAAATTTCAGATTGTAAACTATGCAACAATGTTATAAATGCAATTTTAATTTCAATTAATGCACAAGATGAATGAAATTAAGTGAAATGAAATGAATTGAATGAAACAAAAGGTCTACAAACTGAAACAAAAATGTAACAACAGGAAACAAAAATTTAGAAAGTGAACTGTAAATTCCAGAAAATGCAATGCAAAATGTGCATAGGGACTGATTCACCCAAGGTGGCGAATGAGTCCCAATGATGATTGTTTTGAAAATTTTCAAAAAATTTGAATTGAATTTTATGCTTTTATGTTTTATGAGCTATGCTTAAGATGTAAATGCAAAATTTTGATTGATTTTCAATGCAATAATGCAACCTAAATGAGATTTTCACCAATGCAAAACTTGAAACCCTAGAATATGAATTAAGGAATGAAAATCCTAATACAATGTTAATGCAAGCTAAATCTAGGATGTTAATGCACTCCAAATCATAATTATGATGCTCGATATGTAGGTTCACCAAAATGAATAATTGAAATTTGTGTATTCTTTCACCTTTAGGGTTTAGAACCTAAAAGGAGAGAGACAATCTTCACATTCTTCACTCAAGAACAAACCCTTGAGATTTCAATGCAAAGGAAATTGAAATATTGCGAAGGGATTGCCCTACGGGCTAAATGATATCTAATGAGGGGTTCACCACCAAGTTTAGACTTGCAAAATATAATGCAATGCAATGTGAAATGTACAACCTTGAATGACCTAGAAATATGAATAAAATGCAATAGAAAGTTATGAGACACTAAGTGTGCACCTAGGAGACTGAAGAAGATAGAATAGAGGTCTAGAATTCTAGAAAATTTGTTGTTAATGCTAACTGGAACTTATTTTCCAAGTTGGGTGAATGAATCCTACTTCTAGGAAAATGTGTAGTATAGGTTTCAGCCAAAAGGGTATCTAGATCTGTGAAAATCTCTGCCAAGCTTGTATAGTGGGATTCATTCACCACTTGTGGTGAATCAGTCCACTTCTACTTTTCAAAAGTTTAGGACCTAATTCTATGTCTCTAGGTCTACTCTGCTCTTTTTGACTAGTTTTTGGATCTGAAACTATAAATTTCCACCTGTAGGTCTTCTCCAAGCTTCTCCAATACTTGATGAAAACTTTGACAACTTTAGGGATTTGACAACTTTTCTCCAACTTTTCTTCTTGAAAAATCTACAACCTAGACTTGCAAATCAGAGAAAAGAAGAAGGAAAAATGTTGTGGGGTTAGTGAATGGGGGTTTGCCTTGGTCAAACCCCTTGTTGGTAATTAAACCTTGAAATGAAAGTAAATATGAATGGAGAATGGTGAATGAACAAATAGAAATGTTTCAACTCACCAAACCTGAGCAATAAGGTGTTACAAATATACTTGAAATGGGTGCAATGGATTTGGTTCTTGACTCTTGCTTGTAACACTTGCT
Organism: Sequoiadendron giganteum; assembly: GCA_007115665.2. Classification (NCBI taxonomy): domain Eukaryota; kingdom Viridiplantae; phylum Streptophyta; class Pinopsida; order Cupressales; family Cupressaceae; genus Sequoiadendron; species Sequoiadendron giganteum. Next base: position 386,549,965 of record CM021101.1, on the reverse strand, counting down.
TGAATCACAAAACCCTACACCACAATTGTTAAAACAATAAAAAACATGATGAAAGAGATCTTTGAAATGATGATTGGCACTTGAATAATGCTCTAAAATTCTTGATAATCTACCCTTGAATGCCTTTGAATGCTCAAATTCTCTTGTGAACTCTCTTGAATGCTAGGTATGAAAATGAGAGAAAGAACCTTGTATTTATACTCAATTATGCAAGAATTCCCAAAATTACACTACAAGCTGACATCAGGTCTAGGAGAATAATATCCCGCCAGAAATTTGAATTAAATTTGAATTTGGGCAACATAGGACTCATTTTCCCAAGGTGGTGAATGAGTTTTCCCAGGCCTAATTTTCTGGGATATTTTAGAAAGTGCTTAAAGGTGTAAAACTTGTTTCGAGACCAAAAGATCCAGGTGGGACCCATTCACCCAAGGTGGCAAATGAGTCCCAGATCCCTAAATCTGGGCCATAGAAGCTAGAAACACCTAAATTATGATTGGTTACTGATTAGTGTCGGGATTATCCTTGAAAATATGCAATAAATGAGGCTTGTGGATAAAAAATGGGACCAATTAAAGCATAAGAAAGGTCATTTATTAATGACAAGCCTAGAGAAATGTGAAAATGTGTTGCAATACTTTACAACACTCCAAATAAGGCAAGATTGAGGTTGATTTTGATTAGAATTATGTTTATTATGCTTAGTTAATTGATAAAACCCTATAAAAGTGTGAAAGTGTGTTACAACACTTTAACAAGGTACCATTAGAATCCCACTAGTTCACAAGGGCCCAAGACCTAATGTGAATGTGTTATCCACATTACAACAATAAATCAAGGCAACATTAAACCAAATCCCACAAGGAGGACCCAAACGAGTGTGAAAATGTCAAAGGATACATTTTACTACACTACACCTAATATTCAAGGTGTGATTGTGTGAGCATCTAAAAGAGTCAAGAGGCAAAACCTTGAGGGAGTACATGTTTTATATGATATTTATGATGATACAGATGATTACTAGTTTATTGCTTCCTATTATAGGTTTACAAGTGTTTTCAAAGTCAAACTTTGATGGCGACAGGTACACAGGTTGTCTTTGATTTTGAGGATGTGGATTGACACGAGTGGAGACTTGGAGTCTCATATGGGTAATAGTTGAGTGCAGGTACAATGTTGGATATGGTTATGGTCACATAGGTATGCATTTACATTTGAGCATTGTCATGACATGATAATGTATGTGGTTTTTTGGTGGTGATATAGTTTGATGTTATGAGGTTGTTCTTATCTCCTTGATGTTTGATTAGTTCCTTGAATATGGTTACTCATTTGTGGACATGTTTGGTAAATCAGATTTGTAGTTGATTTGGTATTTGAATCTTAATGTCTATAGGATTATCTTCTTTGATATCTCATTTTGCAGGTTACTAATGTGATGATGAGTTTACATGCTTCATTTTTTGGTATCTACGAGTTATATAGGTTGTGGATAAGCTACCCATTTTCTTGCAGTGGGATGAATCTAATGTGGACTTTCTATATCCATGATATTTATTTAGTGTTGATGTAGAATTTATTAGTTGGCCTTGTATATGGTCATTTGTGCATTGGTATGTTTCTTTGGGATGAGAGGATTAATGGTTAGAGTACTCGATTAGTCGATTGTTAGGACTTGTAGCATCTGGTTTTATCACAATGTCATGATAGCTTGGTACATTCCATTGGTTACACATTTCAATGGGATATTTTTATAGTGATGATTTGGTGGTGTAGGATTGATTCTTGATGGTTTGATGATAGTTGTATCTTCATGGCTTGGAGATCTTGGTTTCACTTGTTCTCTAGAGTTGTTGGGATTGTAGTTGACTGTGTGTGGAACTAGATGATCTTCATGGAGGAGATGGTTGTCACAATGACATGTATACCTTAGTGTCATGGTTTGGTGGGAGTTATTGGTAGTGATGTGATCCATCATTGCTGATGGTTATCTTCATGTGATTGGAGATGTAGATTCTTGGTTTAGAGTTTTTTGGTGTTGTGTCTTGGATTACTCTAATTACGGGTTTAATTTTTGACATGATGTAGGTTCTCTTTAGGCCAGGATGTATGCTCGGAGGAGGAGATGGTTAGATCATGATGTCATGATAGGTTTCTAATTTTGTGATTGTAGCTTTGATATTGATCGTGTTGGTTCTCTTAGTATTGAGTACATTGGTCATTTTCTTGGGAGCTTCATGGTAGTGAGATGTTGCATTTGGATTTTGGCATGGATTGATTTTTTGGAGATGCTCATGGATACTTAGAGATGTGGGTGAGGTTGGAGTTCTCTTGTGATTAGAGACATTTTCTTGAGATGGTTACTCCTTCGAGGTTTTAGCAAGAAGTCCAAGGAGCCTTCACCGGGATATGGACATGAGTTCATGATGGATCGATAGAGGAGATTAGTCTTGGAGTGAGTCATGATGACTTGGCTATTCTGGAGGAGCATTCTCATTCCCTACTCTTGGTCTACTTGGCGTTTTATCATCTAATAGGTTTAACCCATCCTATTTTTTGATGTGATTATGTTTCATGCTTTGATTTGTCATTAGAATGAGTTGAGTCATGGTGATTGATTTTGGGAGACTCATTTGATGATTGTTTAGCATGATTTTATATTTATAGACATGTAAAATTGACTTAACACCTATCACACACCCTAAACAACATTGAACAGCATCAAACAGCATTGAACATCATCTTGCAACATCTCGTATTGACTCAGAATCATCTCGGAACATCCTGTAACATCTTAGAATGATTCAGAATTGTCTCAGAACATCCCATAACATCTCAGAATGACTCAAAATCATCTTGAAACATCCCTAACATCTCAGAATGACTTAGAATCATCTCAGAACATCTTGTAACATCTTAGAATCATCTTGAAATAACTCAGAACATCTCAAAATAACTCAAAATTTCCTCAAAATGAATCGAAACATCTTGGAACTATCTTAGAATAACTCGAAATCATCTCGAAACACCCTATAACATCCCAAAATGACTCAAAACATCTCAAAAACATCTCATAACATCTCGAAATCACCTTAAAACATCTCAGAATCATCTTGTAATGTCTTTGAATCACCTTAGAACATCTTGGAATCATCTCATAATATCTCAAAACATCTAAGAATCATGTTGAAACGTCTCGAAACATCTCAGAATCATCTCATAATGTCTTGAAACATTATACAACATCACACCACATCGAAACAACATCCAAAAACCCTAATTTTTCTATTAATTGAATAATACAACATTATTTAATTAATTCACTTTTTCATCATTTCTAACGAATTAAATAAATGAAATTTATTTCATAAAGTTCCAAAACCCATAATTCTACTATTAAATAAATAAAATAGAATTATTTAATTAATTCATGTTTCACCATTTTGACTAATTAAATAAATTACATTTATTTAATGAAGTCCTAATCTCACTTTATTTCATCTTGGTTGATTAAATAAATGCCAATTATTTAGTTACGTCACTAAATCACCTTATTCCCCTAAGTTGATTTAATTATTAAATCATAATTTAATTACGACACTTTCCCTCCAAAATTTGAATAATTACATCAAACTATTCAAATCAATTATCAAAAATCAAATCAACTATGCAAATTTATTTGCAAAAGTCAAACTCAATTTGCATGTTCAACTCCAAAAAGGAATTAATTAATCAAATCAATTAATTCATATTCCTCACCCACTTTCTGATTGAGAAAATTATGATTGTTGACTAAGCAATCTAATTTGTTAACTAATCAATCTAAGTTGTTAACTAATCAATCTAAATTGCTAACTAAGCAATCTAATTTGTTAACTAGTCAATCAACTTCCCAACTAAGCCATCAATTTCCTAACTAAGCCATCTAAATCCTCACTAATCAATCTAAAAACCTGACTGATCAATCTAATCCCTTACTATCCAATCTATTTCTCAATCACATAAATTGTGCAATCAACTTTGCACAATCTTCTCATGTCTAAATCCTCTCAACACACTCTGACCGTTGATTTGGATATTCTCCAATACATTCATGATTGTCCATTTTGAATCTCATTTTCTATATAACAAGCCCCTTTCCTCACAAATAAGGATTGGATAATTGATATCATTTGCACAAAAAATTATTTTTGACATTCACAACCACCATTGTTAGTGCTTCGACCTCATTTCTTCAATCAACCAACATCAAGCAATTATTCCTCAAGCTTTTGCACACAAACTTTGGAGGCTTCACGGTGATAAGAACAACCCAACATCAGGAGAATACACTCCACTATGGGATGGTAACATTGTGATTCTTTTGTAAATTCAATTTATTAATCATATATTCTTTAATGTATGTTCAAATAGCTTAGTCTCATCTTGTGTGTGTAGAATTAGATCTTAGATTAATATGTTTTATCTTAGTTTAGATTCTTGTTTCAAGCATATTTGATTTGTTTTCAATATAACGTTCTCCCCCTGACACATTCTAGCACACCTGGTGGGACCCTTGTCCCCTCCTCTAACATTTTTTTGAGTTTTTTTTGAAGTTGCAGGTCTTGGAAGCGCATTTGATGAAGTTTTCATGCACTACCCAGAAGACCTACGCACTTAGCTGATAAGAAAACCACACACTCACAACAGAATCTACACACTTGCCATGGGAACTGCGCACTTGCACCAAGATCAGCGCTTTTTCTCTAAAAACCTTGCATCTACTTTTGATAGTGGTAGCATCTACACTCAAATTCGAGCATTTATTTCTGACAGAGCGCTTTTGCATTTTTTATGAGCATTTGCTCTAAGAACTGAGCAGTTGCTCTGACAGAGAAGTGCATAGATCCTGCACTATTGTAATGAATTTCTCCACTAACGTTTGTTTTTTTTTGAATGTGTAACAGGTATTAACCGATTTGATGCAGGATTCAAGTGACATTAACTCATTTTTTTGTAGGGAAGATGATCAACCCAAGATTTTTAGATCTACAAATGGTTTTTATTAACTTAGGAACTCTTGATTTTGGTGCTTAAAAAAGAACAATTCAAACTCACATTTTTTTTTGGTGTTGTTAAATTTGAACCAAGTTCATGCTTTCTTAATTTAGGAACTCTTGATTTTGCTACTCTAAAAAGAACAAACACAAACTCACATTTTATTTTAGTGTTATTAAAATTGAACCAATTTCATGTTTTCTTAACTTAGGAACTCTAATTTTGGTGCTCATAAAAAGAACAAAAAAAACACTTCAATTTTGGGGCTCTAAAAATGAACACATTTCATGTTTTCATTATTAGGAACTTTAATTTTCATTCATAAAAAGAGCACAAACTATTTCCATTTTGTTGATGCACTCTTGATTTAAATTTGTTGACCAAGTAAGACCCAGATTGATTTCTTAGAAATACTCAAGTTTGGAGCTTAAAATGAACAATTTATTTCTTTTGTATTGTACCATTGTTATCTTAAATGACTGATGTCTTGAAAACCTTCATATTGGTGCAAATAAACAAAATAATTTGTTTATGTTATTCACATATTTTTGCGGATAACACCGCTCAAGGTGTTTAAAAAGAATCAATTTGCTATGGATTGTTCATCATGCATTCAGTGATTGGCAAGATAAAGTGTTTTATATTCTCCCCTCACACCTTTTGGCGATCTTGGGTAAGTGAAAGAATATTTTTGAGCTTTGCACTTTATTTTCAAGTTTACCTTAAAGAGGGGGCTTGCCTTGAGATACATCCTGCGTTGGAGAACTCATTGCAAGGTCTCGAAGCACGTTTACTAGTGGTCTATATCAAAGGTTATGAAATCGTAAGAAAGTAGCTTCAAGTTGTGCTAACAATAGATTGCACCTAATCCCATGCCTTAAGTGGAATGGGATTGGTTAAAGAGCCTTAAGTGGCCAATGGGTGAGTGTTTCATTTCCGCATTCACGATTATTACCAAGAACCAAATTGTTTAGAGGCCACCCTATTATCCAAAAACATTCTCTTAAAGTGGTGCATCAAAATTTACTTTTGAGAAGTTACTTGCCATGTCCGACTATAGGCCTGTGCCATAATGTGCATGTAAAATCATCTCTTCGAAGCATGAGGAAAACCTACCTAAGAGAATGGTTTGTATCCCCTAGGATTGTAATTTCTTGTTTATGTTAAACTCACCGATACATTCAAAACAATTTGACATCAAATTTTGTGATTTATTTAAAGAAAAATAACACATTCAAACAAACATTGAACAAGATGGTTGAATCACAAACCCTCTTATTTAGTGCATAATTTTGAAAGAACCCTTATGTCTGCACCCCTTGAAAGGATTTTTCCTTAAAGGTTATTGAACATTTTAGATTTTATTGCAAGTTACATTAATCAAAGAAAACATTTGGGAACTATGGCTTGGGTTTTTTGATTTCACAACTTGAGTTATAAACATGAAGGTTACATAAGTCCATGCTTGTTGAGTCGGTCCAAGTGTTGATTTATCACTTGTCATTTATCAAAAATAGAGAAAGTTGAGAGAGATTTGTTTATAGGATCATTGTTTGAACCAAACAATTGGAAATCCAGAAGCTCAGATAGTTCCCCATCCATTATTTTCATCCTACTTATTTGAAATAAAAATCAAACAAGCCATTGGGTTCATTCCTCCACTCAGACATCTATGATATCAACAATTACTTGGGACTCACAGATGGTACAAGTAAGCTTTCCTGCAACATATCCTCTAGACAATGACGTGGAATATCAACCCTAGTTCTTCAAAAATTTGATTTCCAAAAAGTAGTACCATTCCAAAATAGCAGTCAAACCCTAGGGTGTTGAGCTTTACAGCAACCATCCCATAACACCATTACACCTTATGACCATTTGGCGACCAACTGCTCCAATTCAACAACTAGACCTTGTAGAACCGATCCTTCAACATGATCTCACATACATCAAACGTGAGCAAACTGGCATCATAGGAATCTTGAAAACCTTCCTTTTTTAGAAGAACGAAACACCCTGCCAGTTTCTCACCGCATCAATTATCCTAGACAGAGAGAAAGAGAAATCAGACATAGCAATAGGAAGACCCGTATTACCACCACCCATGTGGAAATAAATATCCTCTTCATGATCTCACACAAAGTCAAGATCCCTAAAGTAAATTCTATAGGTCATCATTTGAGGCTTAGGAATCTTCATCTAAAAGCTCCCAAGAAACACCTTTTGGCACTTCACGAGACCAGAACTAGGTTGGTATACAACTTTTACAAACGTGCTTCAAGGAACAATCTCAACTCATATTCCTTCTACTATTTTCACAATCCATATATTTTCCAATAGTTCCAATATCTCACATAATCCATCCTATCATTTAGGACTAAATTGGGTCTTTAGGATTCGATTCACCTAGAGAGTTCAAACATTACACCACTCTCCCACAAGGGACCCAATTTGTTGATGACAACCACAAGATCACAGCATAGGAAGAAAATGGAAGCAAGCAGGAACAACACTATTGTCCCACCAACAAATTCCATGAACGATGAGAATATCCCATGGGGCTATAGGCCAAGCAACCTTGGAACTCCCCAGAAGAAACTGGTGTACAGAGACACCTTCGATGAGCAAGAACTAAATCGCAAATAGAAGGAGGTGATAGAACAAAGCAACCAGGATCCAAATAGAGTGGTTGTAGAGGAGGTAGATAGTGAGGAAGAGATAAATGAGGAAGAACTGTTTGAACATTCTAACAACCCCAAGGTTCTCAAACTAATGGACAAGTTGTTAAGAAAGGATCCAAACTCCTATTTCTTCAAGTTAGCACAAAGCGATGTTAAATTACTAGTGGACTTCAATGTAGAGGCTCTTAAAGACACCAATCTTATTCCCTTAGGGGATAACTCAATTGTGAGACAAATAACTTGACTTTCAGAGATGTCGAACATGCTACCCGTGTTCTCAAAAAATAGTGATCAACCCAAAGAGAACCTTTTATTCAGAAAACCAACTCAGATTGAACAAGAAATGGTGGCATAAATTTATCAAGGAGGTCCATCTCAATATGAACCTCAAAACAGCAATCCAGCTCCTGGGAAATATATAACTCAAAAGACTTCAAGTTTCGACCCTTCCTAGAACAATCAATACCATCAACAGGTTGGAACACAAAGTCCCCCTCCAAAAAATCAATACCATCAACAAGGTGGAACACAAGGTCCCCCTCCAAACAATTGGTACAATCAATAGGGTGGAACACAGGGTCCCCATCCAAACAATCAGTACCATCAACAAAGTTGAACATAGGGTTCACTTCTGAACCAGCAATAGTATCAACAGGGTGTCCCACAAATGTATCATCAAGGTAACCTTCAATTTAGTCCTACCCAACAAAGTGTGTCACAAAGCACCCTTATTCCATCATCCCATCAACAAGGTATCTCGCAAATGAATCACCAGGGTAACCTTTAGTTCAGTCCTACCCAACAAGGTGTGCCACAAAGCACCCTTATTCCAATGTCCCATCAACAAGGTATCTCACAAACGCATCACCAAGGTAACCTTCAGTTTAGTCTTTCCCAGCAAGGTGTGCCACAGATCACCCTTCTTTATTTGTCCTATTAACAAGATATCCCACAAATGCATCATCAAGGTAACCTTCAATTTAGTCCTACCCAACAAGGTGTTCCATAGAGTACCCTTCTTCAATCGTCCCATCAACAAGGTATCCCGCCAACGCATCATCAAGGTAGCCTTCAGTTTAGTCCTACCCAACAGGTGTGCCACAAAGCTCCCTTCTTCAGTCATCCCATCAACAAGGTATCCCAAAAATCATCACCAGGGTAACCTTCAGTTTAGACCTATCCAACAAGGTGTGCCATAGAGCGCCCTTCTTCAGTCATCCCATCAACAAGGTCACCCATCAACGTATCATCAGGGAAGCCTTCGGTATCTACCCCCCAACAACAAGGAGCTAACCCTCCTTACACACAACAAGGATTTAACCCTCCTTACATCCCATATGGCTATCCAGGGCCTATACCTTCACAAATACCCAATATATGACCAAAACTTGGTGGGGCAACAAGGTTATTACATGCAAGGCTTACAAACACACATACCAAAAATGGAGATGGAACTAAAACTAGAGGCTATCACCCATAATATAGTAGACATGTAGGAAGGAAAAAAAAAGAAGACCTACACTCTACAGGAAATTTATCCATTTCCATTCGATCATTCCATCACGACACTACCCTTTCCAAAAAACTTTGAGATACCTAGGTTTGATAAAAAAAAAGTATAAAGGAATATGAGATCCATTAGAGAATGTATGAGACTTCTTGGTATCATGTATGGAGGTATAAAACAATGATTCCTATCTCATGAGGCTCTTTCCATGTAGCCTTACAGGTCATGCTATGGAGTGGTTTACCCATCTACAACTAGGAATTAGGACTTTTGATGAGCTATCTAGAAAATTTATAAGCCACTTCTCGTTTAACATAGAACAAGACATCACCATCACAAGTTTTTCCATAATCAAACATAACCAAGGAGATTCATTTACCTCCTACCTACAGAGATGAAGACACAAAGCGAGTCAGTGCAAATGGCCCATTCTAGACAAGGAGGTGGTGCATATTTTCATTACAAATGTCCTACTTGAAGTAAACTACCAGGTCACTATGCTATGTCCTATATACTTTGAGGAAACAATCAAAAAGGGGTTACATATTGAGAGATCCCTCATAGCAAGAGGAACCCTTAAAACAAACAGCTCAAAAGATAGTACCGCAAGCTCAAATGAGAAACCTAAAGTTTGGGAAAAAACTAAGAATGTCGCAAATGATGGAGTGGTAGATGCTAGGGTAGTATGGAATACACATAACACAAATCAAAACAAACCACAGGTGACACAAACAAGTTATGGTCCCAACAACCAATAAAGCAACCAAATTACCTATTCCAAGAACAATCAAGTTGTAAACCAGTAGAAAAATTAGGGAGGGCAACATAGGAAATATGATCAACCCCAAAGGTAGTTCACAGTACTAGGTGAGTCATTTGGAACAGTCATGTGCAAACTAGTACAACAGAACCTCATCAAAATAAATGATCACCCAAATTATAAGGAACCTATCTTTAAGACACCATAGTACAATGAGAAAGACTTATGTGATTTCCATAAGATCAAAGGACATACGACCAACAATTGCATGCACCTCAAACACATCATGCAGGACTTGATAGATAAAGGGGAAGTAGACGTTGAGCATTGACCCAGAAAAAAGGACCTTCAAATATACTCAAACCTGATCCCAAACCATGCTAAGAGGAATGATAAAGGAAAGGAACAAGTGTACCACAATGTTAATTACACGTATGGAAACAATATTTTAGGAACCCTCTCATAAGTTGAGGACAATAGGGCAAACATAGTAATGATACAAGGAGACAACAACTGCAATGTAACTACTCATCGAGGAAGAGTTACAATAAAAGGAGCCCCTCCCAAACCCAAAATAAATTCACCAAGTGACTACAACATTGTGGAATAGTTAAAGAAGACACATGTCCTAATCTTAATCCTAGAATTTTTAAAAATATCACCTGCACATATGGAAATATTAGAAAAATCATTGGAAACATCAGTCCCTAATGACCTTGATCCTAGTCAATTCCAATCCATGGTTGGCAAGATCACAAGTAATCACTTATTATTTTTAGAGAAAGATCTACCACAAAGAATATTCCACAATCAAGCTCTATACATAGATTTTTGTGTTCACAAGACCATGGTCAAATGAGTATTGATAGATAATGGTGTAGGTTTAAACATTTTTACCTTAAAATTCATCAAACAGTTGGGGTATTCTGATGACGTGATTGAAAAATTAAAGAGTATCACCACAAGGGCCTATGATGAATTGGAAATAAATTTTGAAGGAACAGTCAAGTTGTTAGTGCAGATAGGACTAGGAATAATAGAAACTACTTGTCAATTACCGGATCTTGATTTTCCATACAACCTCCTCCTAGGATGCCCTTGGATCCATACATTACAGGAAATCCTTTCCACTTTTCATTAATGCCTAAATTTTCCCCATGAAGGAAAATAAGTAACACTATATGTCGATCTTGAGCCTTTCCATTTTTATGCAAAGTTGGAGGAGAAGTACAATAAAATCCAATGGATTCCCAACAATGACATAGCATTCCATTCCTTTTCTTATGTCGACCCATCCATACTTCCGTCGACCTCTACCAAGAACACATCAAGTGAGCAACTGAAAATAGAAGCCAAGATTCAAGTACTTGACAAGGGTAATGGGAACTACCATTTTAACCAATAATTTTGCATCACCATGCTTCCACCAACACGCAGATTATATCGAGGTCCAAAAGAGATCAAGATAGTGCAAATGATAGTCAAGACCATGATCTTTACTAGATGGGGAGTCATGAAAGATGAATAAATATTTGAGGAGGACCTTTCATCCATGATCTACAAGGAGGACCAAGAAGAATCAAAAAAGCCACAACCCATTTTAATTGATCCTAACACTAGAGGTTATCAATTAGTTAAACAGATGGGATACGACAAAACAAATGGCCTTGGGATACATAAACAAGGTCGGTCAGATCCTATCATAGTGGAACAGAGGAAGAAAAATATGGGGCTAGGTTATAAACCAAAAGATGTGGTCATTCCAAAAACCAAATGAACCTCTTGGAAGAAACGGGAAAATTTTGCTAGTGTTAAGGCATTAGATATCTATCATATCATGGACAATGAGTTACCCATCGAACACTTATTCGAAAAATTTAGAATTGATAGGTTCCCTCTCCATTACATGGAAACCATTGCCAACATCTATTACCATTCTGAAATAGACTCTAATGAATACAAATGGGATTCTCCTTCCTTTGTCACCGGATATGATTCTCGCACTTCTATTAATGACAACTTATATAACCAGTGGAAAAAATACACCAAAGCCATACTAACCCTTTCACCTACTTTCGTAACCTTTGCAGACCAAGATGATAGCCTCCCACTCTGTTACCCACAACTCATAGATTGGGGTCAACAACAACATAAACATGTTCTGCATCAATTCTAGAACAACGAGGTAATTGCATATTTCATGGGACTTTGAACAGACGTACTAGCTGGAGATCACAAAGTAAGACTCATCATGGAGCTCGAACATGAGGCATACTTTGGTGGAGAGATTGAATCTTCCAGTCACAAAAATGAAAGAAAAAACATAAAAATACGATCCCCTAGGGAAAACCACATTGTGGCTCTATTGAATTTGGAAAAGAGAAAAATAAAGGATGCATCCGAAGGTGAAAACCTTCTAGAGGCACCCGAGGATGGAGGATTCAATCTCCCCATATCATAATATCAAAAAAGATCAACACTCGTTATAGAAGAAGTAGAGTCCATAATGTTGGCATAGCAAAGGACCCAAAGATAACATACCATGCAATGTAACTTGATCCTGAGGAGAAAGTGAATTTCACAACATTCATCAATGAGAGAAAGGTAAACTTTTCTTGGACCTATGTTAACATGCCTAGACTAGATCTGACATTAGTGGTACATCATCTAGTTGTTGTCCCTGGAGTAAATCCTATCAAGCAAAAACTCAGAAAAATGCATCCTTAAAAAAGTATTACTGGTAAAGGTAGAACTAAAGAATCTATTAGATGTGGGTTTCATCAGACCCATTGACTATCCATAATGGCTATCATATCTAGTACCAGTTTCCAAATCTACTGGGGGCATAAGGATATGCACAGACTTCAGAGAGCTGAATAAGGCTTGTCCAAAGGATGGCTTTCCATTACCAAGCATCAATATGATTTTAGATCTAACAATAGGGAATGAGATGCTATCCTTAATGGATGGTTTCTCTAGATACAATCAGATAAATATCTCTCCAGATGACCAACACAAAATAGCATTTACTTGTGCTTGGGGTACTTTTTGCTAGAATGTAATGCTTTTTGATCTAAAGAATGCAGGAGCAACCTACCAAAGAGTGATGATGACCATATTCCATGATATGCTACACATAATCATGGAGGACTATGTGGATTAAATTCTAGCAAAGTCAATCAAAAGAGCATGTCACTTGACAAACCTAGCAAGGGTGTTTGATCGACTAGAACAGTACAATCTAAGACTCAACCCTAAGAAATATGTGTTTGGAGTAACATCTGGAAAGTTATTTGGATACATAGTGTCAACAAGAGGGATAGAATTCGATCCTAAAAAGGTAAGATCTATAATAGATATGCCTCCTCCAAAGACACTAAAACAGTTAAGGAGCATACAAGGGAAGCTACAATCCATCAGGCTATTTATCATACAATTGGCAGATAAGTGCCACCCTTTCACTCATCTCCAACACAAGGACATCACCTTCAAGTGGGATAGAAGATGCGACCAAGCATTCCAACAAGTCAAGGAGTACCTACTTACTCCTCTTGTGCTCATGCCACATATTCTAGAAAAGGAGATGATACTTTATGTGTCTACCACACAAGCAGCACTGGGAGCTCTCTTGGTCTAGTTAGATGATAACAACAAAGAAAGGGTAGTATAGTATATTAGTAGAACACTGGTGGGCTATGAACTAAACTACTCGCCCATTGAAAGAACATGTCTCTCAATCATGTTTTCAACATAAAATTTGAGACATTATATCCTAAACAAAAAGGTGAAGCTGATTTCAAAATTAGACCCACTCAAATACTTACTAGTAAGGGCAGACCTAACAGGTCAAATAGCCAAATGGGTGATGATCCTAAGTGAATTTGATATAAATTATGTGGACAAGAGAGCTATCAAGGGACAAATTATAGTGGACCAACTGGCTGAAACACCCATAGATGATCATAAACCTCTCACAGTGGATTTTCTAGATGAGAGTGTCTTGGTGACAGAATAGACAGGTCAATGGATTCTATACTTTGACAAGTCCCATACTCAACATGGCTCTGGAGTAGGTATTCTATTTCTCACACCACAAGGAGATAATATACCCAAGGCCTACAGGATTGCATTCCCTCGCACAAAGAACATCTCAAAATATGAAGCTCTTATAACATGGCTCAAAATGGCTATTGAGTGGAGAATAAAAGAGCTACATATCTTTGGAGACTCTCAGCTAGTAATCAGACAGGTGAACGATGAGTACCAGAAAAAAGATGAAAAATTTCTACCATATAAAAGGATGGTGGACAACTTCAAGGATTATTTCGTCAAAATAACCTTGAGCAAGTTCCTCGGATCAATAACAGAGTTTTTGATGCAATGGAAACAATAGGCTCACTGCTTGATATTCCTCAGAATGTGCCTAAGTACAAGTTCCTCGTGGAGCAACTAATTTTACCTGCATTTGACATCCCAGAATCAGAAATGGTATGTGTTGTTGTTAGTCCTAACTCCCCATGGTACCAAGATACTTTTGAATATATCCAACACGGTATCATTCCACTTGACCTAACGATTACTCAAAAGAAAACCTTCACTTGTAGAAATTCCCACTTTATAATCCTAGGAGAAACCCTATACCGTCATAGTCTATATGGTATGTTACTTTGGTGCCTTAACATAGAAGAAGCACAAATGACCTTACAAGAGGTGCATGAAGGTATTTGTGGATCCCACTCTAGTGGACCTAACCTAGTCCATAAGTTGCTCATAACGGGATACTATTGGCCCTCCATGGAGCAAGACTGCATTCAATATTCTAGAAGGTGTCGAAAATTTTAGTAACACAGTGATCTAGTTCATGCATCAGCACAAGAGTTGAGACCCATCATGACACCATGGCCTTTTTTGCAATGGGGATTAGACTTGGTAGGTAAGATATCACCCGCTTCATCTAAAGGGCATAAATTCATTATCATATCAAAAAGGTACTTCACTAAATCGATAGAGGCAATTCCATTGACCTATATCACTGGCAAACAGATATCAAAATTCATTTTGAATTATTTCATTTGTAGGTATGGAATTCCATAGATAATTATAATGAATAATGGCACCCCATTCAAGAATCAGGATGTCTAGGAACTCTATTACACGTTATCTATCCAACATATATTTTCCACACCCTACTGTCCTCAAGGAAATGATTAGGCTGAGGCATCCAATAAAATAATCCTAAAAATACTGAAAAATACTATTAGTGATACCGGTCATGATTGGCATTTGTACCTAAACCTAGCCTTATGGGCTTATCGAGCCAAAATTCACACACCTAATGGTGCCACACCATTTTCCTTGGTTTACAGATCAAAGGTTGTATTACCTATTGAGGTCGAAATCCCTTCATTGTGAGTCTCATTAAAAGGCATGGTTAGCAACGAAGAATATAGGTATCCAGAATGAATGAATTAGAGATCTTAGATGTAAGGTGTTTGAGCATGTTAAACCATCTAAAGTTTTATTAGAATCAGCTCAAACAAAGCTATGACAAGAGAATCAAAGATAGGAACTTTCAAATTGGTGACTTGGTCCTCAAGGAGAATCAGAAGATACAATTGAATAAGGACAGTAAAGGTGAATTTGAACCCAACTTATTAGGCATGTTTATCATCACAATGAGCTATAGCTCTGGAGCATATCAGTTGGCTACTCCTGAAGGAGAATCTCTAGTCCAGCCCGTAAAAAATAGCCACCTCAAGAATTTTTACACATGAAGCGCCTCAAAATACCCCAAGAAAAAGGGTAAAAATCCAAAAAAAGATTTTTTTAAAAAAAAGATAAAAAAAAAATACAAAAAAAAATCAAAAAGCAAGAAAAATAGTAAAGAGAAATAAAACGTTCTTTGAGTCAAAACCACTTTGTGGCACTCCTAGAACAGGTACCATAGTGAAAACCTGGAAAATAGGTGTTATATTTGAATAAATTGCATTATTATCTATTAGCAATTTTTCACAACATCCACCCATCCATTTCATAAAACATGTATCCAACCATGGTTTGTCACGGATTAAGGAAATTCATTTTATTGGGGGCAACTTCTTGATTCTAGTCATGGATTAGATCTTGCAACATTCAATCATAGTCATAAAACAACAAAAGTCAAAAACACTAGAAAATAACAAAAATCAAAAACATGTGAAGACATCAAAAACAAAACAACATTGTTGGGCTATTCCTTCACTCAAACAGTCTAAGATATCAGCATTTTCTTGAACCTCATAGCTAGCTCAAGTAAATTTCCCACAACATATCCTCTAGACATAGAAATGGGATATCAATCCAAGCTATCAATGTTGTTTATCCAAAAATAATTCATGTTTTGAGTCAAACGGTAAAACTTCGTGGTCTTTGCATGTACAAATTAGGCAAGGCTTTATAGCCCTTGAGACCCTAGGTTAGTCCTCTTGGGTTTCCAACATGCTTAATCAAAAAAATAAAAATTTAAAAAAATCATAAACAACATACAAAATCCAAAAACATTCACAAAATAGAAAAGGTCAAACCAAGTGAACTACGAGCCTTTGCGTGTACAACATAGGCAAGTCTTATATTTGATGAGCCCCTGAGGCCCTAGGTTAGTCCCTTGAAAACTACAAAATGACATCATAAAACTTAGAAAAATCAAAAAGACCCATCCCGTCATCAAAATCTGAGTTAAACAATTCACCCATAACAAACGAATCGTCACAACCATCCTTTGACAAGACAAACAAAAAAACAAAGCAAACATCAAAAGCTAGAACTTTCAAGCAAAAAATCACATAAGCTCTTACTATAAATAGATAGAAACAATGCCAGAGTATCAACTACCTATCTTTTTGACAAGTCCCAACAACATCCTGACATATGCCTTAACGAATCCATTCCTACTATTAGAACTAAAAAAATTCAATTAAAATCCTAAGCCTTCTTATCCATTCGAGCCCATATTTGCCTATCTTTTCACAAAAAATATTTTCTTTATTCCTCGTCCATTTTTTTATGCATTTCAAATCCTTACCACTCTCTTAATATGCATTACGTAAGCTTTTACCACCTTACCGCAGTCTCCCAAAAAAGGCTCGCGATATGATGGTGGCGGTAAGCAGGCTGGTGTTAAGTGTTTATCACGTTACCACACATGGTCTAAGCATAGACCACGGTAATGCGGTGGCGGTAAGTCAACAGCAAGGGTACTAGTGAGGACATACACCATGATACCGCGGAAGGTCCAAATACAAACCGCGGTAGAGCAGTAGAGGTTTAACATGTGGTGGCGGTAAACAATGAGGATACGGTTGACAGTTAGGAGACTATGAATGGTTGGTAGTCTGTGAGCGGTTACCTCCATACTGTAGCCGCTAAAATAATGACCGCGGTGATAGCGGTAAGTGGCTAGTGGTTAGCAACGAGTATACCGTGGTACCTCGCGCGGTCGAACCACAGATCACTATGGCCGTGGTGAGCAGGTAACGGTTAGCAGAGATAGTTATGGTGAAGGAGGCCCATCGCGGTACCATAGGGGTTCATTTGATAGACCATGGTAGTGCAGTAAACAGCAAGGTTAACCGTCAAGGCTAGGCACCGCATAACCGCGGGTGGAAAATTCAAACCCACAGTAGAGCGATAAATGCAATGGAAGCCATGGGAGAATAAAATAAAGGCAATGAAAGGTTTAAAATGCCGATAAGATAAGAAATATAGGTGGGAAAGGATAAAACGAAAAATCGAAGGCAGAACTATTGCAAGAAATATTTAATTTGTCGAAAGGAAATATAATTGAATATTTTAATCTCTGTGATAGAATTTAAATGGTTTTACCAGAACGGTAAAGGGTCATGACTCTTTAGATATGACGTATATATGTTTTGAAAACTCAGTGATAAATAGAGGGGGGGGGGGTTCTAGAAATAGGAGAATGTAAAAAAATAAGGAAAAACCTTCTAGAAATAACGCAATGGAGATGATTTGTTGACCGAATTCCTTTCTGATTTTTGTTGTGGTGATGTTATAACTGTCAATTTCTATTTAGTTTTCCCCAATTTGGAGTTTTTTTATTATTTGAGTTCAAATATCAAGTATATTTTAATTCTTTAAACTGCATTTCTTCACTTTGTGTGATTTCATTTAATGGTGTCTGCAAGTCAGAGTTAAATTCCTTTAAGTGAATCATAGTGTCTGTGAGACTTCTTTTGGATAATTGAAGGAGAGCTAAGCAAGAAAATATTTCAACACTATTTATGCTAGTCATAAATTGATGAAGTTGCATGCCAATCATCGAAACTTCATCCCGTAAGGTGTCTAAAAACTTAAATTGTGTCAGGGAGAAATATGTGTGTATAATCAGTAACATTTTTGACTCCATTGCCCAGTAGAAAGAAGGCATTGATCTGCCATATCCTAGAGTAATAAATTCATTATAAATAGAGAATTGATTCAAAAACCTTTCATTTAATTTGAGTGGTAGGATTACTTATGGTGTCCTTTTGTCTATCCATGCCTACTTGCCATTATGGATAGACTGTTTAGCAAGAAATTCATTTCAAATCTGCATATCTCATATAGGTTTACCCACCTAGGTCTAGCAAAACCTAAAGAGTAGAAGGTTTAATTCATAATTGGCCTTGTATGTTGTCCAAGAATGTTACAAGGATCTGGCAAACTCTTATGGTTAAAACCTGCATTTTTGAGTACCAACAGTTTGGCGACTCCGCCAGGGATATAATCTGAGAATAAGCCTTGTCATAGAGTCAATATCCTATAGAAGACTCCGCTGGGAATAAGGAATTGCAGATTTTCTCACTTTTGGAAAGTGAGTGGCGACTCTGAATGAACAAATATATTGAGACTGATAAATTGAAATATATATCAAAAAAAATCTTCCTAGAGTTCAGACTATCACAATTGCTCCCAAAATGCAAGGAAGAAGGTCTTTGTACAAAGATGGTGATGGTCCTAATGCCAAAAATAAATGGACAAAGAATAATGATAAAGGTAAAAAGGTGACTAATCACATGGGAGCATCAGACAAAAATAAAACATCGAAAGCATCACTGGAGATACACAATCCATATGGCATGTTACCAAATGAAGACTTCCCTTCTAGAGAACCTCGCACTCCTGAGGAATAGAGGAATCCCTTTTATCAACCAGATCCTAAGAAGGTTGAAGAATTCATGGTTGAATTTGAAGCTAAAAGAGAAAGAAGACAACATGAATATGATCAAAAAATGGCATTTCTTGAAGAAAATCAAGATGGACTTGGCTATGAAGCAGCCTCTGAGGAGAATTATGAACTTATGGCCAAGGATGAAATAAATGCAAGACTGGAACATGAGAGACGAGAAGTGGAAAGGGCAAGAATAGAATATGAGCAGAGGCTCTAGGCAATTAGAGAACTTGAAGACTTGAGATTGAGGGAAGTACAGATCAGTACTCAAATGGCTAATCTGTAAAAATATGTGCCACCCCATAGGAAAGGGAGCAATAATGCAGGCCCATCAAATTCCTCACAGGCCTACCAGAATCAGCCAAGGAATCAAGGTAGATATCAAAATGTTCCACCACAAAATCAAGGTGTTCAGCCACCTCCTTATCAGCAGCATGTACCCCCACAAGGTCAACAATATGTGGCAAATAATTATCCATTGTACCAGTGTCAGTACTACCAAAATCCTCCTCCACAATATGCAACCATGATTAGGCAGTTTGACTTGGTTGGACTACAAATATGTCCTTACCCTATGGATAACAGTTGGAGAAGTTTGGTCCCAAAATTCACAAGGAGTAGTGCTATTGCAGCTGAAGAGCATTTAAGGAGTTTTAATGCTTTTATGCAAGATTTAGATATGAAGTATGAAGATATACGAATGAGAATGTTTATGATGTCACTGATTGAAGATGCCAGAGATTGGTTTAATAGTTTGCCAACATCTTCTGTTAATTCTATTCATGTGTTTTATGAGAAATTTTTTGAGCAATATGGGAATCAATATGCATCTGAATTTGCATTCTATGAATTAGTGACTATTCAGAAGCATCAAAATGAGTCAGCTTATGATTTCAACCAAAGGTTTTCTAAATTGCATAATAAGATACCTCCTTGTTCTAAATTGGATGATCCTACTGCACTGAGTATTTATTTAAAAGCTTTTGATCCTAAGATAGGTTATGAACTCAAGAATAGGGGTCCCAAATATTTGGCTGAAGCTCAAAGGATAGCCCTTACCATTCAAAATAATAGGAAAGTTGTAGGGATTATTTCCAAGAGGGATAACCCAAGGGTTCCCCAATATGCTCCTCCAAATAAACAAGAGAACACATATAGGAATGAGAGGCCAAGACTACATGAAATGCCTTATAATACAAATTGGAGAAATGGAAAGCCAGTGATGGATGGACCCAGAAATAAAGAGACACCTGACCCTTTTAAGAAGAGAGGGACTTACATGGTTGATAATAGTCCTTGGTGTCCAGTTTGTGACATGCCACATTCGTCAGAACATTGTGTAGTAGTTGAGTCGGTGTCAAGAAGAGACATGACAGAAGATAATAATGAAGAAGACAATAACATTTATTTGACTTCTCATACTCTTCACTCAGTAGAGTAGGGATATTCATCTTTAGAGGAAGGAGGATATGAATATGATGTTGATCATCAAAAATATAATGTTCACATGGCAGAGAAAAATAAAATTTATGATTATGAAGAAAGTGATCATGAACAAGATCTTCATACTACATCATATCAGCCTAATAGGGGAAGTATGAAGAGACCATCTGAGGAAGAAATTAAGAGATTGACTATTGCAGCAGTTGAGCAAGCTAAAAGCAAGTATTGACTGAGGAATAGAACAGTAAATGAAAATGAAGGTGTTCCGAGAGGAATATTCTTGAAAAGTGAAAAGATGTCCCATGAAATATCAAAAAAGACAAATGATTAGCACCCTGACAAAAAAGAACAGAAATATATCCCCAAGGAAGAAAAGAAAGGATCCTCAAGGAACACACAAAAGATGGATCAAACATCAAAGAGGGAGAAAGAGGAAAACAAAGGAGAATTGATAGAATCAAAGAAGGTGATCAGAACTGAAGGTACATCTTTTGATTTCATACAAGCCTTATCTCAATTAAAAATGTCTGTCCCATTGCTTGAAATGATGAAAATTAAGGAGTATAGGGAAATTTCTATTCAATTAATGTCTAATGGGAGGAATCAAAATATAAATTTTGAACAAAATGAGAATGTTGGAATTGCCGACAAGAAAGGAAAAATAAAAGTTGCAGAAGTTTGTTTAAGTGATGCATTGATAAATACACCTCAAATTGATCCATTTTTAACTACCTTGCTCATAAATGGTAAATTGGTAAGAAATTGCATGATAGACTTAGGTGCTTCTATGAATATTATGCCAATAGGGGTAATGAAACAACTTGGCATGTGGATAGATATTGAGGGTGGTAAATATTATGCTATGGATAGTAGGCATGTCTGGGGATTATGAAAGATGTAGAAGTAAGATTAGCAGCCTACCCACAAGCTACTTATAACATTGATATAATTGTGATTGATACACCTCCTTAGTTTGGAATGCTTCTATCAAGACAATGGACTGTAGCAGTTGGAGGTAATGTGCAATTTGACTTATCATATGCCACAATACCAGTTAATGGTGAAGAGGTGAAATTATATAGAGAACCAAGGGTGAATCAGATTATTGAGTGTGTTCCTCGAGAACAACTTAATTGCTTTTGTGATGTAGATTTGGGGAGTTTAAAAGTAGAATTATCTCAGCTAGAACTAGTGAGTACTGACCCAATTGATAGACTTGTTTCTAGAAATCAGCAAGGTGTGTGGAAAATGTACTTTGATGGGGCTTGCAGTCAAGAAGGTAATGGAGCTGGGGTAATTTTCATATCACCTGAAGGTACAGCATTTAAATACTCTTTTTTTTTGGCTTTTGAATGTACAAATAATGTGGTTGAGTATGAGGCTTTGTTGATTGGTTTGAACATGGTCGTCAAACACAAGATTAAGTTGTCTGTTTTGGGAGATTCTGAATTAGTTGTGTCACAAATTAGATCAAAGTATGCTGCAAGGAACAAGAGGTTGAAACAATATAGGAATGTTGTATGGGATACAGTGGAACTATTTGATGCATTTTCAATTGATTGGATAGATAGATCTGAAAACTTGATGGCTGATTTTTTAGCTAATGCAGCTTTGAAGAAAGATGATATGACTTTGGCAGGAGTGTCTCAGATTGAATTTAAAACAAGACCAACAGTCCCTAACAATATATACATTTGGCAATTTTTTGATGATGATACTGACCTTTTGAAGTTTCTTCATTGTATAGATCGGTATGAAGCACAGGAGATTGATTTCAATGCTTTTATGGAAGAAGTGGATGGGAAACAAACTGTATTTGGGAAGGAAGTTTTGTAGCTTAAAACTAACAAGCTTCCCAAAGGGCTTGTGGCATTCGAGAGGATGTATGATGGGAGTGAGCGTTCCCTCATAAAGCAGACACTAGTTAAGAAGGAAGATGTTGAAGAAATAAATTTGGGAACCGAATTAGCACCAAAGAGGGTTTATATTGGAAAGAAAATAAGCCCAACCATCAGAAGAATGTTGATTACATTGCTGACAAAATACAAGCATGTGTTTGCATGGTCTTATGAGGATTTGAAGGCATGTAGAGAAGATCTTTTTAAGCATGAGATTCCACTTATGCTAGACACAAAGCCATTTAGACAGAAGCAGAGGCCTATTAATCCAACCTTGGAACCTAAAATGCAAGAGGAGCTAGCAAAGCTTAGAGATGGAGGTATCATAAAACCCATTAGGCATTCAACATGGGTCTCAAATTTGGTTCTAGTCAGGAAGAAAAATGGGGACATAAGATTATGTGTAGATTTCAGAAATTTGAATGCGGCTTCCCTAAAAGATAATTATCCTCTTCCAAACATGGAGGCAATATTACACAAAGTAACAGGATGTGAGCTATTATCAATTATGGATGGATTTTCTGGATATAATCAGGTCAAAGTCAAAGAATCTGAGCAATACAAAACAGCATTCACTACACCATGGGGAATGTATATATATAAGAATGCCATTTGGTCTCACAAATATAGGAGCTACCTTTCAAAGAGCCATGGATGTGGCATTTGCAGATCTGATCAATTCTATAATGGTGGTATATCAAGATGACCTCACTGCTTATTCCAAAAGGGTAGAGGATCATGTTGCTGATTTGGAGAGGATCTTCATCAAGGCCTTGGATTATGTTATAAGTCTTAATCCTAAAAAATGTCATTTTGTTGTCACAGAGGGTAAACTTTTGGGGCATATTGTATCAAAATATGGGGTTAGGATAGATCCTAAAAGGGTAGAGGCCATTGATAAAATTCTCATTCCTAAAATTGTCAAAGAAATCCAATCATTCTTTGGCCAAATAAATTTTGTTAGGAGGTTTGTGTCCAACTTTGCTAAAATTGTTAAAACTATATCTAAAATGTTGAAAAAAGGAGAAAAATTGGACTGGACTGTTGAAGCTATGGATGCCTTCATATCTATAAAAAGAGTTATCAAAGAAGCCCCTATCCTAAAGTCCCCTGATTTTACTAAACCATTTCAGATTTTTTCTTTTGCTTCATTCCATACCATAGCTGTTGTCGTGTTACAAAAAAATGATGAAGGTCATGAGTAGCCTGTTTCTTTTTTCAGTAATTCTTTGCAAGGGTCAGAATTGAAATATGACATTATGGAAAAACAGGCTTATGCACTAGTCAAAGCAGCAAAGGCTTTCAGACCTTACCTTATTAGAGCTAAGGTCAATGCTTATGTCCCACATACAGCTGTGAAGGATATCCTGTTGCAAACAGAAGTAACAGGGAAAATATGCAGGCGGATTAACAAAATTCAAGAATTCAACATCGATATTGAGAATACTAAGTTGGTAAGAGGACAAGGTCTGGCCAAGCTAATGCCAGAAACAAATATTGAAGCAAACTAGATTTGCAACATGGAAGGTAAGGGTGAAATCATAGCAAGTACTGAGCATACTCCATGGTATACAAATGTAATGTATTATCTGAAACATATGATGTATTATCTGAAACATATGAAGTGCCTTGAAGGGTTGAACGATAATCAAAGGAGAACTTTAAAGTTGCAGGCTTCTAAATATGTTTTTATAGAAGGGGACCTTTTCTGGAAAAATAGGGATGGTGTATTGTTGTGTTTAGATGAATCCCAGGAAAAATATGTTTTGAGAGAAATGCATGAAGGGGTGTGTGGAGGCCATTATTCTGCTAAGACTACTACACACAAGATTCTCAGGGCTGGTTATTATTGGCCTAGGGTATTCACTGATTCCTTTGCGTATGTGAGAAAGTGTGAGGCTTGTCAGAAGTTTTCAGGAAAACTGAAGTATCAAGGAGCATTGCCACTTAGACCTTTGCAGGTAGAAGCACCTTTTCACCAATGGGGAGTTGATTTCATTAGAGAAATACAGGATAGATCAAGTGGAGGGCACAAATGGATACTAGTGGCCACTAATTATTTTACTAAGTGGGTGGAGGTTTTTCCAACTAGGCAAGCAACGAGTAAAGTGGTAGTGAATTTTCTGATGGAGAATGTTATGACTAGGTTTGGCACTCCATTCGGATTGATCACAGATAATGGGATGTGTTTTAGATCAGATGAGTTTAAAGATTTTTTCAAAACACATGGAATTAGTATTTCTTATTTTGCCCCATACCATCCACAAGCAAACGGCCAGGCAGAGTCAAGTAATAAAAATCTTTTGAAGATAATAAGGAGGATACTAGATACTAACAAAAGGGCATGGGCTTCGAAGTTAATATTGGTTGTGTGGGTAGACAGAATTACAGTGAAAAAGGCAATGGGAAAATCTCCATTTGAGTTGGTATATGGGACACAGGCTAGGATGCCTTTGCAGAATCTTTTGCCAGTTTATAATTTTATTTTGCAAGAAGACTTGGATATTTCTGATCCAATGGAGGAAAGAATGGAATAGCTTGCAGAGCTTGATGAAGTGAGAAGAGTTGCTTAGAAGTAGAATGTGAAGTTGCAGTCACAAATGAAGTATCTTTTTGATAAAAAGTCCAAGAAGAGAAAATTTGAAAAGGATGACTTGGTGTTGATGTGGAATGCTCAGTGTCAAGATAAGGGGAAGCATGGCAAGTTTGAAGCTTTATGGTTGGGTCCTTTTGTGATAACTGGTAAAGGAGGTGAGGATTCATATTTCCTGCAAAACATGTTTGGAGAGGAGTAGAAGTTACATGTACATGGGCAGTTCCTGAAGCTTTTCTTCTCTTAAGGATCAACAGGGGGTCAAGGATTGCCAGTGCATGGACAATTCTTAATAACCCTTTTTTAAATGTTATTTCCATGCACAGTAGTTTAAGAAATTTTGAAGGGTCTAGGTTTTCCAGTACATGGACATTCTCAGGAGTTCCCTTTCTGAAAGCATTGCTTTCCTTTCCATGTACATTAGTTTAGGATCATTTTCCATTCTCCATTTGCTCCATCTTTCATACCATTCATCTGTTCATTCTCTTCGTCTTCCATGGCTTTCATTTTTCATCATTTGCTTGGTTTGCTCTACTAGTTGATTTTTTGGATTCTTGCAGTGATTGCACAACCACTCATCCCCAACAGGAGCCACTGTTAGAACTAAAAAATTTCAATTAAAATCCTAAGCCTTCTTATCCATTCGAGCCCATATTTGCCTATCTTTTCACAAAAATTATTCGCTTTATTCCTCGTCCATTTTATTATGCATTTCAAATCCTTACCGCTCTCTTAATATGCATTCTGTAAGCTTTTACCGCCTTACCGCGGTCTCCCAAAATAGGCTCTCGATATGGCGGTGGTGGTAAGCAGGCTGGTGTTAACTATTTACCATGCTACCGCATGTGGTCTAAGCATAGACCGCAGTAACGCGGTGGCGGTAAGTCAATAGCAAAGGTAGCAGCGAGGACATACACCACAATACCGCGGTAGAGCAGTAGAGGTTTAACATGCGGTGACAATAAACAACGAGGATAAAGTTGACAGTTAGGAGACTATGAATGGTTGGCAGTCAGTGAGCGGTCACCTCCATAACGTAGCCGCTAAAATAATGACCACAGAGATAGCGGTAAGTGGCTAGCGGTCAGCAACGAGTATATTGTGGTACCTCGCATGGTTGAACCAAAGACCGTGGTGGCCGCAGTGAGCAAGTAACAGTTAGCAGAGACAGTTACGATGAAGGAGGCCCACCGCGGTACCGCGGGGGTTCATCTGACAGACCGCGGTAGTGCGGTAAACAGCAAGGTTAACCATCAAGACTAGGCACCGCATAACCACAGGTGGAAAAGTCAAACCCGCGATAGAGGGGTAAATGCAATGGAAGCCATGGGAGAATAAATAAAGGCAATGAAAGGTTTAAAATGCCGATAAGATAAGAAATACAAGTGGGAAAGGATAAAATGAGAAATTGAAGGGGGAACTATTGTAATAAATATTTAATTTGTTGAAAGGCAATATAATTGAATATTTTATTCTCTATGATAGAATTTAAACGGTTTTACCATAACGGTGAAGGGTCGTGACTCTTCAGATATGATGTATATATATATTGAAAACTCGGTGATAAAAAGAGGGGGGCTTTTGGGAACAGGAGAATGTAAAAAAATAAGGAAAAACCTTCTGGAAATAATGCAATGGAGATGATTTCTTGACTGAATTCCTTTCTGATTTTTGTGTGGTGATGTTATAACTGTCAATTTCTGTTTAGTTTTCCCCAATTTGGAGTTTTTTGATTATTTGAGTTCAAATATCAAGTATATTTTAATTCTTTAAACTGCATTTCTTCACTTTGTGTGATTTCATTTAATGGTGTTTGTAAGTCAGAGTTAAATTCCTTTAAGTGAATCATAGTGTACGTGAGACTTCTTTTGGATAATTGAAGGAGAGCTAAGCAAGAAAATATTTCAACACTATTTATGCTAGTCATAAAGTGATGAAGTCACATGCCAGTCATCGAAACTTCATCCCGTAAGGTGTCTAACAACTTAAATTGTGTCAGGGAGAAATATGTGTGTATAATCAGTAATATTTTTGACTCCATTGCCCAATAGAAAGAAGACACTGATCTGCCATATCCCAGAGTAATAAATTCATTATAAATAGAGAATTGATTCAAAAACCTTTCATTTAATTTGAGTGGTAGGATTACTTATGGTGTCCTTTTGTCTATCCATGCCTACTTGCCATTATGGATAGACTGTTCATCGGGAAATTCATTTCAAATCTGCATATCTCATATAGGTTTACCCTCCTAGGTCTAGCAGAACCTAAAGAATAGAAGGTTTAATTCATAATTGGCCTTGTATGTTGTCCAAGAATGTTATAAGGATTTGGCAAACTCTTATGGTTAAAACCTGCATTTTTGAGTACCAACACCTACGATAAACATGGTCAACACCGGATAATAGCCCCACCCCAAAAAAATATGGTAAGTGATACTGCAACATTGTTTTATCTTTTTATAGTCTTATCTCTTATGATTTATTTTATTGACTCATTCCCATAATCCCTCAAGGATGTCCATAAGGATTTAGAGAAGAAGGAATGGGGGAAATTGAGCATCATTTCGATTTGTTTTCTGTAAGATATTTTTTTAATACTACCATGGTGAATAATTGCTTTATTAAATGTATGGAAGTTGTATTCAAATAGTCTGTGAAGCAATTACATGTCAAGTCTTTTATACCTCTTTGTGTGACTAGTCTGAAAAAAAATTCACACAACCCCCCTATACTCTAATCAAAGTTTTTGTATGTCTTGTATGAGGAAAAATACTCTTTTTTTGTAGAGTCAAAGTCCACCCAAATGACATAAAGGCACCTTGGTAATTCATACCCTAGTGCATTGTATATGTTTGCTACATCAAACAAGATTTTTCAAACCACGAAGTCTCTAAAGCAAAGAAAAAGAAACTCATCAACTACTAACAACATCATAATTATATCCATCATCATATTTCTTCTAATTAACATCATATCTCTATCCATCATCAATATTTCTTCTAATTAACATTCATCTTGCATAAAACATCATTAGTGCCATATCCATACTGCAACCACAAATATCATCAATACATATCATGATGATAATAAACCAATAAAAACATCATGTATCATGTATGTGGCTTTCATTCATCATATATCAACATAAACCACATCATAAACAAGACAAGGTATGATTCATTCATCCACGTCAAATTCATACATCAGAAAAGCACAAAAAAAACATATATAAGAACACATCATCATATATCATCATCACATAAACATAAAATGAGGTTGAATCGAAGAAGGTATATCTCATATATATCATCATCAAAAAAGGGAAAATTTCATAAGTACATCATCCACAGTGACACAAGTGTGATAGGATAATACAAAATCATAACATGTATATGAGGTCTCAACTAGACCAATGAATATATATATATATAACACATGTCTACAAAATGCCTCTGCATCATGAAACAGCATGAAGATCAAGTACCAAAAAATTAAGACCCTGACAAGAAGGATAGAACCCTATTGACCACCAAAATGATATGGTTGTCTCATAGAATGATCACCTATACCTACACCACCACCACCACCATCACTCATAGCACTTGGCTCCTTGATCCGTGGATGATGAAAATCCCTAGGAACAGTAGCATCATATAAGGTCTGATAATAGGTGGACATCTGTAGAAACGGATCTCGCTCAACTCGCATGCTATCACGCTTTTCCCAGAGAGTATCTCTCTTTGTCATAAGTAATAGTACTTGAGCCTTTGTAGCATGTCGTTAATTGCTCTCGCTATCTCACTTGACCCTCAAAGTGTCTACTTGAGCCTTCACAGCCTATCTTTGCGCTATCTTTGTGTCTCTGGCCTAAGTCATCTGAGCTAACAACATATCTCCATCCCTAGCTAGTGGAGGAGGACCCAGAACTTGTCTATGACCCTATATAGGAGGCATACACTCATCCTAACCACCCTGGGCCCCATCACGTCGGGCCTGATCCAACTACTCTATGAGAACCTCAATGCGTTGTCACTCCCCACGACAACCTGTAATACCTTCTCTTCCCACAACGGGATCGCCCAAAGGATCGATGAACCTCAAAGGCATACGACGTGCCCACCACTCATCATAATCATGAATAGTACTTGGATCTGCCAAACCAACCAGCCAACCCCAACAAATTGGGGCAAGTGTTATGAGCTCAACAACCACAATATCTATATCCACCCGGAGACCCCATACACGGACCTCCCAAGTAGTCTGACCGAATCGAGCCTTATAAGCATCAGAAACCCACACCTGTCTCTCTCCGAACTGGCGATAGACTCGATTCAGTAGGTAATGCTCTATCACAGAAGGGGAATGACCAATCAACCAATGGGTTTGATGGTAGTAAACAAGATGATCAGAATCCTCTAGCCAAACCTCACAGCCCATTAAGGTTTCCACACAAAACTTGGCATCTCATCGAATACACAATGCCAATAAGGAAGATCCCCAGGTAGAGTATAATGCATAAAATCCCCATAATGATAAGAGTATGGATCATTTAGAGAACAATCCTATATCCCATTTGAACGAGTAAAACTGTAATATGCTCCCAAGCCCAAACATGCAAAAGTGAAACACCTGTGGAAATAGACTTCCCACCTTGATACACCACCTCATGCATATCTTTGTAAAGATGAGCCAACAGACAAGCACCCTAGGCATACCTCTTCCCATGCTCTAACATAATCTCAAATACATGTACCCCAACCCATAGCAAACTGTCGACCTCACCTATTAGGAACAACTAATCTTGAAATCATACCACAGAGGATAAGTACAATAGGATTTGCACTATCAAAAAAACCAGATAGATCAACCTCTAACTGGCGCACATCTAAGTGTGCAACACCTAGCACACGTTGCATGGAACGGGTACCTCATCAAACATGATAAGTAACAAGCTCACCATGAATGGGAAGGTGAAGTATCCTCCAAACATCCTCAAGAGTAATAGTAGCCTCTCTTGTAGGCAAATGAAATGAGGAAGTCTCAAAATGCCACCTCTCCATAAGTGCAATCATCATAGTGTAAAAGCACAATAGTGTGTCACACTTTTAGCCAAATAAATAGTTTTGAGCGAACTATTTTTAGCCGAAAGATAGTCAGCCGAGTGGCTTTCGGCTGAAACCACATGGCACCGACGTGGTGGGTACCTTTTCAGTCAAAGAGGCTTCGACCGAAAGTCACTCAGTCAAATACGTCCGGTCAAAAACATGAAAATAGTGAGTGTATTTGGTATATATAGCTTGAAAATATCAAGCAATTTTTGGTTGAGTATGTTTCGATCGAAAAGTGCTCGACCAAAACATACTCGGGCGAGCATGTCTAGTTGGCATCCTACTTGGCAGCCAACTCACCCTTTTTCAGAAAATTTAAAAAAAATCAACTTTGGCAGAGTATTTCTCCAGTCATAATGTTTTTTCTGCAAAAAATAAAAATACCATTTTGTAGAGCTCAGAGTGGTGAATCCAAATATATAATTTTTTAAATATTTTTATTAGTTTTAATATATTTTATTTTTAAAATAATGCAAGTAGCTTGTTAAAATTAAAAAAGAGGTTGATTAGAAAATTTTTAAAAATATATATGGGGCACAAGAGGAGAGAGTCTTCTTCAAAAGGGTATAATTTTTTTTTTGAAAATGATTCAAAAATTTGGCAATAGTTGACAGCCCATGAAAACTATCAAATTCTAACAAGTCTAACTTTAAAACGTTATTACGAGAAAAATATAAGTCAAATTTTGAAAAAAAATTCCATGCATAAGATATTGAAGTTACCTATTAGGAGAATAAAAATTAGGGAGAAATGAAATTTTTTTCAATTTGTTTCTTGATGCCCCGTGAAGTCACTCTTTTTTGAAATTTTCAACATTCCAAAATCTCTCCTTAAATTGATAAAAACATAATGAAAACAATTTTTTTAAAAATTTGAAAAATTACAGGAATAAAATTCACCAAATGTTCTACATTTCATTAGTTTATGCCATTTTGAAATTCAAAACATAAAGACCACTTTTATGTGGTCAAAGTTCAGAATTTTTTTGTTGTTGGTTAATTCCTTTATAATGTGTGACACAAGTTTGTGCTTTTACCCCATAATTGTATGAGTCTTGATAGGAGGCATGTAACAAATGTAACATAATCTAATGGCATCAAGGAAGTCCCACTCCAACACACCGAAATGGTAAATCGGATCAAATAGGTGTCGATGAGGTCTCTCAACATAAGTGGTTTGAGACTCACCTACAATCATTGAAAAACCAAGATGTTGTGGTTCCACTCTAAACATGTAAAGAAACACAAAATGACATTTAGGATTACAAACAACCACATACCAAGGTTTATAAAAAATACTAAGAGAAAATACAGAAGGAGAAGTCAAATGCTAGGTTCCTGAGCAAATGCTCAGAAAACACCAGGCAAGTGCGAGATTTTTAGGAAAGTGTGAGCTTTTAGGTCAAGGGTGATCTTTTCAGTCAACTGCACAATTTTAGGTCAAGTGCATGAAACAAGGGTGAAGTTTTTAGGCAAGTGCAACATTTTATGGTAGTTGCAAAGCTTTTAGTGTCAAGTGCGAGGTTCTGAAAAGAAAAGCAATGGAAAATGATGCAAGTGCTCAGGAATCACAAAAACTTTTCTACTGAATTGAAGAACTTAGTACACGCATAACGAGAATGAAACATGATGAAAGAAAAAAGTGAGAAGGTACATACCGGGCCATAGACACCTAAAGGCCATCCAAACACCTGAACAAGCTCAGAACGATGTGGGGCACCCTCAAGTTGCGGCATTGCTCCTCGAAAACTGATAGAGTGGGAAATCTAGAGACAAGAATTAGCAAAAGGATCAAAGCAAAAATGAGCCAATTTGAAGACTATTTTCCTATATTACACCTCAAGAAAACCCTAATTTTACTTAGGGAACCTTCCTACTTTCAAATTAGAAGCTCTCAAAAACATTGGAACAAGAAACAAAGCACCTATTGATATAATATTTCATCTGAAAACATCGAAACTAAAATACAATAGTGTCAAGAGCCTGACCTCAAAGCTTCAATTTTCGGTCAACCTCTCGAGGGGGCAGCACAGAGTCCTACCGTCATTCCACTGAACGTTGGGGCATAGTGGGGCATAAAATTGTTTCAAAAAAAAAAACTTGATCTTAAAAAACAAAATCTTTGAAACAAAGCAACCAGTACTTTGTATCAAAGAGGGGGAAAATGTAGACATGTAAAATTGACTTAACACCTATCACACACCCTGAACAACATCAAATAGCATTGAACATCATCCCACAACATCCCATGATGACTCGGAATCATCTCGGAACATCCCGTAACATCTCAAAATGACTCTGAATCATCTCGAAACATCCTATAACATCTTGGAATGACTCAAAATCATCTTGGAACATCCTGTAACATCTTGGAATGACTCAGAATTATCTTGAAAGATCTTGTAACATCTCAAAATCATCCCAAAATGACTCAGAACATCTCAGAATAACTCGAAATTGCCTCAGAATGACTTGGAATGCCCCGCAACATCCCAGAATGACTCGAAACATCTCAGAAACATCCCATAACATCTTGAAATCATCTTGTAATGTCTCGTAACATCTTAGAATCACCCCAAGAACATCTCAAAATCATCCTGTAATGTCTCGAAACATCTCGAAATTGTCTCACAACATCTAACAATCATCTTGTAATGTCTCAGAACATCTCAAAATCATCTTGTAACATTCTGAAACATCATACAACATCACACCACATCGAAAAGACATCCAAAAACCCTAATTCTACTATTAATTGAATAATACAACATTATTTAATTAATTGATTTTTTCATCATTTTTCACGAATTAAATAAATTTTCATTTATTTAATAATTCCCAAAAACCCTAATTTTGTTATTAATTAAATAAAATAACATTATTTGGTTAATTCATGTTTCATCATTTCGACTAATTAAATAAATTACATTTATTTAATGAATTCCTAATCTCACTTTATTTCGTCCTAATTGATTAAATAAACGTCAATTATTTAATTATGTCGCTAAATCACCTTATTTCCCTAAGTTGATTAAATTATTAAATCATAATTTAATTACGACACTTTCCCTCCAAAATTTGAATAATTAAATCAAGCTATTCAAATCAATTATCAAAAATCAAATCAAACTAATGCAACTTTGTTTGCAAAAGTCAAACTTGATTTGCATGTTCAACTCCAAAAAGGAATTAATTAATCAAATCAATTAATTCATATTCCTTTCCCACTTTCTGATTGAGAAAATTACATTCGTCGACTGAGAAATCTAATTTCTTATCTAATCAATCTAAGTTGTTAAGTAATCAATCTAAATTTCTAACTGAGCAATCTAAGTTGTTAACTAGTCAATCAATTTCCTAACTAAGCCATCTAAATCCTTACTAATAAATCTAAAAACTTGACTGATCAATCTAATCCCTGACTAGCCAATCTATTTCTCAATCACACAAATTGTGCAATCAACTTTGCACAATATTCTCATGTCTAAATTCTCTCAACACACTCTGACCGTTGATCTGGATATTCTCCAACACGATATTGATCGTCCATTTTGAAACTCATTTTATATATAACAAACCCCTTTCCTCACAAATAAGGATCGGAGAATCAACATCATTTGCACAACTAAGTACTGATGACATTCAAAACCACCATTGTTAGTGCTTCAACCTCATTCTTTGATCAACCAACATCAAGCAATCATTCCTCAAGCTTTTGCACATGAAATTTGGAGGCTTTGTGGTGAAACTTGGTTGGAGCGTTTGTTATCACTTGGATTTGATTCTTGTGCTCTTGGATTGGTGAATCTTCACCTTAGCATGGTCCTTTACTTCCATAGATGGCATGTTGGAGGATGAGAGGATTTATTGCAAGTATCTTGATGGAGCATGAGAGCATGTTGGAGATTCATGTGGTTACATGTATGGCTATGATGATGTATTTCATCAATTGATCCCTTATGTAATGTATACAACAAGTGGGAGAATTTTGGGATATGGTGTTGTACACCATTGCATAAAATATTATATTGTAATGTTGTAATTAAATAATTATTTAGTTGTGATGCATATAGGAGGTGTGGTTAATCACGCTAAGTAATTATTTGGTTACCACTTTATGTTGTATTATAAAATTGAATTAGTATTTAATGTGTGAGAGATATGAGATAATAATTTAATATTGGGGAATATTTAATAAAGTGAAAAATTAGTACCCAATATTAAATGAGGGGTCAGTGGTTTTTTTTCACATGGTTTTGTGGTACATGGTTTTATCTTACCACTTGGTTGTATTTGTGTGAGATTGTATCTATAAAAGAAAGCATGTGTTTAATGGTTAAGGTTGGATGGGTGAGTGGGCTATCATTATTGAGTTTTTTTTAGGATTTCATATGTGAAGCATGGCATGGGATGTGTGGATTCATGTTTAGACACATGGAAGATGCATTGGAGAGGCTTTTTGCTTCAGAAGTATTCATGATAACTCTTGTAAGTGCATGTATTGTTTTATTGTTGAATAATAGATGGAGTATGGATGCTTTTGGAGGCTAGTTTTTTTCCCTCTTGAGGGTTTTCCCAGGGTATATCTTGTGTTATCTTGTGTCTTGTTTAT
Source organism: Sequoiadendron giganteum (assembly GCA_007115665.2). NCBI lineage: Eukaryota > Viridiplantae > Streptophyta > Pinopsida > Cupressales > Cupressaceae > Sequoiadendron > Sequoiadendron giganteum. The sequence continues at coordinate 386,515,117 of CM021101.1, read as the reverse complement.
CTGATCTATGCATTATGGTTACTTGCATGCATGGTTTTCTCTCATGGGGTAATGTAGGAAATGGATTAAGAATATGGGTATAATGCATTATTTTCTAACAATTGTAACTACAATGAAGATAATTTTAATAGGATTATAAATGATTAAATGAACTGAGATGTCTTTCATCTAGAAACTCTAACTCATGTAACTAGGATACTTAGTATTCTTCATTGTCAAAAAGATGTTACAAGGATACCCTAAAAGAAGGGAGTTCGACCTCAATAGGAAAAAAATCTCCAGTGCCAAAGACTAATGAATATGATGTACCACACATAGGTGTTCATATACTAGTACAGTAAGCCCATAAGGTGAGGTTGAGTTGAAGGTATCAATCATGGCTAGAATTTTTGACTGTATTCTTTAGGACTTTAAATATGGTTTGTTATATGTCTCAACTTAACCATTCCCCTATAGGTAATATGAAGCAAAAAAGTGATTTTGTATATGGAATTGTGAGAAAATAATACAAACATCTTGGTTTTTGAAAGGTGTGGCATTATCTATGATAATGGCACGGGGAACACCATACCAGAAAATTAGGTAGTATAAGGATAAAATTTGTAATCTATTTATCAGTGATACAAGTTAATGTGATGGCTTCTATCCAATTCATAAAGTACTCAATGAAAGTGATAATGAACTTGTGGGCCATTAGATGAGGTGGGGGTAATTTTTCCTATGAGGTTCAGTCCCCATTGTGAAAAGGGCTAAGGAGTGGTAATTGGTTGTAACTCTTGGGTTGGTGCGTGAAATAGATCTCTATTTTGTTAACATTGTAGGAATTTCTTTGCAAATTAATTTGCCTCTTGATTCATTATAGGCCAATAGTATCCTATTCTCAGTAGCTTCTTAGCAAGGGTAGGGCCACTAGAATGTGACCTAAAAACACCTTCATTGACCTCATATAGGGAAATTTTAGCCTCTTTTGAGTTTAAACATCAAAGTAATATACCATCAAGTCTCTTTCAATATAATGTATCACCAAGAATGGTGGAACGGGATGAGTGAAAAATAAATTTTTTCTTTTCATTAGTGATTATGTTGAGTGGGATTGTATTATTTTGAAGGTGGGCTCAAATTTCATAGTACCATGGGGAATCATGACCAACAATTTCAGACACAAATTTTGAATCTGGGACATCAAAAGCACGAACTAGAAGTTGTTGCACTATAAATTCACATCTTTGACTATTGTGAGGTATATCTATAAGATATCTAATAGCTTCTATAGCATCTACAAATTTATTGTTTAATCTTGGTATTTTTTTAAAGGATATAGTAGAAAAATATTGCTTGATATTGTTGAACATTCTATTATATGGTAGCAATTTATCATCCTTTATCAGGTACTCGTCATTAACTTGTTTGATAACTAGTTTTGAATTATTGTAGATTTGTAACTCTTTTATTTGTCATTAGATTTCCACTCTAAGTCTTATAACAAGTGCTTCATATTCTATGATATTTTTAGTACATGGAAATAATAGCCAAATTGATTTGGGAACATAATCACCTTGAGGAGTGATGAATAGTACTCATACCCCTTAACCATGTTGTATGTGTGACCCATCAAAGTGAAATTTTCATTGATTTGTTGTAGTGATAGTTAAAATTATTTCATTTGAAAATTTTGATATGAGAGGGTTATCATCATATAAAGGTTTCTCTGCTAACTAATCTATAATGAATTTCCCTTGATGTCTTTCTATCCACATATTCTATGTTTAAATTTCTTAATATCATAACCCATTTAGCCATACAACCAGTGAGTATTGCTTTTGACAATAGATACTTCAACGGGTCAAATTTTGAGATGAGATTAGTTTGGTGATTAATCATGTATCGTTAGATATTTTGTGGTCTGAAGACAATAGCTATAAATTCTCACTTAATAGGAGTGTAATTAAGCTCATATCATACTAATGTTTGTAGTTGAAATGTACTAAATGGCTTTCCTTGAATTAGAGGAATTACTACTAGTGGTGAAGTGAGGTAATATTTTAGTTGATGGAAATCATATTTTCACTTATCATCCAATTTAAATATGAAATATTTATGCAAGAGATGATAAAATGGATAATATTTATCGGCTAGCTAAGCTATGAATCACCTGACTGACTATAGCTTTTCTTGGAGACTTTGAAGTTGCTTCAAGTTTTTTAGTGGAGGAATTTGAATTATTTCTTTCACTTTTTCAAGGTAAAACACAATACCTCTATGAGATACAATGTATCCCAATAGTTTTCTTGAAGTGACACTAAAGATGTATTTCTTAGAATTTAGCCTCACTTGATATTTCTCAAGTCTGGCAATGATATGTCCAAGAAAATTCAAATGTCCTTTTCTTGCTATTTATTTTTCTAGTAATTCATCTACATAGTCCTCCATTATGTTGTGGAACATGTCATGGGAAATTAATGTCATTTCTCTCCAATAGGTTGCACCAGCATTATTTAGATTGAAAGGAATTATGTTGCAATAATTACACCAAGGACATGTGATAGTGGTCTTATGTTGATCTTCATGTGCTATAAAAATCTAATTGTATCTAAAGAAACCATACATTATGGAAAGCATCTCATGTCCTACTATCAAATCTACACGATGTCAATGTTTGGTTATGGAAATTCATCTTTTAGACAAGCCTTTTTTAGATCTCTAAAATCAGTGTAGATGCAGATGCCCCCAGTGGGTTTTTCAATAGACAAATTTTGATACCCACTTTAGATAGTATTTAGTCCTAATGAATCCCACATCTAGGAGTTTTTATAATTCCACCTTGACTAGTAGTACAATCTGAGGATGTGTTTTATAAATTTTTTATTTTACTAGTTTAGCCTCTAGGTAGATTGTCAAATGATGGACTACCAAAGTTGTATCAAGTCTTGGTATGTCTACATATGACAAATACTTTTTGTATCTCAAGAAATGATCTTAAATCCTTCTTTTTCTTACGTGTCAATGATGCAACGAAGAATGTGATCTTAGAACTATTGTAATTCCAAAATTTATTTCTTCTGATGCTTCTACTAAAACTAAGGATGTCTCTTGATATTAAGTGATAATTGGGAGGTCAAATCCTTCATCAATAGGCACCTCATAGAGGTTTTCACCCTTGGATAGGTCCTTTATTTTTACTTGTTCTTGATCTAAAAGTGTCACATTATGGTTTTCACTAGGGGGTCATTTTATTATTTCTTTTATTTTCTCTTTTATAACTAAAGGATTTGATTCCCAAATATTCTTCTTTCAGGTATCAAGATCTATGTCAAATCTTGATTTGTGATCTCTAGGTGGTATTCCTTATCTAAGTCTCATAAAATCTACAATATTTCATCATTTGAAAATATGACTAGAATTGGTAGTCCTTGTTGGTCACAATTGATAACCTAGGGGTAAATAAGTGTAAGGTTATTGGTTTGTGTGGAGATGTAGATGATATGGATGTTAGGGTGTAAATGGATGTTTTTTTAATATGTTGGCGATGTGCATAGAAGATTCATCAATGGTATCATCATTATAGGTTTCAACCATGGTAAAAACTTTAGTTACCTTCCTATGGACACACTTAATGCCTGAAGTGACATTACTTAATGAGCCATACCCAAGCCCTTGATATTTCTATCTCTTTTCTAGAGCTATGGGTTCTCTTATTTCTTGTTGATGAATTTCAAGGCCATATTGACATTTAAATCCTATTTTCTTGATAATATAGAAACCCTTACTTTAATGCTTGATTAGTAGGGTGGGTTCTTTATCTTCTTGGTATAACTATTTTGAGATATCTTCTTCTATGACCTCTTTTTTTAGCTCTCCCCACTTTGATAATATTGTGGGTTCATACTTGATGATTGAAGTGGTCTTATCTATTTATTGAGGTTTATCATATGTCTTAGGAGAAGACATAAGTTGTCCTACATAAAAGGACTCTTTTAGATCATATTCTCCACAAACTTTGTCATGTATTTGGACCTTGATTTTAGGAAGGATCTTGTGTTCTAGATGATGAGGCCAATGTGGATGGGTTGATATCAGATGATTATGATGAGGTGATGTCGTTATTTTGGTAATTGGTGGATTTAATGGTATTTTATGCTATATTTTGGAAAAACTAGAAAGGGTGAGGGTCCCTATAAATGGTTACCTTTATTTTGTTGTAGCGAAACTTTATGTATTAGTGGTAAGTGGATGGGATGACCTGCATGACATGTATCCATGGGTAGCCTAGGAGAATGTTGTAGGGAGTTCAAGGTCCAATACTTGACATATGGTTTTTGTGATTACAAGACCAAATTGGATAGGTATATTGATTATTCCTTCAAACTCATGCTCAACATCATCACATGCTCTTAGAGTAATGCTCTTCTATTTTTCTATAACCACATCAAAGTATCCCAATTGTCTTACCAATTTTAGTGTGCATATGTTTAAGCCTAATCTACCATGTATTAGGACTCTTTTGATTTTATTCTTATGGACCTATAATTCTAGGTTTGATGCTTGGTTATGACATGAGGTAGTAGGTAGGTATTTTTATGAATATGAGGTAGTGCTCATGGATGCAATGTTTCCTACCATGGCTTGGAATTGTTCGCTATCTATGTTGGTAGGTATGAATGATAGATGTGATAGGTTATGAAGCAAATGAGTTATTTATATAACTATTAGATGTAATATTTTATGAATGGAGAGGAATATTGGTTTTAT